>JAHHFK020003289.1:0-354593 GCA_024533555.2 Aedes koreicus
GGTGAACTGGTTGAATGTCGTTCAATCGCTAACCATAACTGTTCCACGCCAGCCCATGCGTCTTCATCGATCAAGTTCTAATACCGTTCTAATACCTCGCCGAACAGCAAGGAGGACACCGCCTCCTCTAGTTTTTCTGCTGTTGTGCGGACCACGATCACAACGGAAAACTTCGTATTGGCGGTCTAAAACTTGAGTCGAGGTAGTATTCTGAGTGAGCCAGGTTTCAGAGAACGCAAGAATATCATAACTGCAGTCTGAACTAGCCAGCAAGTAGTCGTCGAGACACGAATTCAACCCTCCAACATTCTGATAATACATGTTCAACATACCTTCTGTTGAAGAGTATGGGCCGATCTTATTGCTATCCAAGGGGTGTGATCCTGATGCAGTTTTAGAACGATGACGAGATGGAATGGATGGCACGCGAGTATCGCTAGCGTTGACAATGGGCTCAATTACATCAGAGCGAAATGCTTCCGCATTTGGTGTTTGGATGCAACTTTCGTCAGTGTCTCGAACATATGAGGTAGAAGCGCTGCAAATGGCATGGATTTCAGGGTTCGTAAATGCTCTGATTGTATTGTACTTGCCTGAGCGAGCAAGTTGGATAACCCCCTCACCGTTCCCGATCACAGGAACGGAACGACTTGGAAGGCAGGAACCAGCGGCTAGAGGTAATGAACGACAATGCTCGACTGTGACGGGTGGCTCAGGGGTATCCAAAATGCTGTTTGATGCGCGTTCCGTTGTCAGCAAACTTTGAAGGTGAATGATACTTGTAGAAACCATGCATCGTGGTGATAAATGATAATGTCTAATATGCTGGCAACTTTCATCAGTTTGACGACCATGGGTTGGAGCGCTGCAAATGCCATGGAATTCAGGGTTGGTAGAAGCTATAATGTTATTGTACTTGCCTGAGTTAGCAAGTTGGATTGCCCCCTCACCATTCCCGATCACAGGAACGGAACGACTTGGATGGCAGGAACCAGCGGCTGAAGATGATGAACTGCAATGCTCGACTGCGTCGGGTGGCTCGGGGGCATCCATCATGCTGTTTAACGTGCGTTCCGTTGGTTGCAAACAATATTGGTGGCTAGTAGTATTTATTGCGTTTCTAAAGATGAGACAATCACCGACGGTGTCCCAGTGTCGATTCTTGGCATTTTCGCGGGTCCCCAAAAATCCCGCTCTGTTTGTAGGTTTTCAAATTCCCTGAAGAATATCCCTGTCGGCCATACTGAAGGATCCAGCGCTATATCTTTCAACTCCTTGTCCATTCCGATTTTAAACGATATGAAAGCAAACTGGTTCAAATCGGCATCTTTACGGACGAGCTTTCGAACAACGATGGGCTGTTGTGTTTGTAGGCAGTTTTTCACCAGATTGGAAATATCCTCGTCTGTGACATGACGAGCAAATCTGGACAGATACATCCAGAATTTCTCAGGCGGTTTTGCAACAGTTGCTACTGACAAGCTCTCGTTTTCAACAGATTTGGTACCACATACGAGCTTAAGATCAGGACGAGTTTTCGGTGTGTCTTTTGTAATGGTCTCTCGGGTTCTTTTAATACTTGGCCATGCAGTACGAGGTCGCTCTAGACCAAGAGAATCATTAAACTGCCGCTTGTCGACCAATGATTTAGTGAGCTGATTGGTTTCCTGCAGCCCAACCTTCAGTTCATCAAATGACTCGCGGAAAGCATCTGATACAGCTGCTATTACATCCTGCGTTGACTTCATTGGATTCTTCTTAATATAATCCAGCTGATCAATGCAATTGTCGCAGAACCATAGTATGTTGTTATGCTCAGTCAAAAAGTCCACATTTGGTCTTTTTAGACCGACACATTTTAGATGCGCAGATCGACAGCAAAAACCATTACACTGAACTACCTCAATGGTTTTGATCGGCTTGGAGCATTGATAACAATTTGAATCCATGTTCACTACTGGCCGGTAGATGGATGAGAGGCAAAAGCAGAGCTTTGCTGATTGTTCTTCTCGATGCAGAATAGATGCTGAATTCGAAACAATCGGTGGCGCTAGATGAGACGATGCACGGATGGCGGTGGCACACAAAGTCAACAGATAAATGCGGTGAAAACAAACACCGATTCTCGAACGGAATAGCACAAAAATGTACGGCAATGTGAAGCGAGAGTAGGTACTACTCGGAGGCACGAATGTCTTATATTATTTTCACTTTGCAGTGGGTTAACTTCGACTAATAGAAGAGCAAAAATACACGACCGATGCGAACGATAACAATAGGCGAAAAAAAAAATTTGAAAGAATTAATAATTAATCATTTTATAGGAAAACCATAGGCCAAGTTTTAAGAACACATATTCTCATTTGTTTCTAGTTAGAGTTTGTTGTATTCATCAGATTATTTAATTTAGCTTTTGGTTGAAAATTCAATAGGGAAGCATACATTTTTTGCTGTTTACTATTAAAAGGCTAATCGAAATCATAAAATATATTTCATTTGAATTTTCATTTTTTGATTATTGTCTGGGCGTAAGAAGTGAAAATCATTAAAATGTTTTGAATTAATTAATTCAATAGTTATGAAAAGCTATTTTTATCGATTTCATCTATGAAATGTTGTGGCAATTGAAGAAACTAGCGCTAATAATGAATTGCCTTGAACAGAAAATAAATTTATAAAAACTGAAAAAATACTGTTATTATGAACAAGAAAAACTAGCAGATGATACCTAAAAACCCAACAAAGGCCGTTCACATGAAAACCCGGACATACAAAACTATTTTAAAAAAATTAGAGGGGGGTTATATTAGGAACATAACCGCAAGATTAACGTAGGACCGCGTTTGTGTGTCCCTTCTTATGAAATTGTCCACATACTGAGCCATTGCTTACGGTTGTCAGTTCGGGTTTAGTGAAACATTTCTGTCGAATTTACTACTCTCGAATTAATGCCGCAAACAATTCAAAATGTACTATTTTTGACAATACGCAATTGTTGTTTAGGACAAATCACGAACATTTCACTTAAACACAAACTCTTTTATTGTAAAATTTATTTGGTCGTCCTAAAAAGGACGGTGGTTAAGATACGAAATTAAAATTAATTTATATTTTTGGCTTATTTGGCCAGCAGGACACCATCATGTGCTGTCAGTTCTTCGACAAAGGGCTAATAGAACCCTTTGTTATTTGGAGAACAAATCCCAGTACGATAGTGCAATTCATTCGAAGTGTAATGCCGTGCTGTTACAATGCTCTAAGTCAAGCGTTGACGACCACTACTAACAATAGTGGTACGTCACCTGGACAGAGCTAAAAAAAAGGGGATATATCACAATAGATCTAAAAAATGGTCGCAGTGATGAAAATACCCGACAAGGAATAATAATAATAATCATGTGCTGTATTCAATACAGCATAGTAGTTTATTGAATTCCTCGTCGCTGTAAATGGTGGACGGTAAGATACTTGGGATGATTTTAGTACTCTAGTTGTCACAAAAATCGTTTTCCGCTGGGAGGTGCCCGGCTCCGGTATGGTTTCGGAAGCGGATGCCACCCACGCGGATTATCGATTTTTACGACCCTTTGCCACGGCAATAGGTCGAGCGGGGACACTTGCAAACCTTTGCATCGCTTCCTTCTGGCTTGTAAATGAGCAAGCGCAGGCGATAATTTGCAAGCCAGACGCGCAATCGCGAGAAAACGTACGAGACAGAAGAAATCTTCGAAACGAGAGAGCGAAAAACACAACCGTACGTGCCGCTCAATCGAACTTGAATATCCCAATGAAATCATTTGAATGAGAATGCAGTTCGAAGCAAATTTCATAAGAGGGGATGGGCTTCAGTTATAAAACCCGACGCCGGCACCAAAGCCAACATAAATTTGCAGCTGAATGGGGGGGGGGGGGGGGTATGGCTGTTTTAAACATAGAATGAAAACTAATGAAAAAAAGAAGAAGACAATTAGAACCATTTGTCACCCGTTTATGAGAACCCAGAAAGGGAAAACCATATTTTCAATTTGTTCATATGCAGATTTGTATGGGTGCAAAAGTAGGTCATTTTTAATTGAAAAGTAAAATTTGTAAGTTAAAGATTGACCTACTTATACTAATAGCACTTAGTTGAAAATTTAATCAAAAACATTTGTAAGTATTCCTGATCAAATGGTGTACAAATGAAGTCATTCTGTTCAGTCAAACAAGAGTTATTAGCATTCAAAAACCTTTCACTTTTGCGTAACGCTCTTATTTTTCAACATTTTGAAATGACACCCGGTATAGAAAAGAGAAACGTAGTCCTACGTTAAAAACAACAGCATGTTTTTGGTTCATATTCTTTATTTAATTTTTAGATAAATGTGATACTCAACACAACTGCATATAGATTATATGGATTTATTTCCATAAGCTGTTGCGCGCACTTTCTTATTCACTCCTTTTATCAATCTTTGCACGGTGTCTTTGTCAATTTTCTTCGAAGCAGTAAGCCACTTAGAACGAAAATCTTGGATCGTTGGTACCTCTCCATCAAGCTTTTTGAGGTTTCCGTTGACCATTGACCAGTATGTTTCAATCAGGTGGAGCTGTGGACAAATTGGTGGATTACAATCCTTGGGAACGTAAATAACGTTATTTTGCTCATGCCAAGTGATTGTATCTTTAGCGAAATGACAGCTGGCCAAATCTGGCCAGAACGAGGATTGAGTCGCATGTTTTCTCAAGAAAGGTAAAAGCCACTTTGTGAGGCATTCTTGCCGGTAAATCTCAGCGTTTACGGCACCTGTGGTTACGAAAATCTGAGCTATTAGCCCACAGGAACATATTGCTTACCAGACCAGATATTTTTCAGGGAATTTGGTTTTATACTTCCGTTTCAGATGTTCAGGGGCATCTTTCCGGCTAGTTGCAGCGTAACATTCCGTTCCCGAGAGATATTTGATTTTTTTGAAGCAGTATGTTTCGTCATCCATGACAACACTATGGAATTTTGTGAGAAATTGTTCATAAAGCTTTCTGGACCGTGTTTTTACCGATTTTTGTTGCTTTGTTGAATGATCTCAATCCAGCCTTACACAGCTCCAAAAAGTGGCGTGAATTTCTGTTCAATATCATGCACATAAATGGAGCGTTACAAAACATACAAATAAAAGGTATAAGTAGTGTAAAGTTCTGGAACATTCCATACATTATCGATAATGTTGTATGCAAAAGCTCATCTTTGTTAGAACTATTTCATGCAAGTTGCTGATTCGTGTGGAATGAAATACAATATACAAATACAATATAAATCACATGCTCTAATAATTACATCACAATAAAAATTCAGCTTTTTTTTCTGTGTAAACTTCACTTTTTTGGCGAAAAACCGGGATTAGTTGTACTTTTTTTGCAGCACCGTGTGCGTCGGGTTCGGGGGGTGCGCCAAAACAACACAACTCCTCTTTCCTCCCTCGTTGTGTTGCTTTGTCAATCTTCACCACCACTTCCAGCTTCCCCTTTGCCACCATGACCCCTCTCACCGCAAACAACAGAAAACCACCCCGTACCCCAAAGTCAACAACCACCACCATAACTGCAAACAACACCCCAATACACCCTTTTATTCCTGTATTAATCGCCAAAAAAGACAGACATACCACCATGCGCTCTCACGTGAGCGCGAGCCGAACACAGAAAAAAATAATTAATTTTAACAGGCGTGTAAAATTTCCGTTCGTTTAATTGTAAGTCAAAGGAAGCGTAAACAACGAAATTGTTTGCAATCTTTCATACGCCATATAACAATGTTGGCAATCTTCCATACAACAGACTACATTCAGGCGTTATCTGACTTAAATTCACATGAAATATTCCATTCATTTCTGCCAAATCTAGCATTCCCTTCATGTGCATTATATAACGCAGAAAATTAAATGTTTTTTTTCATCTGTGTGCCACAGTAACACGTACCAGTGGATTCACTACTCCACTCCAACTCATGTCGCGGTCGAAAGAGTCGGGTCGTGGTGTGCCACGGGGCGTGCAGAGAAGACCTCGACTAACCCCGCTCGCTAGCTAGCGGATCGGTAGTAGGGGCGCGTGGTGATACAGGGTCAAGGGAGCGTTATAAACGTGAAGGTTCCGGGTATCGGTGTGGGGGACTTGCAGCGCCTGGGATTGTATACAAGTCCGCTTTGAATCTGTGCAGGGGACCGGTGGGGAGGTATTTCATGTTGTTTTGTGAGAATCTTTGTGGGGCGGAAGCCTCGGTAAGCGACGGGGTCCAAGCGCGTCCGAACTAACGAAGAGGGTCTCCCTGACGTGGATATCTTTTGGTCCTTCGAACCGGATAGTGTCAGATCATTCGAAGTGGAATCAGTGCATTCACTCTTGCCAGTGTACAATCACCTTTGCTATCGCTTTATTGCGAACCCACCACTGCTTTGTAGTAGCATCATAACGTGCCCACTGTGGGGCAATTCAATTCGATCACCGATCGATCGGTCGGTGTTTCACTGCAGTGGCTCGGTTTGTGGCCAATTTTGTCACCAAGATATAAAATTACATTCGTTTTCTTGTCGAATGCTTTTTTTTATTAAATCATCAATTTGTACAGGCTCAGTCGAATCAACTTTACAGAGCCAAGTTTTCATATTTATATACATCAGTTATCTTAGAACTAAAGTTAGAAGGATAGAACCGATTACTCGCGGCCGTCTCGAGGTTAATAGGAATAAAAATGTTAAGCATGGGAAGATGGGCGGGAATTTCATGTTTGGTTTACATATTAAACACATTTATTTTAAATTCTGAATTGTCAAAAAACTTATAACTATACATCTTTTGATTTTCTTTTGACTTGAACATATCTGAGAAAAGAAAAGAAAACAAATAAAAAAAAAAAAAAAAAAAACTAATTACTATACTTACATGTTAAACTAACTACAGTCGAAGGCTAATGTTAGTCAAAAACACATAAATTAGTTTCATAAACTCCAGATCACGTACAGCCAAAATATCTCGAACCGGTACATTGGGTTGTCTACCTCGAGCCCTAAGGGAATCACAAAGCTCAGATCTGACTCCACGATGCTCGGCACATGACCAAATAATGTGATCTGCGTCCTGGTAACCTTTTCCACATTCACAGAGATTGCTGTCGCTCAGCCCAACCCGGTATAAATGAGCGTTCAAAGAATAATGATTGGACATGAGGCGAGAAATGACACGAATGAAATCTCGACCCACATCCATTAAACCCCCAAACCAAGATTTCTTCGACACCTTTAGGGATGAAGAATGTGTTGCCATCGCCCCAAATCTCACATTACTCCAATTATAACTGGGGGGGAAAAGAAAAATTCGGAGGGGGAAAATCGCCCAAGCGCCCAGCTGGGGGGGAAATAGAAAATGGGGGGGGATCGCAAGCCTGTAAGGGTCCTTGCAGATCGACCCCATTGGGTCGAGTGACAGACACTGCGCCGTCATCTGCAAGTTGTCTCAACGTACAGTTGTCCCTTAGACAACCGTCAATGTCTTTGACATAAACATTATACAAAAGGGGGCTTAAACAGGATCCCTGGGGGAGACCCATGTAGCTAAATCGGGAAGCTGTAGAGTTTCCATGAGAAAAGCTCATATGTTTCTCTGACAGCAAATTGTACAAAAAATTATTCATTAATGGAGAAAAGCCACAAGCGTGGAGTTTATCTGAAAGAACTTCAACAGATACTGAATCAAAAGCCCCTTGATATCCAAGAATACAGAAGCCATTTGCTCTTTTTTAGCAAAAGCTAACTGAATATCTGTGGAAAGCAACGCGAGACAGTCGTTCGTTCCCTTACCCCTACGGAAACCATATTGAGTATCTGAAAGCAGGTTGTTCGTCTCAACCCATTTGTCCAGACGGAAGAGGATCATTTTCTCCAACAACTTTCGAATACAGGATAACATCGCGATGGGTCGATAGGAGTTGTGGTCGGACGCGGGTTTACCAGGTTTTTGAATGGCAATAACTCTCACCCGTCTCCAATCAGCCGGTACAATATTGTGTTCCAGAAACTGATTAAACAATTGCAACATGCGCCTCTTTGCGACGTCTGGGAGGTTTTTAAGCATGTTGAACTTGATCCTATCAGCCCCTGGAGCCGTATTGCCTCACGAAAGGAGTGCGAGAGAGAGTTCTACCATTGAAAAGGGTTGGCTAATCTCATCTATCGAATTCGTGGTTTCGCGGGGAATCAACCGTGCCGGCACAGAATCTGGACAAACTTTACGCGCGAACTTAAGGATCCATTGGTCCGAGTACTCCTCGCTCTCGTTGTTCGTAGTTCGATTACGCAATCTTCGCGCCGTGTTCCAAAGAGTACTCATCGACGTCTCGCGCGATACCCCGTCCACGAATCTTCGCCAGTAACCGCGTTTCTTGGCCTTGATGAGGCTCTTAAGTTCGCGTTCAAGGGCCGTGTATACTTCGAAGTGCTCAGGTGTTCCACGTCTACGGAAAACTTTAAACGCGTCGGACTTTTTACGGTAAACCTCGGTGCATTGCTGATCCCACCATGGAGAAGGAGGTTTCCCTTGTGAAATGCGTTCCTGGGAACTGAAAGTAGAGTTTGAGCTTGAAGCGCGCTGCTAGATCAGGTTGGAGAGGAAGTTATATTCTTCAGCGGTGAAGCCCTTGACGTCGTTAGGCTTCCTCTAGTGCTGACTTGCAACGATGGGGGACCGGCGCGTGAGGATTCAAGATTGACCGGGGCGAAATTGATGGAGTGACCGTGCGTGGGAACTTGATCCGCATTGTGACACGAAATGATCGGAGTGTGGGCTACTATGCTGGGGGACCCGTGTTACTTCTCCATGTTAAGACTGTCAATGGTGTGGGAAAGGCGGTGGCGTACGCGCTAGTAGAGTTGATGTACAGGTGGGGGGGGTGGGGGTAGTGGTGGGTAGGTGGGTGGGCGTTGTGGAAAGGGGGATGAGGGGAAGGTGAGGGGGGGTGTTATTGTTTGTTGGTGTGAGGTTAGGGGGTGGGAGTTTGTAACGATCCTTCGAGTCGATACAGTTTGGTTTTGTAAATAGTGTATAGTTTTGTAAATTCTGTTGTAAATATTTAATTATATAAATTTGGAAGAATATCTTCAATCATATTCATCGCTCATTGAATCAAAATCATATTCACCGCTTCTTCAAAGCGCAATCAAAAACTTTTACGCTATAAAAGCGTCGAGCACTCACAAAGAGTAGAACGAATGAGTTCCCTTAAATGTAAAGCATTTAAACCATGTAGCAGCAGATGCCTGCGCTTGGGAGTACATCTCATAGAACGTCGTTGGGTGGCCATCGACCTGTGCCAAACCCTTTCAAGATGTATTGACCTCTTTAAGTCGTTTTCGGTTAAGTTCGGCTGGCCAAATTTGTTGCAACCCGAAGACTAAGTTCCCTTCTACATATCGGGCGGTTAATAGGGGGTAAAGGCAATTTGAGGACTTCGTGAAGTCAATTCCGGTTGCGTGGATCACGAGAATCTTGCGCTTTATCTGAGGGTTTCTGACTGTTACTCGTTCACTTTGATCTGGATTGTGGAAGAGGCAGGAGTAGTTTAGCTTAGTTTCGTGTCGTGAGGTGGATTTAAAGGTGAACGAAAGTGACCTGGAAGCTCTTCGAAGTTACTAATTTAGTTTTTATTCTCTCTCTTAGTTAGTTGAGTTAGACTTAAACGTGCTAACGTTAGGAAGTGAAACGTGCTGGCGAGTGTCGAAAAGCTATCCAGGTAAATCACGTGCTTCTTGGTGGGGGTTGAAACTAATGCGTGGGATATGGTTTTCCATCAGATTTGTGGCAAACGTGCCGAAAGCCCGCCACCTCATCATTCGCCCAGACAACTATTCCTGACCCCACTCTACCAGCTTCGAAGGATCCCGGTAGTACACGTGACCGAAGGGGACCGCGCCCGTTAATATCGCGCCCCGGACAGGGTGGAAGGCAGCAGCGGAAATAGCGTGAATAATATATTCACTAATCGGCATTGGTCCTGGTGTAGAAGATAATATTCACGAAAATCTCCACAAAAGTGGACGGTGACTAGTGTGTCAGATTTGTAATCTCAATCCCCGCGCGCAGGGAGAGTGCGAGACAAACATTTTTTTGCCGAAAATCTTTTTTTAAAACCAAAATTGCAGCCACAAAAAAACCCCCGGGATTTGCTCCTTTTCCCATTTAAAATTGGCCTCTTTAGAAAAATTTTAAACGCCTGGGGGTACCCCAAAACAAAACTCTTCAAAAAAAAAAAATCAATTAAACAAACAAAACGCAGATACGTGAAAATGACACGGAGGGGGCAGGGAATCTTAGAGAAAAATCGGCATCAATCAACGCTTTTGGGAATTTCAACTAAAAGAGGGGTGACGCTGGGAAATCGTTAATCCCTCTGGTAGTTTTTTGATTGCGCTTTGAAGAAGCGGTGAATATGATTTTGATTCAATGAGCGATGAATATGATTGAAAATATTCTTCCAAATTTATATAATTAAATATTTACAACAGAATTTAAAAAACTATACACTATTTACAAAACCAAACTGTATCGACTCGAAGGATCGTTACAAGTTCTCCCCAGCCTGTACCGTGAGAGTTAAAATCTCTCATGATCAACCGCGCAGCAGGAAGAACCGAACAAATATCTGAAAGTTGTTTTTGGTTTATTGAGGCTCTAGGAGGAGTATACACAGAATCAATTCAAAGGCTTTTATTTTTAAAAACAGCCTGACATGCGACAACGTCAATACCTGGAATTGGAGAAAAATTCACTCTATAGAAGGAGTAGCACTTTTGATCCCCAGAAGTACTCCTCCTCCACGTGAATCCTCACGATCAAGCCGAATAATGTTGAAATCGTGAATCGGAAGATCGATTTCGGGTGAAAGCCATGTTTCACAAGGAGCAAATGCATCACAACCGATCTTGTGAGCTAAAAATTTAAATGATTCCAATTTAGGAATAAGACTTCGACAATTCCACTGCAGAACAGTGATCAAATCCCTGACGTCTTTTGGCAAATTATCCATCGAAGGAAATGATAGCTGCAAGAAGGAGCCACTTTAATGTTAATTACTTCAAAAAAGTTTTCACAGTGGGAAGCATTGCCATAAAAATGCTTTTAAGAGGGTCAGACATTTCGAGGTACTTGAAAATACCTTCGACAATTTTATCAAATGAGAACAGCCCAGTCGAGGAAGGGGCTTCTGTTCTTAAAAGCGGGGCATCAGGGGTTTTGGATGTCCCCGGAAGAGATGGAAAATCCTGGGTGTAGTTAGTACTACGGAAGCCAGGAGGAATTGGATTTTCCTTTTTTCCATCCTTCCTTGAAATGGGCAAGCTGGTTTTGGGCTCCGGCTCAGCAACTTTCCGTGGGCGGACGCGTCTTCGCTTCCGTGATGCCCTTCGGAAAACTGAACGATGTTCCCTCTTCAGCCAAATCAAAGTCAGACTCGTCATCTGACAGAGGAGCAAAGGGATTTGTATTGGCAACGGGCGATGGTGAGGCTTTTTTCACCATTTCGGCGAAAGATTGCCTGGAACGCTGTTTTAACGAGCGTTCTAATTGCTTCCCGCGTTGTTTGTACGCCGGGCACGACGAGAGAGCATGAGGAGGTGTTTCCTTACAGAAAGCGCATTTTGGTGTACTGTCTGCGCAGGCGCCATCCTCATGTTTCTCCCCGCAGTTGGAGCAGCGTGCCTTATTGCCGCAATGGGAGGTCGTATGTCCCATCTGCTGGCACTTTTGGCAGATCATGACCCGAGGTACAAACAACCGCACAGGTAGTCGAAGTTTTCCCAACTCGACGTATTGAGGGAGGGCTGAACCAGAGAAGGTCACACGAAACGAGTCTGACGGTGTAAACTTCGCCGAATGCTTTTTAGCGAAATTAAATCAGATAATATTTCATGAAGTTAGAGCACTACAAAGTTGATCAAAAATTTGCTTGTCCCGATCATTTTGTCTATCCCCTGTATAGGTTTGAGTTATTATTAGATGATTAAGAATTCAAAATAAATAGGGTAACGGGATGTAATGTTAGCCTAGCTCCTTCATTCGGCCTCTGTACCAAATATGTCATTATTCTGCGATAATCAACAAAATCATGTTGCTATCAGGATGACTGATTTCTATCGAAGCAATTAAGATATTATTAATCAATATATAGTTGTTCACTTCCTTGAAATTCTCGATTTTCTTAACTTTTTAGGCATAAGGTCTTTACTGGTTAAGCTAAACAGCTTATCTACCCGATCTTCGAATGTTCTAAACCTACCAAAATTGAACCTATAAACCGAGTAATGCTGCCAAGATGCACAGAAAATAGTTACACGTTATAAACTAACCCAATAAACATCGGTGTTGAATAAGAGCTTGTTCAAACAAATTTGGAGAACCTATTCAGCTATTCTAGAAGAAACAGCTGAATAGCTTCTCCAAATTTGCTTGTCAAGCTCTAATTCAACATCGATGTTTGTTGGGAACTGTTCACATAGTTAAAATAACTATAATTTTACAAGAAACCCATAGACCCAATGTTAGAAACATCTTTTTTTTATGTTCCCAGCTATGGCCTGTTGTATGAAAAGCGTAGTAAAAAGGTTGTTATTTGTAAAATTTTCAACAAACATGTCAGTGTTTCGGTTGTTTGTTTTTCATATGGCTCATCTAAACACAAACCAAAGAAACAAAATCTTTGCAGAGTGAAATATAATGTTTTGATTATCGAATGGCTGCTCAATCATATGTGAAAATCACTTAAGTGTTTCCATTCAATTTTATTATAGTTTGATTTGTAAAATTTTATGTTGGGTAAAGCGAATACAGCTGGCAACGCCGTAAATCAGAAAATCAGAAAAAAAAATCGTAAGTAGACTACATTTAATAACAAAACTATCGAATGGGACGAAGTTGCATCCACGTATAGACCCAATTTGGTGCTTATAGACCGACATTACATCCATCTCCCTCGAAAATGTCTGACTTAATAAAATGAGTTATTTTACTTTCCGTGATACATACTACAAAACATCTAACTAAACTTATCGAATCAAGTGTTTAACTAATTAAATATCACTACCAGCTCAAATACTTTATGAGCTATAATAAAACATTTAATTGATCGTTGCTTATTAGGCTGAGTAAGGGACACACACCCTATGTAATGTAAACCATATTTTGTATCCCGCCATCCGTTAAATGTTTATACCTTTCAACTTCGAGATGACCGTGAGTAATCCCTTCTACTCCCCTAACTTTAGTTCTATGATAACTGATATATATAAACATGAAAACATGGCTCTATGGAGATGATAAGATTTACCCTGCACACGTCAATAAATATAATCAAAAAAATATAATTATCAGGACGTCATTGAAAAAGGAATCATAGTTATAATGCATCTTTAACTTCTTATCGCAACAGTACTGTGAATAAAGTTTACAATGCGAGTTATTAATTTTTTAATAAAAATGTAAACCTGATATTTGAAGTCCTTTCAACATAAATGGTATTCAAATGGATTCAATTAACTTTTGATTACATGGAAGAAAGCACGAGCAGTGCAAAAAATAATTGACTTCAACGAACTTGTTGTGGAAATAAATCACCAAACTATTGTTACTAGATAATAAGGGCTTGGGAACAAGAAGCAATCCTTTGGATATATTTACAGGAATTTAAAATTCTTTCCTTGAATATATTGACAAATTCAACGATTCTTTTATTGCACAACAACCTTGCAACATGAAAATATTCCTTGGAAACAGTCAAGATTCCATTCTTCTTTTTTTGCTTCCTTCAATACAATCCAGCCCGCAATTCGTTCCAAATATTGCTCCAATTAACATAAATCCAACGATTACAATAATTTCATTACAAGCTGCATCCTGCGGCACCTTTCGCTTGATATCTTCTCACGCGCTCGTTGTCAGAAGTGAAACACAGTCGAAAGCCTTTCAGGGCTCATACCAAGTTGGGAAACCTTCCATCCCAAACCCCATTCCGGCGAACGGCAAATGGAAGCGCTCATATAGATAAACAAAATCGGGAGCGCTGGAAAATCCAAATTAAATAAAAAATCACAAAATAAACATTCCATTTTCACGTACTGCTCACTCATGGCTGCTCACTCCGAGTGCAAAGCTAAGTCAAAGATGAAAAAAAAAACTCATACGCCTACTCACTCGTTCATATATGAATTATTAAGTCGATATAAGCTTCGCAGCAGCTCAGGATGTTGAAAAGTGGAACGTTTTATTACTGCTCAGCATTTTGAAGCTCAGGTTCACAGCTCGGATCAGTTGATCGGGTGTAGCAAATAAAAGTGTGCAGAAGCGGGATGGTGCAATGGGATCCCGAGGGCAGGATCATGTGGGTTTTGGGAAAAGTGGAGGTGAAAAAAACAAGAAAAAAAAATTAAGCAAATGAAACTGGAGCCCAACTCGATATGAGAAACTGGGACGGGAGGAAATGGTGGATGCAAAATAAGGATGAAAGCTAAATGTACTGAAATATTTGGAAACTCGTGCCGAATACAGAGCTATCCAACTAGTGGCATTTCAGTTCAGATTTCAGAGGGCATGAATGAATGAAGGGACATACTGATTCAGTACCAGTAACAGCTTGCAGTGGAAATGTCCTTAAATCATGATAGCTTATCCTTTTCGCCCCTTCATTTTTTTCTTCTTTTTCCTCAATCCCCCACCGCTACCAAACGTCGTCATGTGAAGTTCACCGGTGTAGGTAAATATGCAATGTGCCAACCAACGAGAGCATTGCGAGAACAGGATCCGTGCGTGTACATTTTGAGTCGTATTGAATTAGCGTCAAATATTTAATTTTACATATCCGGAAGCCATTTTCATCATAATGTAATATAGTACCACACAATTTTATGTGATTTTGAAAATGAATTTCTGGATGTGTGTGGATAAACACTTCCATTTCGCTACGCTCCAGTGCATGAGGGAACGGTGAGCTTTTTGAAATTGCAAGCAACAACGTGGATCCGTCCGACTGTCGAAGAAGATTGGCAATGGTGCGAAAGAAAGGACCTGTAAGGAAGCTCCATGGCGGCTTCACTTCGAAATAGGGCTTATGAGTTGACACTAAAAACAATCTGTATGTTCATGGATTGTAATAAAACACATTGTATTCATCGCATTCTAGGCATAGACTGACTAGCATGTCATATCTGTTTCACACATGCCTTTTGTGTTAAGATAGGAATATTTTTTTAAATTTTCAACAATTAGGCTTCTCTTTCCTCCCAGAACTTCCATTAGCCATTGGAGTCAACTCAGCAATTTAGATTATATTTTACCGTCCTCAGTATTGATTCTGTCTGACATAGATATGGGAGCATCTATAGGATGAAAATTGGGGACTAATTTTTTAAATTTTGGGGCGGTTTTTATTTGCCATTTGAACGGGGGGTGCGATACGCATACCTAGCCCCGCGAAGAAAAAAAACCGGCCCTATTTTCGTTTTAAAAAATGTTTGTTTTTTTTTTTTCGGGGTGGGAGAGGGGGGGGTGGTGGGGGGGTTCTGGTTTTGCTATTAGTAGGGAGATGGCCCGGGTTTAAATTTTTTTATTTTGTTAAAAAAAAAGAAAATATGGGGGAGGAAAGGCATGTTCGGCATTTCAATTAATCTATTTATAATCTAATTATTTCTAGAATGAATTTTGTTTTATTTGAATTGTACTAAAACTAGAACACTGTATACCTAATTTGCCTTAAAAATAATGAAAGTGATCTAAAATCTACTACAATAGCCTACCTATGAAATACAACACACACAGAATTATACCCAACACAATTACTTTCTTTAGATCCCGAACACATGTTTGTAACCAATCCAATTGCCCATCAAAGCAAGCTAGACAAATAATGTAGAGTTAGTTACAAATCACCATCCGAGAAGTATAGACGTTATCGGAAGAACGAGCGTTTTTATAATCATCCGAAAGATTTATTCACCGTGTGTGCAATTCCAGCATAAGTTGCTTCTCTGCTAAGATCCTGTTTGTGGGAAGACGTTTTTAAAGGCAATCCGTGTTGTGATGAGAGTTCTGACGAGTTCGTGAAGACGATCGATCGTTTCTCGGCCCTATACGTTACGGGAGAAAGGGCGAGTCTGAACCACAGTGGACCGTTGGTGAGCTTATTAGTGCAGCGCGCGTAAAATTGAACAAGGTCGTTCAATTTTACATCGATCAGTCGGTTGGTACTTAAGTCGGATGTTTCTTTTGGACCCAGAGGCCAGCAGAGCCGTTAAGTAAACCCTTCGTATCGGCATTCCGGGCATACCGCCCGATCATTGGTCCTTCGAGCCGGATACGAAGGACATTCCGGGGGTCAGAAGGTGATTTGTGGCCACTTTTGTAAGATCACAACGGAACGGTGTGAAAATGAAACGGTAGTCATTTTGCGCACGTTGATAGAAGCCAAAGCATTGTTAAAATAGTTCGATTGTTGTTGGCAGTTGCAAAGAACATTGTTGTGGCCTATTATCCGAGCCTGGGTAGTGAACCTGTGCGAGGTGATCGAACTCGAGTGACACTGAAGTAGTGTGCTCAAGCCTATGAAAGCGAATAGAACAGTGACTGTTGGGTTTTCGTTCGGTATCCGCATAGTGCGTAAATCGATCCGGTGATATCGATGAAATTAAGTGACATTGACTATTGACTCTTGCACGAGTACGTGTGATTAGTGACTCTTTGTTCGAGTGGTGCTCAAATTTTCTTGGTGGTTACTACATTCGCGTCGGGAAGGATTTCACGTTACGTTTCCGCGATCGGGACCCGCGACGGGAAGGAGATAATCGATCGACTCCGGGACGCGTCGGGAAGGATTTTCGATACGGGAAGGAGTTATCACGTGCCGTCGCACCCACGTGCCGTCGCGTGTGCGAATCGTTGCTTTGTTAGTTCAGTGCTTAACGACATCATTGGGAAATGGCCACCAAGAAGGCAAAGGACAAAAAATTGAGGGAAAAGTTCACGGTTCGTCGGTCACTATTTTCCACGCTCGAAACCGTCGAGACGTTCGTGGAGAATTACGAGGAGGATCGCGACTTCCCTCAAATTCCAGTGTGGTTGGAGCTTCTAGATCAAGCCTTCCATGACTGGTTAAAGGTTCAGTTCGAGATCGAAAAGCTGGATAATGGAGATGCGCCGTTAGTTAAACATCTTCAGGAACGACGGGAATTCGAGTCTCGGTACTGTGCAACTAAAGGCTGGTTGATGAACAGAAGATTGCTTGACTTGAACTCCACGATTAACGTACAAAATGTTGTCCAGCAGCATCCGAGTAGTTTCCATCTACGTCTACCGAAAATAGATCTGCCGAAATTTAACGGCGATTATTCACGATGGCTCGGCTTTCGTGACACCTTTAAGTCGATGGTGCACGATGTTCCGGAAATTCCGCTGGTGGCAAAATTGCAATTTCTATTGCAATCGTTAGAAGGTGAGGCTCGTATGCCTTACGAAACGGTGGATATAGTAGCAGCAAACTATGCCACCACCTGGGAGGCACTTCTCAAGCGTTATGATAACAAGCGCTTTCTCAAGAAGCAGTTGTATCGTACACTGCATGATCTCACCCCAATGCGGAAGGAATCTGCTCAAGATCTACATAGCCTTGTAGATGAATTTCAGCGCCACGTCAAGGCGCTGGCAAAGCTAGGCGAATTAGTTGAAACGTGGGACATCCCACTGGTATGCATGCTGTCGTATAAAATGGATCCTGCTACCCTGAGAGCCTGGGAAGAGCATGCAACTACTTCAGAAAACGTCGGGTATGAATCATGCATCGAGTTCCTCTATCAACGGGTTCGGATTCTGCAAACGGTTTCACTGGAGATTCACCAACGTAATCAGTCAGCACCGGTCAAGGTGGCCGGTCACCAGTCCTTCAACAAGAAGCTGCCATCTTCGAAAGCGGTTGCCAATACCGCCACCACAAGTCCACAATCCAACCCACCAAGCTGCATTTCATGCTCTGAAAGGCATCTATTATTTCAGTGTCCAACCTTCCAAGGAATGACCGTAACACAACGTCGAGAATTAATCTCCCAGAAGCGACTCTGTTGGAACTGCTTCAAGTCGTCGCACATCGCTCGGACCTGCGACTCAAAGTATACTTGTCGCCATTGCCATGAACGACATCACACGCTTTTGCACAAATCCACATCCAGCTCCGCGGCTCAGCAAGCCGCCCAATCAACGGTGCAGCAATCAAGTTCAGCTAATCCGTCTTCAGAGGTGAGCGTGCCCGCCCATGGCAGTTCTCCAACAGCTGTTTTCCTTTCAACAGTTGCCGTCTGGATCGAAGATCGATTCGGAAAACCACATTCCGCTCGTGCATTAATCGACTCTGGCTCTCAGTCGAATTTTATCTCGAAAAAACTGACTCGTCGTTTGTGTCTTCAGTCGGAAAGAGTAAGCGTTCCCATCACCGGTATCGGGGAGGCAACGGTAACGGTTACACAATCCGTCGTTTCCACCATCCACTCCAAGAACAACGAATTTTCCAGTAAATTAGAATTTTTGGTTTTACCGAAGCCAACCGCAGAGCTTCCTACTACAAATGTCGATATAACTATGTGGAAACTTCCTCCGAACGTCAAATTAGCCGATCCCACATTCAACGTTTCGGGCCCCATTGACCTGTTGCTCGGCATCGAGCAATTCCATGATTATGTGAAGAATGGTAGGATAATCCTCGGTGAAGGATCTCCAGTGCTTTTCGAGACGGTCTTCGGATGGGCTGTCATTGGCCGATGGTACGGCACGCTTCCACCCATATCTCCGATTTGCCATGTCGCAACCACACGTAATCTAGAATCCATATTGGAACGTTTCTGGGAGCTAGAAGCCGTAGAGCCTGGGCGGAAGTATTCCGCGAAGGAAACAGCATGTGAGCAGCTGTATCAGGCTACCACGACTAGAAATACAGATGGAAGGTATGTAGTATCGCTGCCGCAATTACAAGACACCAATATTCAACTCGGCGAATCCCGATCCATTGCCGAAAGACGTCTGCGATGCATGGAACGTAGACTTGATCAAGACAAATCCGTGAAACTAGCTTACCATGAATTTATGGCCGAGTACCTTCGACTTGGGCATATGCAGCGACTCAATGATCCAGTCGACGATTCTACGAACCACTGTTATATCCCACATCACCCTGTTTTTAAGGCCAGAAGTACTACGACCAAGGTACGGGTCGTATTTGATGCCTCATGTCGTACATCGTCTGGAAATTCATTAAACGATCTGCTAATTGTCGGCCCTGTTGTGCAAGAAGATCTACAATCAATTAAAATTCGATTCCGGACCAAACCAATCGGAGTTGTGGCGGACGTCGAAAAGATGTACCGCCAGATTGAAGTTCGACAAATCGACCGACCACTCAGCCGAATCCTCTTCCGAGACAAACCAACGGACCCAATCGCGACGTATGAGCTTCAGACCGTCACCTACGGTACGTCCTGTGCACCATTCCTCGCGACACGAACCCTCGTACAGCTCGCTAGCGATGAAGGTGAGAACTACCCAATTGCCAAAAAGGCCGTGGTCGAAGATTTTTATGTTGACGACCTCATCAGCGGTGCAGACAGTCCCGAAGAAGCTATCGAACTTCGGTGCCAGCTCAGTGCAATGTTGCAAGCCGGTGGTTTTCCATTGAGGAAATGGGCCTCAAACAGCTCGGCAGTTTTGGCCGAAATACCTCCGGATGATCTGGCTATCCAGCCGTTCTATGAATTCTCTGACGAGCAGTCAGTAACCACACTCGGATTGATCTGGGAGCCAAAATCCGATACTCTACGGTTTCAAATCCAGCTTCCAACCCCTGCCCCTATCCTCAACCGAAGAAATGTCCTCTCCTACATCGCTCAGATCTACGATCCTCTGGGCCTCGCTGGTCCGGTTATTTCCAGCGCAAAGCAATTTATGCAACGTCTATGGGCGTTGACCACCTCCGATGGGAAAGCATACGATTGGGACGACCCACTTCCACCAAAGCTACAAAACGACTGGAAGGTGGTCCATCATCAACTGAATCTATTGGGAGAGGTAAGAGTTCCTCGGTTCGTCTCGGTGGCCGGGGCAACCAACACTCAACTACACTTTTTTTCGGACGCCTCCGAAAAGGCCTACGGTACATGCGTGTACATGCGTTCCAAAGACGAACACCAGAACGTTTTTGTACACCTTCTAGCAGCGAAGTCAAGAGTGACCCCTTTGAAGACCCGCCACTCTATTGCGCGCTTGGAACTGTGCGCTGCCGTGCTATCTACGGAACTCTACGAAAAGGTAATTGCATCCCTCAAAATCGAATATACAATATTTTTCTGGTCAGATTCTACGACGGTATTGCAATGGTTGAAGTCACCACCAACCAGCTGGAAGACATTTGTGGGCAATCGAGTGTCCAAAATCCAGGAGTCAACAATTGGACATCCATGGAAGCATGTCCCCGGAAAGGACAACCCAGCCGATGATATCTCCCGTGGCCTTACACCTGCCGAGCTGCTCCAGCAAGAGCGATGGTGGACCGGACCTGATTGGCTCAAACGAAGTAAGGACCATTGGCCTAGCCAACCTTTCGACTTATTATCATCCTCCAAAGTTTTCAACGAAGAACGCAAGGTGTGTCTAGTATCAGTTGCACCTCCCAAAGATCCAATGTGCGAGCGTCTATTCAATCGGTTTTCTTCATACACCAAGTTGCGGAGATCTATGGCGTACTTTCTTCGGTATATGCGTGCGTTGCATGCATCAGCAGCCAAAAACTATCCTGATGGAGCTTGTGCAGCATCTGAGTTGGTTGCATGCGATCCATCTACTTACCTCACTGCTATCGAGTTGCAAAGGGCTGAACTCGTTCTGTGTCGGCTTTCCCAGCATGAATCGTTCCGGGCAGAACTGAAGGCACTTCACAAAGGACAACCGGTCGACAAATCATCTCCACTGAAACTGGTCAGTCCAGCAACTTCAAAGGATGGCCTAATCAGGGTCGGTGGTCGGCTCCAATATTCTAGTGCACCAGATGAGATGAAACACCCGATCATTTTATCCAGCAAACATCGATTGGCTCATTTGTTAGCCAATCACTATCATCAAACATTGATGCACGCAGGCCCTCAGCTCATGATGAGCTCTATAAAACAGAAATTTTGGTTAATTCGTGGCAGAGATCTACTTCGTCAAGTGTATCATCAATGTCACACCTGTTTCCGTCGAAGACCGGTATTGATCCATCAAACTACAGCAGACTTGCCGAGTTCCAGAGTAACACCGTCAAGGCCGTTTTCAGTCTCAGGCGTAGACTATTGTGGCCCAATTCTCCTGCGTGGTTCACACCGTAGAGCGGGACCCATCAAGGCATACGTGGCAGTATTTGTGTGCTTTTCAACACGTGCTGTACATTTGGAGCTTGTAAGCAACCTCTCCACAGCAGCATTCCTGGCAGCTCTAAAACGGTTTGTTGCGCGTCGTGGCAAGGTCTGCCAACTCCACTCAGACAATGCTACAAATTTCAGAGGTGCCGCAAACGAAATGCATCACCTCTATAAGTTGCTGAAAACCGACGACAGCAGCCGAAAGCTGATTTTTGACTGGTGTGCAAATGCTGAAATCAGCTGGAAATTCATCCCACCACGCGCCCCCCACTTTGGAGGCTTGTGGGAGGCGGCGGTGAAATCAGCAAAAAAATCACCTCCTGAAGGAGGTGGGTAATACCATCGTCACCCAAGAAGAGATGCAGACACTTCTCGCCCAGGTCGAAATGTGCCTGAATTCCCGGCCCATCGTCGAAATGTCCAATGACCCAACGGATCTAGAGGCACTCACTCCGGGCCACTTCCTTGTCGGTACGAACCTACAATCCATCCCAGAACCCGACTACAAGCAAACACCGGACAACAGATTAAACCGTTGGCAACTAATGCAGAAACGCTTCCAGGCAATATGGAAGCGCTGGAGCACCGAATATCTGCAGCAACTTCAAGCTCGATCGACGAAGGGCATCAAATCACCTGTCGACATCCAAGTTGGCCGACTGGTCATCGTGAAGGACGACAACGTTCCTCCTGCACAGTGGACGTTGGGCCGCATTAAAAAGGTTCATCCCGCTCAAGATGGTATTGTGAGGGTCGTCACATTAAAGACGGCTGGTGCAGATAACGTTATTCGTCCAGTGGTTAAACTTGCATTTCTTCCGGTTCAATCTACAATTGCAGATGGCAACAAGAATGAGGTAATAAATTGAAAAATTTATAATTATGCTCTATTTCCCGGTAGGCACAAGCCCGTCTGTTACGACGATGTTCGAAGTTGCATCGAGCAGTTAATTCATCATTACTATATGACCCTGCTGTTGTTCATCGATTGTCACGAGTAGCTGAACGCATTTATAGTTAAAATCTGGCTATTTTAAGGTGGCCGGAATGTTCGGCATTTCAATTAATCTATTTATAATCTAATTATTTCTAGAATGAATTTTGTTTTATTTGAATTGTACTAAAACTAGAACACTGTATACCTAATTTGCCTTAAAAATAATGAAAGTGATCTAAAATCTACTACAATAGCCTACCTATGAAATACAACACACACAGAATTATACCCAACACAATTACTTTCTTTAGATCCCGAACACATGTTTGTAACCAATCCAATTGCCCATCAAAGCAAGCTAGACAAATAATGTAGAGTTAGTTACAAATCACCATCCGAGAAGTATAGACGTTATCGGAAGAACGAGCGTTTTTATAATCATCCGAAAGATTTATTCACCGTGTGTGCAATTCCAGCATAAGTTGCTTCTCTGCTAAGATCCTGTTTGTGGGAAGACGTTTTTAAAGGCAATCCGTGTTGTGATGAGAGTTCTGACGAGTTCGTGAAGACGATCGATCGTTTCTCGGCCCTATACGTTACGGGAGAAAGGGCGAGTCTGAACCACAGTGGACCGTTGGTGAGCTTATTAGTGCAGCGCGCGTAAAATTGAACAAGGTCGTTCAATTTTACATCGATCAGTCGGTTGGTACTTAAGTCGGATGTTTCTTTTGGACCCAGAGGCCAGCAGAGCCGTTAAGTAAACCCTTCGTATCGGCATTCCGGGCATACCGCCCGATCATATTTTCTCTTCAGACAAACGTTAACACTTTTTATTATAGCAAAGATCTCCACTTGAAAAACCGTTGGATAGTTTCCCATCGCCTCTGAGATTTCTACCCCAGGGCCGAAGATTCCTGCTCTCGTTTTTGTTCCAAATTTTTGAGCCATCTGTGAAGACTTTTATGGAGCCATGACAAACAGTGGGAAGTGGGACCCCCGACTTCCCAATCTATACGTGACGTTTCACATATTTTATAAGGGATGTCATGGTTTTCCACAGGTTTCATCCAGTCTCCATTCATATACATCACTGGCCCATTTTGAAAGTTTTGTGAAATGCTCAGGTGACCGACTAAGTCACCAGACATGAAAGTTTTCAACCATTTAAGTCTAAGCATACTCTTAGGGCTGCAAAATGGTGAGTAGACAACTGGGATGGAGTGTGCGTGCGTCCCCGCAACCTAGCTATGGCCCTCACAAGTTCCTACCTCATGCTTCCACGGGTCAGGCAATGACAAAGACCGCCAGCTAAGGGTTGCGTACTTAGCTGGTAGTGCAGTCTGGGCACTGTTGTCCTCTGACTTCAGCTAGATTGAGGAGGTGCAGGCCGAGCGTCTGTCCATCAAGGAGGTGCGGCTCAAACAGCGTCTGTCCTGGCATCCAGCGGTTCAGTAAGAAACGCTGTATCGCGTCAACTATACATTAGGCGGCAGCCGTACCAAAGCGATGTAGGCAGCGTGACTTCGGTGTAAAGTAGCATGCTAAAATCTAAATCTTACCACGAAAAATGGAAGTATTCTTTTTATACCGTATATAATTTCAGATAATCCATGGCATTCCCAAGTATTGTATAATAATTTTGAATTGTTTTCTTCCCCCGTGGCTATGATAGGCAAGTATACAAGTTATGAGAACTCTTTCCTCCCGGTAACGTTTGTCGCTTCTAGCAACCCAACGCCAGCCATTCTCGATGTCACAACACCGGGATGCACGCCTTGTAAGCCACATGGAAGCCCCAGATCCCCAGGCTTACGTACCAAAATCGTTCAGCTACGCTTGCAGCTTATCAGTGGCGACTATGACGTTATTGTTTTCAAGGAAACTTGGCTGCGAGAGGATATCAATAGTGCTGAAATATCATCTGACTATGCATTGTTCCGTTGTGACCGTAGTGCATCAACAAGCCAACATACTCGTGGTGGGGGCGTATTGATTGCAGTAAAAAACCACCTTCGTTGCGAGGTGATTCCTTTGTTGGATTGTGAACGACTTGAGCAAGTCGCAGTTTGCGTAAGGTCGACACATCTTTCGCACTACATTATTTATCTTCCCCCGAACTCACACGCGGATCTTCATTCTGCCCATACAAAAACAGTTCAGCATCTCATAAACAGCGCTAGCGAAACCGATATCGTTTTGTTATTGGGTGACTTCAACCTCCCGAACTTGCGATGGCAATTGGACGACGAGGTTAACGGTTACATTCCGTCGAACGTTGTTTCCGAACAAGAACAATCCCTAATCGAAACCATGTTTGCTGCGGGCTTACGGCAAGTTAACAGTTTTTTGAATACCAATGGAAGATTACTCGATATTGCATTCGTAAGTTTACCGTAACATCTGGATCTGATCGAACCTCCCACTCCACTGTTACAGATCGACAACCATCACACGCCTTTTGTTTTATTGTTTGACGTGACCGACAATAATTTTGTTACGATAGATGATAATTTTGACAATTTTATATTTGATTTCAACGCGTGTGACTACAGCCAGCTAAAAACAGCATTTGCTGATACCGATTGGAATACCATTTTGCGGATCGGAACAATTGATGATTCACTGTCAGCCTTTTATGACAAACTTTACAAAGTCTGCAATGATTTTGTGCCTCGAAAAAGACAATCATTTAAATCAATGTTTAACCAACCGTGGTGGACCTCCGAGCTACGCCATCTCAGAAACATGCTAAGGAAAGCACGACATCGCTTCTTTCTCACAAAGTCCGAGGGAGACCGAATCATCCTACGTAATGATGAATCATCGTACAAGTCAATAATGCTAACCACATACGAGAATTACGTATCGAGAATCCAGGCCAGTGTCAAACAGAACCCATCGTGTTTCTGGGATTTTGTGAAGAAACAGAAATCATCTTCCAGAATTCCTTGCAACGTTAGCTACAACGATGCTCATGCTAGCTCAAATTCAGAAGCCGCTAATCTCTTCGCCATATTCTTCGAGAGTGTGTTCAGCAGAGTGTCGCCTGTACAACGTCAAGACTGCTTCACACATATTCCCTTGCATTCCATCAACCTTCCCATCATCTAATTTTCCCCAAACGAAATCTCGCAAGCCATCGAAGACCTCGGCATTCCACCAGTGTTTCTGAACAACTGCTCGACGGAACTATCAGCACCTGTTGCGAGTTTGTTCAACCAATCGCTACGTGAAGGAACATTCCCGGCGGCTTGGAAAACTGCCTCTATCGTTCCCATTCACAAGTCTGGCAACGTCAACCAAGTTTCAAATTATCGTGGTGTTTCTATACTATGCTGCTTAAGCAAAGTATTTGAGAAACTGATGCACAAGGTGCTGTATCCTGTTGCATCACCCTTAATTTCCGATAGCCAGCATGGATTCATGAAACACCGCTCAACTACAACAAATTTGAGGTGCTACATTACCACGCTGTCACGGGAAATAGAAAATAGAAAGCAAATTGACGTGGTGTATGTTGATTTTGCAAAAGCATTCGACACCGTGCCGCACAGCCTAGTCGTCGATAAACTAAAGCACATTGGCTTTCCGAATTGCATAACGCAGTGGATATTTTCGTATCTATCTGACCGAACCTCGTATGTAACGGTTAACTCAGCACGTTCCAGTTTATTCTGCATGACTTCCGGTGTACCTCAGGGCAGTGTCCTTGGTCCACTGATATTCAACATTTTTGTGAACGATCTGTGCCTGCTTCTCTCCTCGTTTAAGCTTTCGTTTGCCGACGACCTGAAATTTTTTCGCGCTATACTGTCCCCGGATGATTGCACCATTCTACAGACGGACATCAACACCATATTGATCTGGTGTGACGAAAATGGCATGCGCGTCAACAGCAACAAATGCAAGATCATATCCTTTACCCGCTCTAGTAATCCCGTGCATCACCAGTACAGTATGGATCTTCTATCTGCGATCTGGGCGTAACCATCGATGAGAAGCTTAGGTTCAATGAACATGTTGGGATTACGACTTCCAAAGCATTTTCTGTTCTTGGGTTCATTCGTCGACATGCTTCCGAATTCACTGACATACAAGCTTTGAAAACACTGTGCTGCACGCTGGTGCGTATCATCCTAGAATATGCTTCCCTGGTTTGGTCTCCGTACTACGTAGCGCAGATTCTTTCAATTGAAAGGGTACAGAAAAAGTTCGTAAGATTTTCATTGCGGCTACTTCACTGGAACGATCCAAACAATCTCCCTCCCTATCCCGAGCGATGCCAATTGATAGGCTTGGAATTGCTGTCTGCCAGACGCGTGAAAATGCAGCGTTTATTTATATTCGACGTCATTAACGGTGTCATCGACTGTCCTGCGCTTCTTGAGCAGGTACCGCTGAACATTCCTCCACGACGCTTTCGGAACTCCAACTTGCTTGCTGTTCCGTATCACCGAACCAATTACGGTTACAACAACCCTCTTGACGCTTGTATTCGGTCATTCAATGACATTTCTGACGAGTTTGATTTTAACATGTCCAGGAGTATTTTTAAAAACCGAATTATACGAATTGTTTAGTTACATAAGTTAAGTTAGAATAAGTTCAGTCTGTACGATCTCGTTGTCGAAGACGGTGATAATACATAAATAAATAAATAAATAAATAAATAAATAATGTAAGTCCGTTTACAATTGCAGCATGATCAGTAGACATGCAGGTATTATAAATATGATTTTTATTATCATTGTATATTATAACAACAATAATTTTCAGCTTCGCATTTGCATCGTTGTAAGTTTTGGCCCATCTAACTCACGTTATGTATTTGAAAAGATGGGATGGTTTTTATATTTTTTAGAGAGAGGATTATGTACGACAAATTCTACAAAAAAAAATTTTCGTCCAAAATAATTAATTCAAAAACTAACATTGTTTATGATCCTACATTTTCTATTTTACAGACAAAAAGAATCATTTATGGGCCCAGTAGGAAAAAAGAGTTATCGAAGAATTTCCTGTCGTTTAGTTAAAAAAAATTTCTCGTTTTGGATTTATTGAGTTTCCGTTTTTGGGCAGTAATGATACTCATATGAAATTTATCTCGCATTATTGTTTGCTTAAATTTTCTTTGCTATTTTGCTAGGCTGCCAGGTGATCAACTTTATTTCATTATATCGCGTTGGAATTTTCGCTATTTAAGAGTTTCAATCATCTAACATCGCAGCGGAAAAGGCAAATAGCGGCATTTAATTGTTATATGTACATTATGTAGTATTTCTTTACAACATCGTATTATTTCCATCCAACAATAAATTGAATTAATAAATGATAGTCTTGTAAAATTTCAATAGATTCAACAAACTTTTTCAGGATACCTCAAATCATGATTTTGGTGAATTGCTGCTATCGCTGAAAACGAACGAAAACGTGCTTTAGCGCGGAACCACAGAACTCTATACTTTAACATTTTACAACATTTCTTGCATTTCAGGATCAACCGAATGAAGATCATATATTATAGATACGAATGCTTGTAGTATTTTTCATTTACATAAATATATACACTATTATATAAATATTTCATGGGAATGGGAGGGACCATCAGGGCACCCGATTGAAGCACTCTGGATGGGGAGAGTGGGAATGCCAACTCCCCATTGCTAACAGTTTGTGAATAGAGGGCGGGCTCTTCTCCCCGCCCATTGGGGCATCCTCATGTTAGATAGCTCGCTCTTTTGACCAATTGTTCAATCTTGTTGTTGGAAGGAGATTCTTTATATCCCTGTGGATACGTATAAGTGATGTTGCCTATCGATCCACCCAACTCCTTTTTGGCCCTTCATACAATGGCATGATTAGGATTATCAGTGGTTATTAAAGCTTGATCAAGTCTAACAGAGAGGAGAGCCCATTGCTGTCGGACTTAGTTTCCGTACTACAATGGGTGGTAGTACATATCATACATCACATAAGTCTAAGCATACTCTTTTCTGCTTCTAGTTGCACGTATTCGTGCGAAGGCAGCAGATTTAGAATTGCATTCAACGCATTTGATGGAGTGCTGCGCATCGCTCCCGTTATAGCAATGGATACTAGCCGTAGAAGTTTTGCAAGCTTTTTCTGTGCAGTTTGTTTTTGGCCACCACATAAGAGAAGCATAGGTCACTTTTGGACGTAAAGTGGATGTATAAATCCACTTTATCATTTTTGGTCTTAGACCCCATTTTCTGCCAAATGTTTTTGAGCATATCCAGAAAGCACAAGTTGCCTTACCGATCACATACTCAAGATGAGCATTCCAGCTCAGTTTGGCATCCAGTATCACTCCTAAGTATTTAACCTGTTTACTAAGATGAATCTTTAATCCTCCTAGCTGAAACGCTTTTAGACTAAACTTTCTTTTCCTAGTTAAAGGTAC
Source organism: Aedes koreicus (assembly GCA_024533555.2). Classification (NCBI taxonomy): domain Eukaryota; kingdom Metazoa; phylum Arthropoda; class Insecta; order Diptera; family Culicidae; genus Aedes; species Aedes koreicus. Next base: position 28,799 of record JAHHFK020003289.1, read on the forward strand.
AATTACTACTTTTGATGGATTAATGCTAAGGCCCTCCTTGATACACCAAGACTGGGTAAATTTTAGGGCCCATTGTATTCTTTCTGAAATGATGTTGTCAAATTTTCCCCTCACTATAATGACTATATCGTCTGCAAACCTACAACCTCGAAACCTTTTTCCTCTAAGCTTCTTAGAAAATCGTCTACAACTAAGGACCACATTAGTGGTGAGAGGACTCCTGCTTGGGGACAATCATTCGTTGCCCGCACTTTAATAGACGAACTTCCCAGCTGAAGTGATTTCTCTTTTTGCGAGCATGGTATGAACCCAGTTAATTATATTCATGTAAAAGTTCCTTTTCTTCATGGCACGAGCCATAGACGAATAGGAAGCATTGTCGAAAGCTCCTTCAATATCTAAGAAAGAGCAAAGTGCTTTTTCTTTTACCGATAGAGCTTTTTCTACCTTTGAAACCACACTATGCAGTGCCGTAACTGTTGACTTACCAGACTGGAAAGCAAACTGTAACTCAGATAGTGGATGCTTGTTCGTGTAATTTGAATTGATATAATCATTCAACACTTTTTCCATAGTCTTCAATAGGACTGATGAAAGACTAATGGGTCTGTATGATTTAGGATGCGCCTTGTCCCGCTTTCCTACTTTAGGTATGAAGATAACTTTTACTTGTGTCCATAAAGTTGGAATATGGCTGAGTCTTAAACTTGCCTTAAAAATCTCAATTAATGGCGAGATCAACACTGCTTCGCCGTTTTGAAGTAATGCTGGAAATATCCCGTCCATTCCTGCAGATTTGTAAGGCTGAAAAGATCTCAACGCATTTTCTACCCTAGATTTCTTAAAGATTTTATCAGCCAAGTCATTTGCGGTGATTTTTGTTGTAACCGAAATTGGAGATGTCCTTGTAGAACCTCTTGCACCTTCAAGTGATCCATCTCTGATTGGATCTACACACAAAACTGATCCAGGAAAATGGGTTTCCATCATCATCATTAACGTTTCACTAGGAGTTTTTGTAAAAACTCCATGCTTATTGTTCAGATTCCCAAGTTCAATCGTATGATCCTTTGCAAGAGCCCTCTGAAGTCTTGCGACTTCCGGACTATTGCTTATGTTTTCACACGTTAGAACCCTAATAAAGATATTTAAAAAAAAAAAAAAAAAAGGATCTTCGTTTAGATTTTCTTATTTATTTATTGTACTCAGTAAGTGCACTCCTATAGGGGGTCCAATCTGAGGTTCTTTTCGCTTTATTAAACAACCTACGAGATGTTTTATGCAGACGTTCCAGCTTAGAGTTCCACCACGGAACATCCCTGTTAGAGAACGATTCTTTGATAGGACAACTAATATTGAAAGAATTTAAAATCGTATCATTTACCTTTCGAGAAAATGATTCCAATTTCTGAACTGAATCAATCTTTCCACCTTCCGTAAATAACTCCGAATTTAAATATTGTGCATATTGATCCCAGTTTGTTTTCTTCGGATCTCGAAATGTTGTAGTTGACCGATTTCCACCACTCTATTCGAACACAATGTGTCTATGATCTGACAATGACGTTTCCTCAGAGACTTCCCACTTTGAAATACGTTCATAAATTACACTATTGCACAATGTCAAATCCAAGACTTCATGCCTGATAGCATTTGAAAAGGTAGGTTCGTTTCCCTTGTTGCATATATCTATATTATTTGATGAGAGAAATTCTAATAAGCACTCACCTCGACTGTTGATATCCGTACTACCCCACACGGTATGATGCGCGTTGGCATCACAGCCAATGATGAACGACTTGTTGTTTGCTCTGCAGTAAAGGACAAGTGAGGTGATCTCAGGAGGAGGCACTTCAGGAGCATCACCTGGAAAATAGGCTGAAGTCACTATGACCTCAGCTTTCCCTCTGGGGGTAGGCACCTCAACCATGACCGCAACAATGTCCCTTTTGATGAATTCTGTAATGGGGTAGCAATTTATTGTTTTATCAACCAAAACAGCAGTTCTAGGCGAACTCTGCTTTTCATTATAGAACAACTTACAGTCCTGTGTTTGAATACCTAGTATTTTTTCCTTTATTGGACCATGGCTCTTGAATAAGTGCCACGCCCAGTCCCTCCTTTCTGAACCTCCTGCTCATAACAGCAGATGCACCTTTTGCATGATGGAGGTTCACCTGCAGGAACTTAGTTGGTTTCATTACCGAGTGTGGCACGCTCTTCTTTGCTTGTACGGGGAGCGATAGACCCATCGTTTACCTTCCGGGAGGAGATTCGACTGCTTATCCCTTTGTCAGGTATCCTTGTTGTCGATCTTCCGCTTGTTGAAGATTGACCTTCCTTGATTCCTGAGTTGCTGTTCGTCTTCCTGTCTCCGGAGCGATTTGTCGTTTTGGATGGATGTGCTGCACTATCTGATTGTCCCTGCCCAGGATGCTTAATTTTCCGCAGTTCCGTTTCACCAAACCGGAAGTTCAGGACGAAGTTTCTTTTCGAAATTATTTTCAACGATTCTTTGTCGACATTGAGCAACCATTCAGCATGTTTTGATGAATTTGATCGGTTCAATATTCTCCAGCCCTTTGTGCTCAGCCCGTCATTCTGACTCTCTACGAGTCCTTTGAGCCGCTCATCGCTGAAATCAGCACTAAGTGGGAAAAATACATGGAACGTATCTGGACGAGGGATGTCTTTGACGTCCAGAGCAACAAGTTCGGCTTTCTCCCAAGGAGTTAGAGACCCAGTTACATCTTTCAGCCACTTCGCTGTAATTTGATCCTTGCAATCAAGAATCAAATAACCTTGCTTGTAGTTACATTTTGCAAACTTTGGTTCCACTGCTCCTCGTGCCTTCATCTTCGTCCTCTTTACGACCGGCTTTTCTCCACTACTGCCTTGGTCACCATCTCTGGATCGCTTAGCTGCGCTTGGAGTTAGAGGAACATCTCTAGAAAATACTTGTTTTCGAGCTTCTTGCTTGCTCATCCCAGCTACAAGACATTTCTTCATTTTGTTCCGCTGTGCTTTTGAGAGGTTTTTGCGCCATTTAATTTTTGACCCACCATCACAGTTAATTTTGATCCTCATAACGGTCCACCACACTGGTGAACCATCCACATCTCAGCAGGAGCCTTTTTCTGTGCTCACTTGATCCCTCGCACCATCAAACAATAGGTAACAGAAACAGTAGAAAACACGATAAGCCCGATATATATATTGCGCAACAAAGTATCGACACAACCGTTCACAGCCGATGCCCAACGCAGGCTCTTTGTTTTTCGTAAACTTTAAATTTGTACAACTACAGTCCACAAACTATTTATCTACTGTAACTGATACCTGCAAAAAGCAAACTGAACGTCCTAAAGAGCAATCTACATCTTAAATCACAATTGAAGAAGTTGGTGAAATTAACGTCCCAAGAAGCATTTCGTGCCTTCAGGCAACTTTTTGCTTCTAATGTTTGCCAAGCTCATCTATTTTTTACCAACCAGGGAGACTTGATCCTATACCCAATGATATCATTAACTTTAATCCACTCAACCAATCGCAATGTTTTGTGATATAGTGGGCAGAATATTAGAATACGAGATAATTCAATACAGACGTCTTCCAAATTTGGAAAATCAACAGGCAATCGGTGGGTAACCACCTGGTACCTCATAGCAAGATGCTTAGAGGCGGATCGGAAGATTTGATGAGCTACCTCCCCCCATCCGGAATTCCCAAGTATTGTATAATAATTTTAAATTAGTTTTTTGACGAAGAACTAACGTCTCTCTTTTCTATTCCTGTAGATGGGCGCTGTTCTAAAATTTCTGAAATCGACTGCGTTGCACAGGATTGGAGATTCTGAACGATAATATTTCCTTTCTGGTTCACAGAAATATTACAATAAAAATTTCATTCTTAAGGTTGAACATCAAAGATGAATTCCTGTTACTAATTTAATTCATTACATTTGTTGAAACTAATTATGAAGTACTTAAAAGAAAAAATTGTAAACGCACAAAGCTATTGGTCGAAATGATATCATATTTGCGCCACATTCTGATTGGTTCATTGCCACAGTTGCCGTGCCAGCGATTATAAAACAAGTGGTGACGTCCAACCAACCATCATTCTCAATTCGAGTTTGGCAACACTGTGTGTTTGTTTTGATTCATTGTTTCTATCGACTGTTTTTATTTATCTATTAACGTGTAATCGTTCGTGATAATAACATTAGTATACCGTTTTGAATGTCTTTCGACCTATACTCCTGCACGATAGCAAAAATTTGTACATTGTCGTCTTCTTTTGCTGTTTTTTTCATGTGAGTGCATTGTTGTGGTTTTGCAAGTGGAACCGTGGAATCTTTCTCTTCTTCCCCACCACCACGCATGTTTTTTTCGACCGCTGCGCAGTCTGGAAGATTTTTCTGGCAGCAATTGATTGCAAGTTCACGCATTCTTTCACCACGCTACGCTTGTTGATTGCATACCCAAAGGCGACTCAACGTCTTTCACCACGCTAACGCAAATACCATCAGTTATTTTGGCTTTGCAAATCGTGCTCGATTCTGAAGGAGATATGCGTGTTCGCAGCTCAATTCGGCCCGCCTACGAATCCGGTCAAGAAGTTGTTCTCAGCAAGCATAACGCAATCGTCGAAAGCCTCAAGTTGGAAATCATGAACGCGCTGAAAAACGAACTACGGAACAACTTTACTGCGCTTATCAACTCCATCAACGCCGAGGTCTTCGAAGTGCACCGATAATGCTAATGCTTCCGTTCGTCGTCGACTTCTCGGTAGACCAGAATCGAAAAATCCTCCACAAGAGCCTCTCGTGTGTGGCTCAGTCGAGTCAGTATCCCCATCACTCGGCAATTTGCCGGCCGTAAATCAAGCTTCGAGCCGAAAGTTTTGGCTATAACTATCACGAATTTCCCGCAGGTCGAGTAGGTACGAGCTTGAGCAACGCATCGCCTTGGCACCGACGACGAGAAAGTTTTAAGCCGTACGTCCCGAACTGTTCAGTCGGCGTCGGGAGATGGCGCCATGAAGGAGGAATAACTATACCGCGACGCGCAGTAAACAGTACCATGGAGACCTCTTCTCAGTTCGACACAGTCCCGCCTTTTGCTGTCGTCGTTCATCGGAGTCGTTGCGGTCCTGATGTCGCTTCTGACGAAGAGGTTCTATAAGCTGCGAATTTAGGCAAGTACCCGCAGTTTTTAGAGCGTGCTCTTCCTGATAAATCTTCCGATTCCAGCCTTCTCTCTCCTTCTGATGCTTCCACTAAACCGCCGTTATCAACGCTCGCCAGCCTGCTACACACCTGTCATCTCTCCCATGCTCGTCAACACACATCGACCGTCACTTCAACCGGTCTGGGACGCACGTCACAAAGCAGCGATGGGTTCAAGGCTCTCCAAGCTGCCATCTTTGGCAAGTATCCTTCATATAATGATGTTGCTCGGGCTGATGCTGCCTCATCTTTCAGATCACTGCCTGCCAAATCCTCTGACCCCTCATTGAAAGCTCTTCTACAACCAGATCGTAGGTGGTATCAACAGTGTGCTCAACGAGTACCAGTTGACATGCAGTGACGCATGCTACGATGTTTATGCCTTCACGGAAACGCAAGCAAAATATAAACACATTATCGAAGCAACTGTTTGACGACACTTATAATGTCTACCGGCAAGACCAATCGTCGCTCAATAGTAACAAGAAATCTGGTGGTGGGGTTTTTTTTTTGCCGTGCGCTCAAAATTCAAATCTCGACTTCTCAAGCCTCCTGAAGACTCAACGGTTGAACATCTTTGGGTAGCGATATCCACTAAAACCGGGACTCTGTTTATCTGTGTGGTCTATATTCCCCCCGATCGTGTTAGCGACAGCATCCTTATCGAAAAGCTCGCTATTTCTTTGGATTGGATCGTGTCACAAATGGGACCCAGCGACAACATCGTCATCGTGGGAGATTTTAACCTCAGCATGATTTATTTTATTTTCGTCAACAGATAAAAATGTTCATCCCAATGACCCTTTAAAAAATTAAATTACATACGAAGATTAACAAAACTTAACAAAGACATATACGGAAACAACGCTTATCAACATCACGGTATACATTAAAATCAAACACATTACAGCAGCTGTTGAAAACGCGGCACATGCTTTGCACAGGTTCGTGTTTTCCGTAGTTGGTCCTTGAGTGCCGGAACACGAAGAACTGTTGTAAACGGAGATTTCGTCGTCGAGTGTTGATCGTCAAGAGATCCAGTAGAACGGAACAATCAACATTTCCTTGAAGCAGATCACCAATGAAACACGCTTTGGCTACCATACGCCTACCTTCCAACAGTTCCAGGTTGATGAGCTTGCACCGACTTTCATAACTTGGCAATCTGCGAGGGTCTTGCCAGCGAAGATGTCGCAAAGCAAAGCGTATAAACCTTCGCTGAACAGCTTCGATCCTCTGGACTGCGTTTTGGTAGAAAGGGGACCAAACGATGGCACAGTATTCCAAGAAAGGGCGAACCAAAGAGCAGTATAATCAACAATCAATGTGCAACTAGCGATTTGAAATTGGTTCACTGTTGTAGAACCCCTAGGTTCGAAGTATACCTTGCAGTCTGCACCTTGAAATAATTCTTGCGCTTTTCGGTACCTTCCGGTACTAGTATCTTGGTTGTTGTTTTGATTCACTATGTTATTTTGACACAACATTTGAGAATGTGTTGGTGTGAGCTACGTTGTTAGGGGCGAATCATTGAGCTTGGGACCGAGCTTGGGACCGATGTGCTAGTACTGACTGAGCCAAGAAAAATATCGTATTTGTTCGAGACCTACTGGTCTTAGAGTTAGTCTATGGTATAATGCCTTCAGACAGTAAACGTCCTTGATGTTTTTTGCGAAGCGGAACATAAATCCTAGCTGCGAAGAGGCCTTGGAAACAATATACGAAATGTGAACCTTGAACGACAGTTTGGAGTCCAGCATTACTCCCAGATCCTTGACCATTGTTTCTCGTTTCAAGCGCGTACCTCGAAGGATGTAGTCATGAAGATACATCGCACGTTTTCGGCCGAAGGAGATAGTTGAGCATTTGGATACATTTAAGGACATTCTGTTGATTCGGCACCAGTTATCGAACACTTGCAGTTCCTGCTGAAGAAAGTGGGCGTCTTCCGGACATTTTATAACGTAGTACAGCTTCAGGTCATCCGCGTAGGATAATTTCAGGCATTTGAGGACCAAGTTCACGTCGTTCATATATAGCAGGAAAAGGAATGGCTACCTTGAGGAACGCCGGATGCTACCGGAAAGCTAGATGAGGCGTAATCGGCAATCTTCACGGACATAGTTCTACCAGTCAGGTATGAACGGAGCCAGTTCAACAACTGATCGTGAACCCCCATATTGCCGTATTTATAAATGGCAATCTGATGGTTCATTTTATCGAAGGCCGCAGAGAGATCTGTGTAAATGGCGTCTACTTGATGACCGCGTTCCATTTCGCGCATGATGAACGATGTAAATACGGTTAGATTGGTCGCCGTCGAGCGCTTGGGCACAAAACCGTGTTGGTCTGGAGAAATAGTCTGTGAATAGTCATTGACCAGCCTTTGGAGAACAATTAGTTCAAATAGCTTGGATACAGAGCTTAGTGCAGCAATCCCACGATAGTTGGCGACGGACCGTTTGCATCCCTTCTTGTGTATTGGGAATACAAATGACTCTTTCCAGCATTCAGGAAACTCGCCGGAAGTTACAGACAAATTGAACACCGTAGCTAGGGGCGCAGCAAGCGTGTTTAGGCAACGCTTCAGGACAATTGAAGGAATACCGTCAGGACCACATCCAGTTGAAGTTTTCATCTGCTTCCCGGCTGAAATCACCATATCACTATGAATAGTGAAAGCAGAGCCAAATACAGACATGCGGGGAACATTGCTAGTAGCCGATTCGAGGCTCTCGGCGTCCAGAATTTCGTCGCAGAAGACACTGCTGAACTGCGTACGGAACAAGTTGGCGATATCCACGATAGTGTCAGCTTCAAGAGTGCCATCAGTCATAGTAGAGGGTAAGCCGGTTTCTTTCCGTTGTTCGTTCACAAACCGCCAGAAGCTTTTCGGGTTCGTTTTGAGACGACTCTGCAATTGAAACTGATGGGCGTTGTACAAGCTGTTATTGAGGTATTTGTAATCGTCGTTGGCGCGAGCGTAGTTTGCCCTCGTGGAATCGGTGCGATATCTGCTGTGTTTCCTTAAAGCAGCCCTTTTAACTCGTTTGATATCAAGATACTCTATATCACGTAATATAGGTTGTAGTGCGAACGGGGTATAACACTTGTTGGGACTGGTTAGTTAATAACCGGCGCCTGCTTGTGGAAGATCCCGGTGTGCTATATGTTCTAGGGCATATCAACGGGCAGGCTTGGTAGGTTCTCGCCTAGCCCAAACGCAGATGGGCGGACAGTGGTCTGCCAGGGCGGAGACTGAGAAATTACAATTACAATTTCCGTTAATGTAAAATTTCCCATTTTTATAAGTCTTCTTCCTTTCGTAATGGAGTTTATTTTTTCGTAAGTATTTTTTTAAAGTCCCATCTAATTTTTAATAATAAAACCATCCTTGTGTTTTAATTTGCGCTGTAAACCTCTTGTTTTCATTGAATAATATCCGAAAATTACATTTACACTATAAGTTTTACATTGCTCCCTTTACATCGCGACTATGTTGTACGTTGCGATGATTCACGTTGTCTCGATGAGTTACGTTGCCCCGTTTACATCGACCAAATTACATCGATAAGCAGTGCATCATTTTATTGTGTACATCGAGACAATCGAATATTGCACAACCGATGGAATGACCTATGTGCATCTGATTTTGTGTAATATTCATCAACTCTTTTTGCTGTGTAGATTATTCAAAGTACTGAATAGTGTTTAAAAGGAATATAAAGTACTCGGAGGTGTTAAATTTGTATTATTGTTTTTTGGTAGAATTAGAAGAGTTTTTAAAGTATTTAAAAAAACAAAAAAAAATTTTAATGGGTAAGAAAAAATATAAAAAAAAAAAAAAATATAATAAATAAATGAAATGGATTGGTTGGTTTATTTTTTTTTTTATTTAATAGATAGATAGTTTTAATTTTTTTTTTTTTTTTTTTTTATATTCTATTATATTTATTTTTTTATAATTTTTATTTTTTTAAAATATTAATTTTTATTTTTTTTTTTTTTTTTTGTTTTTTGTTTTATTTTATTTTATTTTTTTTTTTTGTTATGTTAAAATTTAAGGGTAAAGGATTAAATTATATAATTTTTTCTAATATTTTTTTTTTTTTTTGGGTTTGGGGGGGGGAGGGCGGTTCTTTGGTGGGTTGTGGTGGGGGGGGGTGCGGGTGATTATTTTTTTTTAAATTTATATTATAGGTGTGGGGGGGGGGGGGGGGGAAAAAGTTGTTTATATTTTTTTGAAAAAAAAAAATCAGGGATGCCAATGTTCCAGTTTAAACTGGATTCTTCCAGTTTTTTTTACGGGATCCAGTCAAACAGTTAAATCTTCAAATCGTCCAGTTTTTCTGACTTTTGTCCAGTTTTTTCCAGTTTTTTTTCACAACCCTATTTGCGTTACCCATTAATTGTAGGACAAATTTTTTAAATGCGGAAAGATTCCTATCCCCTTAAAAAGGCTGCTGTTTTTTAGCGTTTATAAATCAACTTTCTCTATCTGTCAACTGCAACTTTTTTATGTTTTATCGACGCACACTAGTGAATCATTTGAATTAAAGAAGTGTGGACAAAAGGGAACAGATTAGTTGGGAAAACAAAGATGATAAGTATCAAGATACTGATAATGAATTCCGGAAACTTAGAAACATCGACTTTGGTGATTTTGAAGCATGAAAATGATGCCACGTTGTTTTGGGGAAAGTTTTTAGCAGTGAAAAGATTTGACATTTCATTTGCTTTTCCGAATCTACGGAATTTGATACCAAATTTATTAATTCTTCCTTATTCATCAGCGACGGTAAAAAGAGTTTTTTTTTTCGTTTACAATAAAAACAAAACTAAAATTTTAACAAGTTTGGGACAAACATGATAAAGGGAATTTTGGCAATTAAAAATTTGGTTACTTTCAATCAGGAAAAATCAGGAAAACTTAAAATAAATCAACCCATAAACGCCAAGTTTAATTATCAAATATATGAGTCGGTTAGAAGAGAGACCAAAGAACAGTGAATATTTGTTATTGTTATTTGGGTTAAGTTATATTTGTAAAGTTTAAATATTGACCAGGTGAACAAGTAAATATATATTGTATTTTTAATTCAGTTATAGTCTTGGTTTAAGGTTTATTTGTTTAAACATAAATGATAAAATAACACTAAAATGATTTAAACAGTTTTTAAAATCTATTGGAAACAAATTACTTCATATATTATCTTTTTTTCAGCTTGGAAAACTTTGTGTCATTCCTCCACAAAAATGGCCGTGGGTTGAATGTGGTACATGTTTAATACCACAGCAGATTCAAAGATCGAAACGTCATTTAGGTCAAGCGTTATATAATAAATTAAATGTCCTTCGTGGTTCCATGCATAATTAAAAACCATTCATTGACAATTTCCCATATTATTGATAACTATGTCCCATATTGTTGTGACAATAACCATAATGTTGATAAGTATAAGTTAACAGTATCTTATACAGTTTTAACCATATGGCAGAGGCTAAATAATATTGTGCTGAATAGGCGGTTGTATTCGCTTTATTTTCGCTCTATTTTATGTCAAAATGTTGGGATATAATCCAGAACTAAAGAAATCTTACAATGACAATATGGCATACAGTAACCATCTGTGTTAGTGTAAAGAATGTTTAGTTAAAACCATTACAAAACAATTCCACATATTTTAACAATATATCTTACTTACAAGATTTAAATTGTAATATGCGACAAATGGTTTTTAATTACGTAGGCTTGATTTTTTTAGGATCCAGTTTTTTCCAGTTTTTTTTTTGCATTCTTCCAGTTTTTTCAAAAAAAATATTGGCAACGCTGCCGCTAATGGCAATAGAAGGTGGAACAACGGAGAGCCATATTTCACGACTATGAGGGTTCTAGGAATTTTTGATTAGTGATACATGATAAGGAAGGCTTTACTGAGGAGTGATAACGGTATATTTAGATTGTTAATTCAATTCTAAGAAGGTTGAAGCTTGGGTCGGATTGCAGCGTGCTGAGCTCGTTTGTTTCTTATCTTGCCCTTGTTCCACACTAACACTAGTAGTAGTAAATACGATATCAAATTGTACGTTCAGATATATAGTTTGAGCGAATATAGGGTAACGGGATGTAATGTTAGCCTATCACCTTCATTCGGCCTATGTACCAAATATGTCAATAATTTAGTGATAATCAACAAAATCATGTTGCTTTTAGGATGACCGATGTAATCCTAAGCAATTGAGACAATATTGATCAACTTATAGTTGATCACTTCCGCGTAATTTTTGATTTCTTGAACTTTTGGGGCATCATGATTTCACTGGTTAAGCTCAACAGATGATCTACACGATCTTCAAGTGATCTAAACATGGCTTAATTGAATCGATAAAGCGAGTAATGCAGTCTGGGTGTACAGAAAATAGTAACACGTTACAAACTAACTGTTAACATAGCTAGAATAAAACCTGTTGTTGTATCAATAACGTGCCTGTGCCTGTTGTATCAATAACGTAGTAAAAAGATTGTTATTGGTAAAATTTGGGGTGGAAATGCATGAGTTTGAGGTTGTTTATATTAAAGTGGCTCATCTAAACGCAAACCGAAGGAACAAAATCATTGTATAGTGAATTATAATGTTTTCATTGTTTAATGAGTGATAAATCATATATGAACATCACTTAAGTGTTTCGAAGCAGTTTTATTTTAGTTTGTTTTGTGAAACTTTGTGTTAAGTAAAGCGAATACACCTGGCAATGCCTTGATTCATAAAATTTGAAATAAAATCAAACAAAGACTGCATTTATTAATAAATTCATCGAATGAGACGAAGTTGCATCCATGACTAGACCCAATTTGGTGCTTATAGACCGACATTAAATCCATATCCCTCGAAAGTTTCTGACTTTATAAAAAGAGTTGTGTAACTTTTCGTGATACATACTACCATATGTCTTATCAAACTTATCTTAGCAAATGTACAGCTTCAAAACTTTATGAGTTATAATAAAAAATGTAATCGATCGTTGCATAATAGGCTGAGTCAAGGGACACATACCCTAGGTTATTTTCAAAATCAGTGTTAAATAGAGGCATTGATGGTATACAATTGTGCACACACGCGTGCTCATGTACTAGCGAGCGATTTGTTTGACAGCTGCTGTGCAAAAACAGAGAGAAAACAAGTTACAGTGCTCGCTTGCTGAGCAAAGTGAGTTACTAGAGGTACCTTAAAAGCAATTCTGAAATTACTCGCGATAAGGAACTGTCTTACTGTCTTGAAGATCGTGAAGCTTAACCAGTGAAATCATGATGCCTAAAAAGTTGAGAAAATCGAAAATTACGTGAAAGCGAACAACTATAAATTGATTAATAATGTCTCAATTGCTCTGAAATAAATTGGTCATCATAATAGCAACATTATTTTGTTGATTATCATCGAATTTATTACATACACAGATAGAAAGAAACATTTAATTTTCTGCATTATCTAATGCACATGAAGGGAATGCTAGATTTGGCAGAAAATAATGAGATATTTCATGTAAATTTAAGTCAGATAAGGCCTGAATCTACACTCAAACAATTTTAAATAATATTTTTATTCATATAACTTATTAATGTTCATGTCTGATTGATCAATACTTGTCATTAATATACCTCACATAGCTTTAATGTGGTTTTCTAATAAAAATGCTAATGCTTGCCTTATGGCTGAAAGTTATTAGGTTTGACTTATACTTTTGATTGGAAATGAAATTGAAAAATGTTTTCGCTCATCACGGCGCTTTGGATCTCTTCGGTCGTCATTGCAAATAAGATGCTGAGTATATGTTCAAGGTAAGCATTTAAAAAAAATACTCGCAAATTGATCAACACTTATATATATATATAGTATATATTTATAGAATATATTATACTTATAGTATTTATTATATTATATTTATAGTATTATTAACTGGTTTAAACAGGAGTGAATAACAGACTGAAAATGTGAATAACAGACTCGGAAGGATGTAGGGTGCTCCGTTCCTTGGTAGTTGCACTGGAAGAGGAGATTAAAACGCTGCAACTACGCGATGCATACGAAGAATTGGAAAGGCACCGAGGAGAAAAAGCTAGAATACCTCCAGAATTGGCTCTAGTTTGAATGTTAAAAGAGGCAACGCAGAAGGACCCAACTCCAGCGCCAGTAATGAGTGATTCGCCAGATCAGGTCCAGTCCGATATGGTGACTCCATGTGCGATGTGTACAAACTATGGGACAAAGTTGGTGCTTTGCCAGGGGCAGATTGACGGTTAAAACAGGACACACTGAGCAAAGATTACGCTCAACTCAAGCAGACCGTCAACGATGGTCTGTAGAAGCTGACGAAAGAACGATAAGGTAACCGACAATTGGGATAAGAAGGGACTCATCGAAAGTCACCACCTTGGTGTCCTGCAGAAAGAAACGATTTTTTCACGGGAAAGTACTTGGAGAACTCGGAAAAGCTTAAGGATCAGGAAATTAACCTTCCGCAGAATGGTTGAAAAAGTGACTAATATTCAATGAAAAAATAAAACGATATTAATACTTTACTTAATTGTTGTTTTTTGTATTTGAAAAAAAAAGAACACAGATAAATAAACATAACAAATATATTTGGTTTCATTCATCTATTTTTCGTAAACATTTAGATGATCAATGAGAACTATTTGGTGATAAACAAAGATTATTTCCAATTGCTCATGAAATGTATAAGTCTATGTTATGAAGTTGATTCGACACGGTTGATAAACCTTATGTGTATGACGCATAGATATCATGCAAAAATAACATTGGCAAAAATCTATGCGGTTTGCTTAATATATACAATATGGAATTTTCTTTTCGTGTAGTCTGTTGTATGAAAGATTGCAAACATTGTTGTATGGCGCATGAAAGATTGCAAACAATTTCGTTGATTACGCCTCCTTTGGCTGGGAATTGAATGAGGGGAAATTTTACGCGCTTGTTAAAATTCATTATTTTTTTACTGTGTATTTGGTACATAAGCCGAATGAAGGAGCTAGACTAACATTACATCCCGCTACCCTATTTCTTATTTTTGCTAGGCCAACAACAGTTGAGAAGCCTACTGTTTAAATTCTGAATATTAGAATAATAAACATTTTCAATTTAAATAATCTTAGTTGCATTGTTTTAATTCAAACATCAAACATCTAGGTTCTTACCATAGTCGGTTAGCGTCTAGGGGTGCGACAGCTATACTTTGAGTTGCATTGATGCACCGAGTATTTCGCGAGTAACTCAATATAGCTTAAAATTGAATCAATCTTCATCGCTGTTTATCGGTTGCTACCCAAGTAACCACAAGCATTATATTATTGCTCTTATTCAACCCAAAATCAACATCATTAATGCGGGATCATATCAATTCAACAGATGTCAAGTAATGAAGCGTTAGATTAGCTTTAAGAATGCAATAATGCATTACCAATGCAATGATACATTACCAATGCAATAATGCTACTTTAGCAATGTCTTATGGCATTACAAAAGATATAGTATTTTTTGTTTTTTGGGGGGGCCTTTTTGTGTTTTTTTCCATTTTTAATGGTGTAGAGGTGGTTGTGTTTTTGCCTTTTTTGTGGGTTTTTTTGTCGTGGTGGGTGTTGGGGGGGGGGTTTTAAAAGTTTTTTTTTTTGTTTTTTGTGGGGAATTTTGGTGGTTTTTCTGGGGGGGGGAGGGAAAAAAGAAAAAACGACCTACTCTATTACGAGGGCTACACTGAGCCAATAAATATAGCAAAAACCATAATAATACCTTATGATTTTTTGCTATAAGAACTCTTTGTAATCTTTCCTCGATTATCTTATGATTTATTTGCTGTTTGAACCAGAATGAATTTCAACAACCAACCTTATGAAAAACACAAAGACCGTGGAGAAATTCGTAGGTTAACCTTATGAAAAGCATATGCGTTCACATAGGAAAATCATGCATCGTTCAATATGAACTTTATGTAGGTTGTGCTCCTTCACGGCCTCGGTATAATGATTTCTGATGCATTTTCAAATAGGATATAGGATTTATTATAAATGCATTAAAACAAATGTAATTGATCACCTAAACATATATGACCTAAAGGTCTTAACACGTCTTATCAATTATTTAAACTACTCAATATTCAATATTCCGCACGATGCATTGGTGGCGGTGGGTTTGGGATTTTAGAAACATTCGATTGAGTTGGATGTTTCAACAGTTGAACAATTTGATTGTTGATTTTGTTCGGTAGCTGTCGGTAGACGGTTGATGTGGTGGATCTGATTGGGCTCGTTTCCGGTTCTGGTAGTCTATACGAATCTATAGCTTTTCCAAGGCGACTTGAAATCGATCCGATCCTGCGGAAGTGTGTCTGAAATTGGACAGAGTTGAGGAAAAACTCCTCCGATCCGAAATGACTTATAATTCTTACCTCCTTGCAAGCAACATATCGTTCTGAAGTCTCTCCAACCGAGCAACTTCTTGAATTGCATTCAAGAACGAAATCGGTTGGTCGTATTCCTTTCGGTGCTTGGTATTGTAGTTGTAGTACTGTACCTTGGATGTTCCCGGATCTGTTCGACTGTTTACAGAACTTGGAATCGTAATCGACTGCTTTGAAGGACTGCCTTTTGGCTGAGTTTAATTGAGGAGTCTGCTTGGTTGATCCACCAACTTTACCGCCGGTTTTCGAGGCGATTCCAGAATGGAACGATCCATGACTGTGCTTGTGGGAAATGAGAGCAGCCTTTTTCTTTTTTGTTTACGCATTGTTCTGGTGCTTCCACATTTTTATGAGCTTCACCAACATCCTCGAGGCAATGTGTGTATTCCGGTAGTCTGCTTGCAATTCACTTAGCTACTTCTGCTTCAAGCGCTTGCTTCAGCTTATCCACATTCGCCATTTCCTTCTGTGCTACTTTCACCACCAGCTGTTTTGATTGTTGTCGGACCTGTATGTTAGATGGTTGAATAGACAAAATTGTTATCAAATAAAACACTCTCTCCAAACGAGAACTTACCCGTTCCAGCCGTGTTTTGCACGGCTTTTCACACTTTCGAGACACTTTGGCCTTTTGGACACTTTCGAGACAAAAAGATTTTTACTGCTAGAGAACAGTGATTGTGTGCTATGCACCGTAGTATTGATGGACATAATTATTTACTCGCAGCTGGCGTATTTTATAATGCTACTGCGATGCGAGCCAGCTCTGAATTCATAAGTTTTGTCTAATGAGTTTTTCACATCAAAACTAGTGACGAAAAACATAACTCATATATTATGAAAATTACTCGCACGTAACTTCTATGAAATTTATAAGGTGCTTGAATGAATCTCATAATAGAGCATCCAAATTTCATAAGATACTTAATGAAAATGAAAATTGATCGTTCTTCTATATTTCATAAGGTTAAACTTATGATTATCCTAAGGTTATTTAGTTGAGTGTAGGACTATTTAATACGTGATACGTGATACAGACGGCTTTACGAAAATCCTATGTTTATAGACTTATAATTTGCTAATCATCGATTCTGTGAAGCTTGACGCTTGGGTCGGAGTGCAGTGGGTTGATCTCATTTGTCTCTCCTCCTGTCCTTGTTCCACAGCACTAGTTGATAGTCTGACCGTCTGGCGGAATAATGCTGCAATAGCCAATAGCAGGTCAAGCTGAAACTCATGGGTTTATTCAACTTGTGACTTGATTGGAGACATTAAAATAAGCTCACACGAATAGTAGTAAATACTAAATCAAATTGTACGAGCATATCAGATATGTAGTTTGAGCGAAAATAGGTTATTTTCAAAATCAAAGTTAAATAGAGAAAAATAAAAACATTGAAAATTGCTTGTGTCGAATTGTTCACACACGAGAGTTCATGTACTAGCGTACGGTTTGTTTGACAGGTATTGTGCAAAAATAGAGAAAAAACAAATGACTGTGCTCGCTTGCTGAGCAACGTGAGTTACTCGAGGTATCTCAAAAGCAACTCTGAAAATGCTCGCTATAAGGATCCGTTTTGCCCCTTGGCTTTATATGAAAAAATAAAGTGAAAGAAATGATAATTTTGGGGCATAATAGTACTTTCCTGTGGATAAGGATATTATTGATTTGCGCTAACTCTACTTAGCAATGTCATAGCAAAGGCTGTTGGGGCCTTTCCTACTATTGCTCTTGAATTTAAAAACAGTTATTGTAGTACATTATTTGTACATTGACCACACATTTGTCATAGGCAGATAGACAGCTGTCAGACATTATACATTTCTGTCCGATCTTTATCTGCCTATAAAAAAATTCTAGCGATTTTAATAATTAGTGTACTACAAGCATTAAAGTAATCAATCTGTACCTAGAAGTATGTGAGTACTCAAATGTTATCAATCTTTACTCAATTGTACTGAAGGAAATTTAATTGTTATAAAAATTTACTTAATTGTAATCAAATCATATTCAATATGAATCACTCATTAGTTCAGGGTATTTAAAATACCGAAATGTAATTATTATATACTCAACTGTACTCAAGGTATTCAAATGTAATCAAATCGTACTTATTGGTACAGAAAGCACTAAAAAGGATTTCAAAGTTATTTTAAGCACTGTTTGTGTTTTTTAATGCACTTTGTAGCAAAGCATTTGAAGGTGTATTAAAAGTAATCAATCGGTGCTTATTGATACTAAAAAGTAATCAAAATGTATCAAATTGTACTCAAGGTATTTAAACAGTAGCCAATATGTATTTTAAATTTATATCGAGTACTTTTTGTATTTAAAGTAAAACTGGACGTAATTTTGAGAACTTTTTATTACTTTCAAAGCATGTGTGTCGTACTCAAACGTTCTTGCGTGTCCCTCGGTTTACTCAAATATTACCGAACGCTGTCAAACAAACCGACTTTTTTGTTGCAATTACGGAATTCGGTTCTTTTTGGAAGAGCAGGAATTTTTATTGAAATAGCTACGAATCCATTTTTTAATAATAATAAAATCTTTTTTTTTTTTTTTTTTTTTTTTTTGTAAAAAAAATCTTTTTTTTTTTTTTACTTGCTTTCTTCTTTTTTTGTTTTTTTTTTTTTTTTTTTTTTTTTTTTCCTTTTAAAAAAAAGACTGATTCCACGCCAAATCGGTCGGTCACCAAACTCAACTATCTTCGATTTTGATGAAACTTGGTACACGTCTTCGGTATGTTGAAAAAAAAAAATCCACTGGTGTTAAGATTATTTGGATTCAAGAGTAACTTTTGAGATGGGTGTATGTTTTTTTTCCAACATTTTACTTGAAAAATCGTAGTTCAAAAACCATTACATTTAGAGAAAAACTTTATATGAGGGAGTTGTAGAGAACTAAAAAGGCTTTGTAAAAAAAATGTACACTGAAAAAAAAATTTTTTTTTCATAAAGAAAAATCGAAAATAAATACTAAAAATCAAATATAAAAAAAACATATTTTTAATATTTTTCAAATTTGTTTTGTGGAAATTTGAGAAAAAAAGACACGTTTTGAAAAAAACTCTAGGATGGACGCTCTTATAATAAAAAAGTTTTCCGAAGAGCGAACTTTGGTGCATATTTCAAATTTTGGTTATTCATTATTATAAATGAAAATTAATTATACAATATGATTTTAGAGATCATTAAAAACAATAATGATAATAATGATAAATCACCTGAACGCAACCGTTTTCGAGATTTTTCGGATTTTATTTCAATAGAATGAAAAAACATAAGAAAATTCGCTCTTTTCTTAAGTTAATCGAGATTTCCACCAGAAATGATAAATTTTCCAAGATCTTCATATTATAACGTTCACATTACTCTAATGTCCTCTTTTCTTTTGATATCAGGATGATAAGAAGACTCATTTGAAAAGAACAAGATAAATAGCACTATTGTTTTAATATTGCAATCAATATATTTATAATTGTTTTATGGCTGTATCGGTCGGGCCGCTCAGAGAATGAAGGGAGCGAATTTGCTAAAGCGATGAAAGTAACAGCGAGATAGATGTCGCAGGGGCGACAAGTGTGAAATGGACAGATGATGAAATTATGCGGAGGGTCATATAGAAGAAGCATATTAATCGAACTGCTGACTATTTTGCCAAGCTCCAACGATGTTAGAGGTCGGGTGTAATGTGTGAAAACTACACTCCGAACAGTTCGGTGATGTAGCGATGAA
This sequence comes from Aedes koreicus, assembly GCA_024533555.2. Lineage (NCBI taxonomy): Eukaryota > Metazoa > Arthropoda > Insecta > Diptera > Culicidae > Aedes > Aedes koreicus. The sequence continues at coordinate 48,240 of JAHHFK020003289.1, forward strand.
AGTAACACATATTGTTTAAGGTAGGTAGACAAATAGCAGCTATAACGTATGTCAGGTATATCTTCTCATAAAAAAACAGCTAATGTACGCTGCCTGTAAACTACCAGAGATGTTTTATACCTGCATTTCCAAAGGTACCACAGCCAATATATATGCTCATACATAGTCGCATTCATCAGTAAAATCTATCTGAGTGAACTGAAAATGGAGTTTAACATGAAGAAGTGTTGTATGCCGTTTCCCACTAAACGGTGCTCAAAAAACCTTCGTAAATTAACCGAACAAAATGTCAAAAAACTCAAGTTTATGGGCAAAACACATTTGGACACTTCTTTGATGATTTGTGATAATTGTCGTTTGCATTTAAATAGAACGGAACAATCCCATGCTGCAATTTCGGAGCCTAGTGAGAAACCATCAATTACTAACATTATGGATCCACAACCATCTACATCACGGCAAGTAGACTTGTATGGTCTCGAGGAAACGCCATCGGCAATATCATTAATGTCAGTGCCATCTGATAGCAGTGTGCAAGATTATTCAAGGCGCCATAATATTGAGCTATTTAACAAGGGCGTAGCTGGAATCAACGTTTCGCCAATATCGGCTAAAAAGTTCCTGAACGTAAATTATGCCCGCAAAAAGTTCAAAGATGTTTCAAACGGCATTCGGACACACATATTTGGGGATCAAGCGGAGGAGGATGACCTGGAACAATTGAAAGTGAAAGCAGCCGAATATGACGAAATAATCGCGCAGCTAAAGGACCGGTATGCTGATCCAGAAACTTCGAGGGACGATCAAGTAAGGATACTTTCGGTTTTACCACAATCTTGGACAAATCAAAGAGTAATGGCAGAATTTGGAATAACAAACAAGTACATCGTATCACAAGCTAAATTCCTTGCAAAGCACGAAGGTGTTTTAGCTGCCCCTAACGAAAAGCTGGGACACGGTCTGAACCCGGAAATAAAAAACCAAATTTTGCAATTTTACGACAGTGATGAGATTACACGAGCAACCCCTGGTATGAACGACTACGTTTCAGTGAGGAGTGAAGGTAAGTGGGTTCATATTCAAAAGCGCCTTTTAGTTTGTTCATTAAGAGAAGCTTTCATTAAATTTCAAGAGATGCATCAAAATGCTGTTGGGTTTAGCTCTTTTGCAGCACTAAGACCAAAGCATTGCAAATTACTTGGCAGCACAGGTTCTCATAACATTTGTGTTTGCACCATTCATGAGAACATTAACTTGATGCTTCATGGTCTTAGAAAATATTCATTCGAGAATGATTATAAATTGTGTTTTGAAGAAATATTATGTAGCTCATCAACTAGAACTAAAAAATGTTACCTCCGTGAATGCGAACGATGTCCAGGCTTTTCAGATTTTGAGAGTAGTTTAACAGACAAATTAAAAAAACGTGGTTTAGTTGAAATATCTTTTGAGCAATGGATTTCAACTGATAGATGTAGTTTAGAGACACTTGTTAAACCAATTGATGAATTTATTGCTTATTTTTGTGAAAAGTTGGAACAATTAGTATCCCACGATTTTGTCAAATCTCAGCAGTCTAGTTTCTTGAGAGATTATAAAAGTTGTCTTAAAGACGGCGCAGTAATAATAATTTGTGATTTTTCTGAAAATTATTCATTTGTTTTTCAAGATGCTGTTCAAAGTAGTTATTGGAGTAATGAGCAAGCCACTATTCACCCTTTTGTCATTTATTACACGGAATCTGGAATACTTAAAAATATCAGTTTCATTGTTATCTCAGAAGTGTTGAAACATGATACGATTGCGGTGCAGGTGTTTATTTCAAAACTAATAAGCTTTTTGCAAACAAAAATTAAAGTAAAGAAAGCTACGTTTATGTCTGACGGGGCAGCATCCCAATATAAAAATAGGAAGAACTTTGCAAGCCTTTGTAAGTTTAAAAAGAAATACAATATTGATGCTGAATGGCATTTTTTCGCAACATCCCACGGTAAGGGACCTTGCGATGCAATTGGTGGTACATTAAAACCGAAATTAAAACGAATGGCAAGATATGCAAGCCTTGCTGTACAACATGAACACCCTATAAAAAGTGCATTAGAGTTATTCGAATGGGCGAACCAAAAAAGTGATGATTGTTTAACAAAAATGTCGTTTTGTTATGTATCACATGAAGAGTATGAACAGGGGGTAGCAGAATGGAATGAAATTTACCGACAGACTAAAACGATTGCAGGTACACAAAAGTACCACTCATTCGTTCCAATTTCAGAAAACGAAGTTTTTGTAAAACTGTTTTCGAATGACGAAGAAGGCAGGATTCATAATATATATAAAAGCAATCAATAGTTTATATAATGCTTATGTAATATTATCAATGACCGAGACTAATAAATGGTATATATAAATATAAATCCAACCATAATTCATTATTTTTGTCTTATAACTTTAAGTGAAGCTTTTTCAATCGACGAGCTGTTAAGAGTAAGTAAGAGGCACATACATGTGTTTTAAAAAGGCTAAAAACACAAGAGAAACAATCGTTAGCTATTGTTGTTTTAATATCACGAGTAATTTATGAAAAGGGCGTATTTTTTGAGGTTTTGAAATTTTATTGAAAGAAAATCAGAAATATCTTGAAAACGGTTGCGTTTACGTGGTTTATAATTATTATCATTATTGTTTGTAATGATCTCCAAAACCATATTGTAACATCAAAATTTATTTATAAGAATGAATAACCAAAATTTGAAATATACACCAAAGTTCGCTATTTGAAAAGCTTTTTTATTATACGAGCGTCCATCCTAGAGTTTTTTTTAAAACGTGTCTTTTTTCCTCAAATTTCCATACAACAAATTGAAAAAATATTAAAAATATTTTTTTTTAGATATTTTATTTTTAGTAATTATTTTTGATTTTTCTTGATGAAAAAAAAATTTTTTTTCTGTGTATATTTTTTTAAGAAATGTTTTTTAGTTCCCTACAATTTCCTTATATAAAGTTTTTCTCAAAATGTAATGGTTTTTGAACTACGATTTTTCAAGTAAAATGTTGGAAAAAACACATACGCCCATCTCAAAAGTTACTCTTGAACCCAAATTATCTTAACACCAGTGGAATTTTTTTTTTCCAACGTACCGAACTCATGTGCCAAGTTTCATCCAAATCAATGATGATCGGGTATGATTTTTGGGATTTCCGGCACATTCTGGATGGAATCCCTCAGTACGGAGAATTTTCGCAAAAAGACATTTGGGGCGCGGGGGGGAAAAAAAATTGGTGATGTTTTTTAAGGTATTATCAATTTTTTTAAAATAACGGGGTTTTGGGGGGGCAGTGGCGGCGGGGAATTGGTGTGGAGAAAAGTTATTGGCGTTTAAAAATTTTCGGGGTGTGCGCGGTTTTGTTTTCGGGTTTTTTTGGTTTTTGGGTGTACCGATCTTTTGAATCTCTTTTTTTTTCTTGTTTCGTTCATTTTTCATTTTTATCAGTCAAATATATCATACACGGTAATTCTGAGGTAGTAATTTTTTGAATACATTCTATGCATTTCAATGAATACCCGGATAAAAATAACGATAGAATAACAATTTAATAATATACAATAACAACAGAATGTATTGCCGACCATGAATCTTACTGTTGATGTATCAGACAAATCAAAAAAGCACATTGTAAGGAGTGTATCGAAAATAAGCTATCCACAAACTTTCTTTCAAATTATGTTGAAAACCGATATTTTATTCATACAAAAAATTGATCCTTTATTGTACGAGGTTAAACTTGAACATAATGAACCGGATGAAATTTAAGTTATTCCTTCACGAATTTTCGAACTTTGGATCGAATGCTCTTCATCAAGTTCCGGACAAGTGTTGCATCGCATTTTTTGGACGCTTGAGCCCAAATTTTTTTTGAACTCCTGCATGTTCCCAGCTGCCTTACCAGTCTTCTTGAAGACCCTCTTCACGATTGCCCAGTAACGTTCGATGGGTCGAAGCTGAGGGCAATTTGGTGGATTGATATTTTTCTCAACGAAATATATACCCTTTTCCGCAAGCCAATTGAGAGTGGTTTTGGCATAGTGAGCCGACGCTAAATCCAGCCAAAACAGTGGAGGTGTACTATGCTTCTTATATAAAGGCAACAATCTCTTCTGGAGACACTCAGATCGATAGATTTCCGCATTTATAGTTCCGGTAGTGTAAAAAATGGTTGACTTCAAACCACAGGAACATATTGCTTGCCATACCAGTACCTTTCGACCGAATTTCTCCACTTGAATCGACCTGTCCGCATCGCTCACATCCTCCCCAACAACTGCAGTAAAGTATTGTGGACCTGGAAGGATTTTTGAGTCCTCCTTTACATAGGTCTCATCGTCCATCAAAACGCATGCATCCGAACGCTGCAAAAGACGCGAATACAATTTCCGGGCCCTTGTTGCTGCTCGCTTCTTCTGTTCTGCACTTTGTTTCGAGATTTTCTGCTTCTTGTAGGTCTTCATGTGGTTTGGCCTCTTGATACGCTGGATCATTCCGACACTCGTTCCTGCTTTTTTGGCCAAATCACGTATTGACATTGATTTGTTCTTCATGATTAGAGATACCACTTTCTGCTCCAGTTTCGGGTTGGAAGAACCGGGTTTTCTGCCTCTTCCTGGTAGCTCATCCAAAGAATAGTGTTCCTCAAACTTATTAATGATGGATTTAACACTCGCATGATGAATTCCAAACCGCTTCGCCAATTTTCGCATAGTAATACCCTTCTCACTTAGCCATGTGTCCAGAACCTTAATTTTCACTTCCTTTTCAATGCGCGACATTTTGAAAACGCAGAATTTGAACCGCACAAACAAGTAAACAAAAGAAAGCTGACAGTCAAACGAACAGCATGCAGTGTTCAGAGCATAAAAAACCATCACAAATACATGCGTACCACGCAAATGTATGTGGATAGCTTATATTCGATACACTCCTTAATTACAAAAGTCCTACTATACATCTCATATGCTAGAATTTTCAACAATAGTGAAACAATACAATTATTAGTTATTAACTCAAATTTGTTCAGAAAAAAGTGATATTTTTAATTGTTAAGATACATAACAACCCCCTTATTCTATTGTTGATGTCTCAATTAACAATAGATTCTATTGTAGGAACAGTAAGTCCTAATGTTATCTCATTGTCGCAAACAATACGATCAATTGTACATACTATTGATTCTATTGTATGGTTACAATACATTTGATTGTCAATCTATTATACTTTTTTATTCGGGTATCCTCCATTCGTCAAAAAATGCCTACTTTTTAATACGAAAAAATGAATACTTTTAAGCTTGCCTGCAAATCACCAATCCCAGCAAGAAGAAACATGTTTCTACCTTATGGTGTATTTTATTTGGATGTGTTGATTTTTGGAATAAACCGATACGGAATGTCGTTGATTACAAAAGAAGCAGATCCAAACTTTTGAGATATCGGTGCTGTGTTTTTTTTTTATCTAAACTTCAATTCATAAAGTGACTAGCTCCTACACATAATCACATTTTAAAAATGCAAAGTTTATAATCTCATTCACATGCTGCAAAATGCTTAAAAATTAATCACTTTTTGACGTTTACCCAAGTAACCACAAGCATTATATTATTGATTTTATTCAACACAAAATCAACATCATTAATGCGGGATCGCATTAATTCAACGGTTGTCAAGTAATGAAGCGTTAGATTAGCTTTAAGAATGTAATGATGCATTTCCAATGCAATTATCCATTACCAATGCAATAATGCTACTTTAGCAATGTCTTATGGCATTACATAAGATATAATGATATATTACATATGATATATATATATATATATATATATATATATATATATATATATATATATATATATATATATATATATATATATATATATATATATATATATATATATATATATATATATATATATATATATATATATATATATATATATATATATATATATATATATATATATATATATATATATATATATATATATATATATATATATATATATATATATATATATATATATATAGAGTAGAGAAGGGGGTGAATGTAAGAGATAATATATTCTTTATTTATATTATCTCTTACAATAACATTAGTTCGATCTTAGTGGGGCCCTTTTCAGCTTTAATCCAACTTCAATGATGCACTAGACGTAATGCATATGCCCTATATATGCAAGCTATTATAGCCTCGTGGTTACTTGGGTAACCTCTTTAGGCATTTTTGCATAAAACCTGTTTAGGCATTTTATGCATAATTCCAAAGTCAAGTGCTTACTTTGAAGTCACAATTGCGTGCTTCTGATTTACCGTGTATAGTAACCGAAACTCGGGTTTGACTCAAAAAATACACCCGAAAACAGTATGTATAAACGATTTATTCGGTTTCTTGTTGGTAATCGATGAGGTTCGGTAGAAAATTGAACCGAGTTCGGTTTTCTACGCACGCACATTATTGTGTCTATCGTCGTGTAATAATTCTTTGTTTTCCCACAGATAACCAAAAAGTTTTCATTGTGATTCGCGATAGAAAAGATCTTTTTGACAGCTTTTTGTTATGTTTTCGTCCAAAACACACTACCAGAATTAACCATCAAGTTGACCATCTTCCAACCCTTACCACTCAGTGGCGTTTGTATGGTGCAAGAACTATTTTAAAATGTTTCGAATTTTCAGATTTAAAAACAATATTTCCGATGTAAACAAACTCAAGATACTGAAACGAAAACGACGAGGGTCCTGAAATTATTGCTAGTGTCTTCCTCTGGTTTTTTTTTAAATTTTAACCGGAAAAGTGATTGTTGTAAAGAATTTATCCGATTTTCTGTCGTTCCCTCTGTAACAAACAAATATTATCTGCCACTGGATGGGCGATATCTGTTGAAAAACCGTTTCAAACCAGAAATTATCATAATGGTTAGTTGTGTCAATTATGTAAGTTATATTGATTTGTTATTTCGTTTGAAGGTCCATTAGATTAAAACGCCGCAGTTATTTCCAATTATAAGGATCGAGTTAACTTTACGCTACAATTGTACACTTAAGTGTATCACCTAAGGCAAACACCACTTCTTATCATGGCAAACTGTTTTAACGTGGATTAGAATTTTTTTCAAACTTTTCCTAGGCGCGAGCCCTTTCGAATAAATTTGTAGCTACAATTTTATAGGCAACTCGGCATTTTTACAATGTTGCAAGCCTGATTTGAATGACAGATTAATTGTTCATTCGATCAAACATTGAATTTAGCAAATTAAATTGTGGCCAATAATTAAAATTTAATGTTGAATAAAGTCGGTTGCAACGCGTTGCCGCTATGACGCGCCGTAGCTGTCGTTGTGGCCTAGCCTTTACGTTTGCTTGGACGATGAGGCATCGATATTTTTGACAGCTGCCGGATTGTTTGTTTCGTTGTTCCGATGGAAACATCTAGCAAAATCCAAACAAAGATACCGTGCGCTAAAAACTCGATTGTAGAACTCATTCTCTGTCGTTCCTTGTGCAAAAACTATAAGAATTTCCAGATTCACATCTAAAACGACCGTAAAAACTCAATATGCCTGCTGATGAAGGAAAATTTGATCAAGCTCTGTTCACACTGGCCGACCAACACCCGGGCGGTGTTCCAGACGTAAGTCTCAATCAATCAACTAACCTCAATTTCTTGCGGTTCCTGGTGTATTAAAAAAAATATTTTCGTCCACCTACTTTACTCAGTTACTTTCGACGATAGCTGGTTTCCTGAATCGCAAAACAGACTTTTTCACCGGGGGCGAAAAAGGCGAGTGGGAGAAGCTTGTGTTGAAGATTTTCCGAAAGGAGGCCGAAATTGCTCAGGAAGTGGCCAATAAAAAACGCGAAGAACGGGAATCTGCCGAACGGAGACGAGCTGAGGCACGCCGGAAGAAGGAAGAGGAGGAACGAATGCAGCAGGAACAGCAGTCGGCTGCAATCACGGAACTCACAGAAGCTGAAGCGGAAAAGATGCAGCAAGAAATCGCAGCTGCAAAGTATGTTTCCAAAATTTTTGATTGAATTGCTTTCCTAAGTTAATAATAACGCTTTGTGTTAAAGGGAAGGAGAAGCCAAACCCGAATCTTCTACTGCCTCCACTGCAGAAGAGAAGAAAGACGATGACGAGGAACCAGAAGACAAAGGCAAACTTAAACCGAATCGAGGAAACGGTTGCGACCTGGAAAAGTACACCTGGACCCAAACGCTTCAGGAACTGGAACTTCGCGTACCCTTCGATGTTAAGTTCACTCTCAAAGCCAAGGATGTCGTGGTAAATATCCAAAGAAAGTCACTAAAGGTTGGCTTGAAGGGGCATCCGCCAGTCATTGACGGCGAATTGCACGCGGAAGTGAAAATAGAAGAATCCTTGTGGCATCTTGACAAAAACGCCGTTGTAGTTACGCTGGATAAAATCAACCAGATGAATTGGTGGGAGAAACTAGTGACGACCGATCCACCAATCAACACGAGAAAGATCAATCCCGAATCGTCGAAGTTGTCGGATTTGGACGGTTCCACTCGTGGCATGGTTGAAAAGATGATGTACGATCAGCGGCAGAAGGAAATGGGTTTGCCGACCAGTGATGAACAAAAGAAGCAGGACGTGTTGAAGAAGTAAGTGTCCCATACTGGCCGACGTGCGTAATTTCGGCGAGAAATCTAAGTATCGTTTAACTTTACAGGTTCATGGAGCAGCATCCGGAAATGGATTTTACAAAATGCAAGTTCACTTAGATCGTCTGACCTGATGGAAACTTGTGGTCTGATCACAAATGATAAACTATAATGCTGCACATAGATTGCGATAGGTTATTGATTTATGTTCCATCTCCAGTGTTGGAGTGCTGTACGCTTTAAATGATTTTCGTTAAGGTATTATATTTTATTCTAGGATCGAGTAGTGAAATAGTGTGAAGTGCAAAAAATGTGTATTCACTGCAGTTATAATCGATCGAAATACAGCAACTGATTCCCATATTAATCTAATTTTCCTCTATTCATCCAATGCCAAATGCAGCCATTTGAGTGTGATAATAAATTGGTTTCTTTCTGTATTAATCGTGCTTATATTACGCACTGTATTTTACCGAGATGAGTCGTAGAATCGAGTGAGGTTACAAGTGCTACATAAGGTTTGTGAACAAATGTTTGTGTGAGCTTCTTTCGCTTTGTGAAAACCGGTTCTACAAAGGATTGTATACAAAAGCTTACATAGGCTAGGAAACGGCTTCAGCTTCCTGGGACCCTACCCCAAGCACGGGGTAAACTATAACTTACAAAGGGCAATGTTTGCAGCATAGTGCTTCATCAAATGAAGCATCATATTGTAAAAATGAACGTTATATGTTAACGTTTACCCCGTGCTTGGAATAGGGTACCGGGGAGCTGAAGCCGTTCCCTACCCTATATGGCTTTCCGCATATTGTTCTGGAATTACCGAATCGAAAAAGAAGGTACCCATTCGGTAAAATAAGGTACCCATCCGATGATTTCTTCATACAGTTGAAATCATTGATGTTATTAAATTACAACTGATCACCAAGTGATTTCACAGTGTGTGTTTGAAACAAACTTAAAACAAAAAATGGCTAAGTCTTACTTTTTCACCATTAAAATGCTTGTATTTTTCTAGTTTAAGTGCAACCAAAACGGAAATAATCCGTTGGTGATCTGACGAAAAAACTATTTCCGAAATTAATTTTTTTTTCATATAAATTAAACCAGTATTTTATAAGGGAAAATTAAACAAGGAATGGTAAGCTAATAATTATGCAAGTAACGTATGCATTAAAAAAATCGACTGAATTTAGCGATTTTACAAGACCGTTTGGTGGTAAATCCACCTATGCATTGTCAATCGTAGCATGGAGGAGGTGACGAGTACATCACTTGGGAGCTGTGCATATTTTACGAGCCAGAGGAAATCAAGACGCAGTACACGCCGCAGCAAAATGGGGTGGCCGAGCGTAAAAAACGCTCATTTCAAGAGATTGCGATTTGTATGCTGGCGGACGCTGATTTTGTTAAGCTGTATTGGGGCTGAAATGAACGTTTCGTATATCCAGAACCATATTCCTTCGCGGGTGATCGGAGAAACGTCGTAAGAGCTGTGGATGGATTGGTCGTATTTAGCGCACCTGAGGGTATTTGGTTGCTAGGCCGGGTGCTAGATGCTCTAAGTTCGATCATAAGGCAGTTAAACTCAGATTCGTTGGGTACTTGGAGGAGCATAAGGAGCACCGCTTCTCCGGCCCTTCCACAAATCCTATAACTATTTCTCGGGATGCGAAGTTTATAGAGCTAACGGGTGGCAACTAACAGGGCTGCAAAATGGTGAGTAGACATCTGGGATGGAACGTGCGTCCCCGCAACATAGCTATGGTCCTCACAAGTTCCTACCTCATGCTTCCACGGGTCAAGAGATGACAAAGACCGCCAGCTAAGGGTTGCGAACTTAGCTGGTAGTGCAGCCTGGGCACTGTTGTCCTTCTGACTTCAGCTAGATTGAGGAGGTGCGTACTGAGCGTCTGTCCACCAAGGAGGTGCGGCTCAAACAGCGTCTGTCGTGGCATCCAGCGGTTGAGTAGCATGCTGAAATCTTACCCTACTCCGGTAAAGAAGCATGCTGAAATCTTACCCTATCACGAAAAATGGAAGTATTCTTTTTACGGTATATAATTTCCGATCATCCATGGACTTCCCAAGTATTGAGTAATGAGTAATAATAAGTAATGAGTTCAGAGAACTCATTCAAATATTGATGTGCCGTGTCATTCAAACAATCCAGTGTCTTCGCTTTTATCAAAATTCCAAAATCGTCTGCGTATTGCACAAGTACGACTCCATCTTTCTTAATGTCGTGCAGATTTAAGGTGTAAATGTTAAAAAGCGTAGGAGATAACACGTCGTCTTGTGGGAGACCGTTACTTATTGTTCTCATGAGAACCTTTCCTCGGGTTTGTAAGGTTATTGTTCTATTTCTCAAGAAATTAGAGATCCACATAAGAATATCTTGTGGTACTCCTATTCCGGACAGAATCTCTTCCAATCTATCCGCTATAACCGCATTAAACGCGTTAGAGAGATCTATACAAATTAGGGCAGTCACCATGTTGTTTATTTTGCTTTCCTTGACCCAGTTCGTCACGTATGATATACATGTTGTAGTTGACAAACCCTTCCTGAATCCAAAAGAGTTCTCCGGAAGTACCTCTCCTTGATCAAGTACTTTCTGTAGTCGCTCCAAAACGGCTGTATTGGCTATCTTAGTCAGGCACTAATGAAATTGGGCTTTTCCCAGAAGGTGTGTTTTGGTCTCGACCTGGTTTGGGAATGGGGACCACCTTGATCGTTTTTAAGCTTTTTAGGGTCAACCACTTCGCCACATGTCATTGATGTCTCTGATAATACTGGCTGTTACCTCCGGCTTTAGACAGCGAAGCATGTCGTACGTAAGGTAATCCTCTCCCGGAGCTGACTTCTTCCTTTTATTGCTAAGTATCCTATTCCAGCTTTCCATGTCCAAAAGAGACGTATCGCTGAACAAACCTCTCGTGTATCCCAGGTGCGGGTCATTGTGACCAAAGTGTGTATCCAAGAACGCTTCCGCAGCTACTTGATCGTCGTATATAATGTTGTTATCTTTCCTCGCAATCTTTTTTCCAGTCAAGCGCCCAACTTTCATCCATAATTCTTTAGTCGACATGAATAGTCCAACTTCCTCTGGCAGTTCCTGAAACTTCTTCTTAATTTCTTGTCTTTTCTTCCATTGAAACATAGCAGCCTTTTGTTTCAAATTTAGCTGGTTTTCCATACTCACTACGCGGTTGAATTGGGTTCTGGCCTCATTTTTCTCCTTCCAAGCAACATCAACCTCATCGGACCACCAGAATTTAGGTGTCCTTATGTCCTTTTTCTTGTTATCCTTGTATATCTTCTTGATGTTTCTTTGCAGATCCCTTATCGATTGGACCTCGTCGGAGGTAAGTTGAGATATCTTTTCGCTTATTACCTTTTCGTCGAAGAAGTATCCAGGTCCCGCTTTCTGTTCCTGAGTCCACAGAATATCTAAACATCTGTGATGACTACCGATGCTGTTGTCTAACGCTTTCCATTCCAAGGAATTCACCAAGATTGGCGAGCACATAGTGATATCGATTGCTGAAGAGCGACAATTTAGTCTGAGTGGTATGTAAGTTGGTGATCCATCATTGAGCAATAGCCTGCTGTTGTGATTTATGGCATCCATTAATATCTCCCCCTTTCTATCACAGTGTCCATTTCCCCAGCTAGCATGGTGTGCATTAAAGTCTCCCCAACAAACATCGGTGTTGAATTACAGCTTGTTCAAACAAATTTGGAGAAGTTATTCAGCAATTCTAGAAGAAACAGCTGAATAGCTTCTCCAAATTTGCTTGAACAAGCTCTAATTCAACCCCGATGTTTGTTGGGTCCACCGACGATAACTCTTCTATGATTCCTAAAACTTGTAAATATCGATTGAAGATCATTTTCAAAATCCATTGCCGTAATTGTTGGACTACTGTAGATAGATGTTACAACGATGTCTAGGTGCAAAATATGTACGCTCACTGCTTGAGTGAGGCGTGATGTTCTTGCTGTAGGTACTTTAGTGTAATTCAATTTATTTGATAACAATATGCCTGCTCCTCCATACCCATCATCTCTCGAGTGAGGGATAAAATGAAAGCCAGCCATGTTGTATTTACTTGTGTTTTCTTGCTCTATAGATAGGATAGCTAATGTGTAATTCGACCCTGTAATCACTCTGTGCAGTTCCGTTTTGTTTTTGTAGAAACTTTGTATGTTTGTTTTTAAGATGTGTTTTTTTGGTGCACATGTTGAACAAACTTTTAACGTCGTCACGTTGTCCAATCATTCCGATGAGTCGGAATAAAAATTCATCATTGCTTCTTGATGCGTTCGGTTAGACTTTTGGTAAGCTTCTTGCATGATGGCCTCAAAGCGTTCCTTCTCCGTTACGCTGAACGGGTGTTGTAGGGCAACTCCTGCGGCACATTCATTCGACGTGTTCTTGACGATTTCGTTTCTTTCCGCCGTAATTTTCCGAGTTTGATCCGTAGTTGATATTCGAGGCTTTTTCATGTGCTGATTTTTCTTCTGCTCCATCTGAATTTGCACGGCCGCTTGGATTTTTTCCCTCTCTTGGTTTGTTTGTATCCACTGTGCACGTAACGGGTCCTTCCAAGTATACTGCCCTTTCGTCATTGTTGCGTAGCTTTGTTCCAGTGTCGGGAATTCATCGACATTCATCAGTGGCTCGTAGAGGTTCTCTATAGTTATGGGAAACTGCTCTCTAGCTTCTGTGTAGGTGAGATTTTTCTTCACCATTAGAGTTTTGATTTTGAGCTGTGTTTGCTGCTCAGGACAGTTTGCATCCGTTGAGTCGTGTTCGAAACTTCGGCAATGTACACACTTACGTGGGTTCTGACAATGTGTGTAACTTTTTCCTCTTCATGTCTTTGTTGTGAGTGCAACTACTGTGCCATAATGCTACCACCATCAATCTAGCGATTGCTACCAACTTCCTACATCTGTCATTTGCTTTGGCAACACTACAACGCGTGAAGCGAACCGGATGCAGAAACGCGCAACAGTGCGCCTTTTTTACTATTAACCATTCGAGACATTGAAGTGTGAACATCGTTCGTTGATTAAATTATCTTTTTCATATGAATCTCAACTTGGCCTTTCAATTTCACTAAATATCTCTGCTCAATAGGTTATGGGCCCAGAGTTTCGTGGAAAGTATCAAGTTTTGCGGTTCGTTGTATCGGAAAAGTGAATTTTGCGAAATTAGCGTTTGGGTGTTGTCCGTAGTGAGCGTGTTTTGAACTTGTTTCAAGGTCACGATGGCGGAATCACACGTCTCGGTTGAAAAGTTAAATGATCAGAACTATACAATATGGAAATTCAAAATGCAGCTTTTATTGTCACGTGAAAAAGTACTGAAAGTCGTGACGGAAGCGGCGCCGGCGGCACCTGATGCCACATGGCACGCCAGTAACGAGAAGGCGAGGGCTCTGATCGGCCTGGCGTTAGACGACAGCCAGCTGATTCACGTGATGCAGACGACAACGTCGAAGGAGATGTGGGACGCTCTGAAAGGCTATCACGAGCGGTCATCACTTTCGAGCAAAATCCACTTCATGCGCCAAATGTTCGCCACCAAGATGCCAGAGAGTGGAAACATGGCTGAGCATTTGAAAGAGCTCACATCGTTGCGGCTGCGACTGATCGCCCTGGGGGAGGAAATGAAGGATCCGTCTTTCGTTGCCTTGATGCTGTCCAGCCTGCCAAAATCGTACGACGGTCTAATCATTGCGTTGGAGAGTAGGCCGGATGCTGACCTCACAGTCGACTTCGTCAAGGGTAAGTTGCTGGACGAAGGGCGGCGTCGTGCGGATGGTGCGGAAGATGAGAAGGCGCTGCTGTCTGGGAGATATAGCGCTAAAAACAAGAACAAAAGTGACAAGAAGAAGGAAAAGCAGTGCCACTACTGCAAGAAGGAGGGTCACTTCCGAAGAGAGTGTCATAAGTGGGCGGCAGACAGAAAGGAGAAAGAAGCTCATGAGAAAGCAAAGGTCGCCGTCGAAGAAGAAGAAGATAAAGTGGATCTGTGTTTGTTTGTCGGAAAGGCACACGAGAAAGGATTGTGGTGTTTCGATTCGGGTGCCACTTCCCACATGACGAACGATGTATCTATTTTGAAGCAAGTTGATGAATCAAAACGGTCAACAATCTCGTTGGCAAATGGACAGTCCATCAACTCGGCCGGTGTTGGAAGAAGTAAAGTAGTGTCCGTGAACGGAAGTGGTACCCGAACGAACGTTTCGCTGGACAATGTGTACCATGTGCCTTCGCTCGCAACAAATCTGCTATCGGTGAGCAAGATTGCCGATTTGGGTTTTGAAGTTGTGTTTGATAAGAGTGGTTGCCGTGTCCTGAAAGGTGAAAAAGTGTTGTTAGTGGGTGAACGCAAAGGTGGTCTATATCACCTGAAGCAGTGTCTGGAGCGAGCCATGCTAGCGGATACGAATCACGGAGCTTCCTGCTTACACCTGTGGCATCGCCGGTTTGGGCACCGTGACACGGAAGCGGTAAAGAAGATTGTGCAACGTGATTTGGGAAGCGGCTTGAAAATCGACCAGTGCAACGTGAAGTCCGTTTGTGGATCGTGCTGTGAGGGGAAGATGAGTCGTGAATCGTTTCCAAAAGCATCATCTTCAAGAGCATCTGCTGTCGGCGACCTGGTGCACACGGACTTGGGAGGCCCCATTGAAGTGCCAACAGCGCGCGGCAGCCGTTTCTATATGAGCATAGTGGATGACTACAGCCGTTACACGATCATCTACCTAATACGTCTGATGCCGAGGACCGGATTCGAGAGTACTGTGCTCTGGTGAAAACCCAGTTCGATCACTACCCGAAAGTAATTCGATCAGACGGCGGTGGTGAGTATGGCAGCAACTCTCTTAAAAAGTACTTTGACGATCACGGCATAGTGCACCACCGAACGGCACCGTATTCTCCGCAGCAGAATGGGGTAGCCGAGCGTAAAAATCGCTACCTCGTTGAGATGATGCGCTGCATGCTGGCGGATTCGAACATGGATAAGGTGTTTTGGGGTGAAGCGATTTCGACTGCTAACTATCTGCAAAATCGTTTGCCATTCTCCTCGGTGGCATCCACGCCTTATGAGCTGTGGCATCGAAAGAAGCCCTCGTACGAACATCTTCGAGTATTTGGATCCGAAGCCTTTGTACACATTCCAAAAGAAAAACGCCGTAAGCTGGACAAAAAGGCTAAAAAGTTGGTGTTCGTCGGTTACGCAGACGGTCAGAAGGCCTACCGATTCGTGAACCTGGAAACGAAAGGAATCACCATTAGCAGAGATGCCAAATTTTTGGAACACGGTGAGGATAAAAATGTGCAGAAGCCGAAGCCTACAACGTCAGGAGGAGTAGTGGTGTTGCCACTTGAATCAACTTCTCCACCCCCTCCGCTGGAGGAACCGAACGCCAACGACGACAGTGTAAATCTTGATGTATCACAATACGACAGTGCGACCGATGACGATTTGGTGGACGAACCCTCGTTCCACGGGTTCCCCCTGGATGAAGTCGCTCGCAGATCAACACGAGCGACCAAGGGAATCGCTCCGGTTCGATTAATTGAGGAAGCGTATACAGCGGGAACATCGGAAGCAGCAATGGAACCCAGGAATCTCAAGGAAGCTCTGGCCTGCGAAACTCGTGCCGAATGGAGGTCGGCAATGAAAAGTGAACTGGAATCGCATGAAGAAAACAGCACTTGGGATGCGTTGGTGGAGTTACCTGCAGGACGAAAAGTGGTCGGTTGCCGCTGGGTCTTCAAGTTGAAGCGAGACGCAGCTGGAGAGGTGACCAAACACAAAGCTCGTCTGCTGGCTCAAGGCTATTCCCAGCAGTTCGGCGAGGACTATGACCAAGTTTTCGCTCCCGTCACGAGCCACGTGACTCTTCGTATGCTGCTTGCTCTGGCTTCCAAAATAAAAATGACACTTCGGCATTTCGACATAAAAACGGCCTACTAGTACGGTGATCTCGACCAGGAGCTGTTTATGCGTCAACCACCTGGATACGAGGTGAAAGGTAAGGAGCACTGGGTTTGTCGTCTGAAAAAGAGCATATACGGACTCAAACAGTCGGCACGCTGTTGGAACCAAAAGCTGCACAGTGTTTCGATATGACCGATCTCGGACAAGTGAGTTACTTTTTGGGACTCGAAATCAAACGCGAAAACGGTGACTATAGTGTGAGCCTGGAGGGCTATATTGATAAACTGATTCGCAAGTTTGGTTTGAGTGATGCAAAAGTTGCAAAAACGCCGATGGACGAAGGTTTTTTGAAAGTGCAGGACACAAGTGAAAGTTTCCTTGACCAAACGCAGTATAGAAGTCTTGTTGGCGGTCTTCTGTACCTATCAGTGTGTGCGCGACCCGATATTGCTGTTAGTACGGGTATACTTGGTCGTAAAGTGAGTGCCCCTACTGAAGCTTGCTGGGTGGCAGCTAAGCGAGTCGTTCGCTACTTGAAGGCGACTAAGCATTGGCGGCTGGTGTACAACGGATCTGGCGGTGGCTTGATCGGCTATTCTGATGCCGATGGGCCGGCGACGCAAAAACCGAGGAAGTCAACAACCGGATACGGGTCGGCGGCGGAGGGGGAGCTGTATCGGGGCCGAGCCGAAACAGGGGGGGGGCGGGGGGCTTTGAGGGGGGGGGGGGGGGTCGGGCGGAGGGAGGCCACCCAAGAATTAGGCGGGGCGGCGGGGGAGGGACGGGGGGGGGGGGGGGGGGGAAGGGGGGGAAAAAAAAAAGAAGAAAAACAGGGGCGGCGGCGGGGGTAGGGGGCCCCGGGGAGGCGAAGTGGGGGTCAGAAAAGACCGGGAGAAGGGGCGTGGCGGGCAGCAGGGGGGGGGGGCTAGAAGTGCTGGGACTGGATTCCAGCCAACACAAGGGGGGGGGGGGGGCCGCCAACCCAAGGGGATGGGGAACGCAACGGAAGGGAACGGGTCTGGTGGGTTGGGGGTGGAGGGTGTGTTTTTTTTTTTTTTTATGTAAAATTTTGTTTATTTCGTAGTGTTGCTTAAAAAACTAATTACAATACAGTTTATCACAATTCAACTTGTAAGTGAAAATCCAATTCGCTAACGTCTACTACATTATCACAAGCAATGACAAAGGTGACATAATTAATAAAATGTTTAAGGATTTCTGTTTTCTGCCTTCTTTCTACGGTGTCTAAACTTGGATGTATCAGTTCCGCGAAAGAAAGATTCCTATGTTCATGCAGGATTGTCGCTAGCACTCTCTGCAAGTGCAACCACGCCGCCCTAACTCGAGGACACTCCGTCAGTTTATGTACCAGGGATTCCGTTGCTGTATTGCAGTGTAAACACTGATCGTTGTCCGCTCGTCGAATGGTGTGCCATAGTTGTCTGTGTTCAACTTTTTCGTTAACAAGCAAGTACCAGCTGCTACGTTGGGCTGACGACAACTTTCTGCTTGCAATGTTGAGCCATACACGCCTCCAGTTCACTGTGGGATGGCGCAATTCCACTCTCGGTTGGCTAGTTTGTTCGAGGTAGAAACTATGAATTTGATCGCTGGAGGGGTTTTGTTGGATGTGGTGTGGGAGTAAGGGAATTTGCTGAGCGAGGAGTTTAAGACAAGGAAAATCGGTAGGGGGAGGAATATTCTGGGAGAGAAGGGAACGATAATAGGGAAGAAAAGATCTCCTGCATGTGGCGGTTGATGAGGAGCGCTTTACATTTTAACGCCGGCAGTTGCAGTTTTAGTCCGCCATGCTCTCTTCTACGCGCTAACTGCTGCATAGGGATTCGTGCGGGCAGTCCACGAAATAGGAATGTCCCCATCGTTGATGTAAGTTTTGCCGTATGCAGGCACTGCGGTGGAATTACAGACGAGAGGTACCACACCTTCGCTGTGATGAACGTGTTTAATAAGATCACTTTCTGCTGCAGGGTAAGGGAGCGCATGTTATGCAACCAAATAAGTTGCGAAATTTTGGATACTAAGGCATCCCAGTTTAGCTTTACCATCATTCTCACTGAGTTGGTGAAAACAACGCCCAGAACCTTCACACTCTCCTTTGTCTGCAACCCTGGTATCGTCAGTGAGTCCCCATTAATGAAACCGACATCAATAGCCACTGTTTTCTGCCGGTTCAATTTCGCACCGGCTACGATCTCAAAGCTATCAAACAGCTGATAAATCCGGTCGATCGTTTGTGTTGAGGTAGCAATCACTGTGATATCATCAGCGTACGCAACGCAGAGCTCATCACCACACACACGCTCAATTCGTATGAGCAGGGGATGGAGATACAGTACGAATAGAAGCATCGATAAAGGATCGCCCTGACGTACGGATCGTTCAATGCGAAACGGCTGCGAAAGGTGCCCATTCACAAGCAGGCGTGATGAAGAGTTATCAGCTACCCGGGAGAGCCAGCTGACGAAATCTTGGTTGATACCCAGCAAACGAAGGGATCGATGTAGGTACTCATGAGAGACCCGATCGAATGCGTGGTCGAGGTCGTACGATATCATCTTCCCTCTCTGCTTTCTCGCGATTAGCTGGGCGACACGATCCTTGAGAGAGAGTGTAGCTTGGAAAATAGAGCGGTCGTTGCCACATTTTTGTGCGTCGCTCAGAATTTGATGGCTCCGCATTAGACTCTCCAAACGGGTTATACACATTATATGGGCCTTCATCACACGGCTGAGTATTTTGAAGTCAACGTTGAGCAAGCTGATCGGGCGATATGCTCTTGCTGTCCCGTCTCCACCTCTCTTTTTGACGAGCACAATTGTGCCATCGGTGAATTCCGAAGGAAACTCATTCGTCATGGCTTCGTTAATAACAAAGTAGAGTTCCCTGTATATGACGTCAAATGTTCGTAGATAGAATTCAACCGGCAGCCCGTCGCTGCCCGGTGATTTTCGTTTTTGCGACGTTCGGATGGCATTTCGTAACTCGTCTACGCTGATCTCTGCCATAAGAGCAGCGTTTGCTTCATCGTTCTCGGGTACGACTCTCTCGTTTTCGAAACGTTCTCCCTCCACCTGTCTCACCTCCCCCGCTGAATACAGATCTCTGAAGTATCGGACCACGTGCTGCTCTATCTCTAGAGAGTCCTGAATTTGTTCTCCTCGTTCGTTCTGCATTTCTGTTATCGTTGTTTTTTTCCGCCTCCTATCACCCAACTGGAATGTTGACATTTTTTCTCCCGCAAAGAAAGTCTCATTGAGCCGCATAAAGTTTTGCGTGAACTGTCGCTGTAGCGTAAGCATTTGCGCTTTGACTCGATTGATGGTAGCCAACATGGTGGGATTCTGGTAATATCCGTCATACGCTAGCCGTAGCTGCGTGTACAGGCGCTGGTATTCTGCGCTGTAGACGACGAAAGTTTCACGGGACTTCCAACGGAAAAAAGATTTTATTTTTCGTTTCGCACATGTGAGCCACCATGCCATCCAGTTGGGGAAATTTCTCCGCTGTCGGGTCCAAAACTGCCACCGAACACGGAACTCCTCTATGTTTTCGGCAGTTAAAAGGTGAGGGCGGAGGGACCAGAAACCGCGTCCTTGTTCGCGGCCAAGGTGGGGAAGACAGATTCGCGCTGTTAATGCTTTGTGGTCCGTAAAGGAACACACATGTGTTGCAGCACTTCGGAGTTGTGCGCAAAGCCCAGTGCTGATGTATATGCGATCGAGCCTGGATGCCGCATTGTGTGTAACGTACGTGGGTGCGGGGATTGTGGGGTACAGTTTTAGCCAGATATCGTGGAGCTGAAGCTGCCGTACGGTCGCCTGGAGAGCGGGACTATTGTTTGCGCCCGTTGAGTCGCACGGACGAAGCACGCAGTTAAAATCACCAGCGAGGATGACGTGTTGCGTGTTGAAACGAAGGTAAAATGCGATCGTGCCGTTGAAAAAACGTTCTCTTTCCGCGCGCAAAACTGTCCCCGACGGCGCGTAAACATTACACAGAGTCGTGTTTTGCACCCTTAAGGCTATCAGGCGGCCATCCAAGCTCTTCTCCACATGCGAGAATTGTATGTGGTCCTTTAGCGCGATCGCCGTTCCCCTCCTTGCCTGGTCCACATTGCAGACAACGTTGAAACCCGGAAGGGAGAGCTGCTCATTCTCCACCTCCTGCAGGAAAACAACATCTAGTTCCAGCGATCGAATAAATGTCCGGAGAGCGTCAATTTTCGTTGCGTTCGTTATATTGTTAATGTTTATAGAAGCTATGTTGTAACTGGAGAACTCAGCCATTAGGACATTTCATTACTCCCGTCTCGCTTGTCGTTAGGATCGTTCTCCACGCGAGCCTTCTTGCCTGGTGGTCGGTTGCGGAGCTGTCTTTTGGAGCTGGTTGAACCGACAGACGAGTCTGTTTCGTTACCATCGGACTTTCCACTAGAAGTTTTGCGATCCACTCCGCCGCTAGCAGGGGGCTGATGACCTGTAAAGGGGGTCAACAACCCGCTGTCCGATGGTTGAGTCGAAGCCGAGATAGTGGCTAACGGGGGGAAATTTTGTTCGGTCAGGACAATTGGTGGCATCAGCTTCTGTTGCTGGCGGTGAGGAATTTGTTTCGGTGGTGGCATGGTTCGGGTGGCTTGATTCTGAGTTGGCTTCGTTTGGTTCGCACTGGGAGCGATTTGGTTTGAGTTTGTGTTGGTTTGGTCGGGAGTATGGTCGATTTGACTCGTTTTTTTCGAAGGCGTCTGCTTTGCAGCATCGGCGTAAGATTTTTGAACGAGCAGTTTTTTATTCTGCACACAGGTAGCACCGACGTGTATATATTCACGGCAGTGTCTGCATGTTTGCAGCTGCCCGAAGTACGATACATTCGTCACTTCACCGTCGATGGTGACCCACGACTCAATGTTTTGTTTGACCTTCATTTTGGCAATACGAACACCCGTTGAAATCCCGGGGAAATCAGTATCGGCTCCGCATCGTTGCTCTCGAATTGCGTTGACATCGCCGTACTTTCCCAGAAAGTCGGCAATTTTTCGATCCGACACGTCCTCGGACAAATCGTGCAGCCTCACCTCCACTGCGCCATCTTCCAGAGTGATCCTAAGTGGGTATTTTTTCCCATCCACTGAGATCTCGTGTTGGTTGTCGTGTTCTTCGCAAATTCGTTGTGCTAACGCCAGGTCAACGACTTTCACGAAGGAGACACCGAGGGCTCTGCTGTTCTGGATCCGTAACACTTCACCTTGTTTCAGACCCAACATGGTCGCACAGAACTTTTGCACTTTGGCATTGTCCGGCTTCTTCGGCACGTTCGCAAAGTCAATTCGAAAAGTATTTTCCCGACGGCCCATCGCGAAGTCGTTTGGACGCACTGCGACACGGAACGGCTCAGCGATGAACAGGGAGAAAAAAATCACACAGTTGGCACTGGTACTAGCTTGTATTCGACTTCACGGCAGAAAAAACGCGTGTGTTCTACTCGGAAGTTGAGCACTAACTGCAGGATGGCACTATACGTTGAGGAGGAGTGTTGTGGGTGAATGGTAGAAGGTTTGGAGGGGAGTTAACATTGAAGTGTGAACATCGTTCGTTGATTAAATTATCTTTTTCATATGAATCTCAACTTGGCCTTTCAATTTCACTAAATATCTCTGCTCAATAGTCTTTGACTGCATCTGTCACATCGCTTGGCTCCCCTGCAATTGTCGGTCCGATATCCATACCTCAAACAGTTCCTGCAGATCACGACTTTCGGAGTAAATGCTCTCACATGATTGACACAGCAAAACATTTTTACCATGGCTGGGAGTTCCTTCGCACGGAAAGTAATGCTCAGACTATTAATCGGGATTCTTTTCGTTCCGTCCCATCTGGTAATTTCCAAAATTGGGACCTCGCAGATAATGTCCGACTTAATTTCTTCTTCGTCAATGTCCATTGGTATCCCAGCAATCACACCGGTGATACTCACGAGATGCTTAGGAACGTAGGCACGGTAGAGACTACTTCCAGTGTTGATTTCGTTCACCAGTGCATTAGCCTTAGTGTAGCTGCTCACGAATACAATAATCTTGTGCAAGCCAACGTATTTAATATCCGTGATAAACTGCTTATATTGTTCCATCCTGCGAAGAGTTGCTCCAAGGGAGAACTTGTTTATTTTTTGTTCTTCAGTTCTGCGCCGCAGCTCGAAATAGATACGATACGGTCCTGTGTCCACGCTGGTGTACGTGATGTTCTCCTTCAAAGTTCCATTCTTCGTTGCTCCTGATGCCACTGGATTATGGCTGGTTTCCATCTGGTTTCCTTTAGAACTATTCTCTCCCAGATCTGGGGGATCCTCATTTCCCGTCATCACTACCACTTCATACTTTCTTCTTCTTTTGCTTCATTTGTTCGAAGTTCTGTTCCGAATGAAAGATGGCGTCCCTGCGCACCCCGATTCAGCGAGGTTTTTATTTTCAATTCCCCACTGATTTCCACTGTTTTTCTTTCTTCTTCTACGTTTATCACTTTCCCCGATACACTTCTTTTAAAACCGCACCACTTTAACGTGAAAACCCGTAATCAAAATATCGACGAATACGGATACGTTGCAATCGATGGATTCTTCGACTCTGTGGCTAGCTTCATACAGTAATGTTGACTGAAAGATTTTTTCGATGCGCCCAGGAACCTGCACAACATCAAAAAATACAAACTACAAAACAGTCCCCACAACAACAAAACTAAACTTTTTTTTCCGGACAGTCACTTTTAATTTATATCAATAATAACAAAAAACAACAACCTTCTGCAAGCATGTTCAAACATCTTGTCGACACTCGCCTTTCGGCACAAGGCTTTGATTCGATGTTTTAACATGCTATGTGACTTCTTGATGATATGATGGTTCTCGGAACACTATTTTCAAACCAAAACAAGAGCAGTAAATATCTGACATACACTCTGAAGAAAATCCAAACTAATTAGTTTAAAGTTCACACTAAATCGATATTCGCCTGGTTGACGCATAGCTTCGTATAAACGACCACTATACTCGCTTAGCTTAAACTTGAAGTACAAAGTATGTAAAATAGTTTTCAAATATATGTGCGTAGTTTAAAGTGGATTTATCAAGATTAATCAAGAATAAAATGTTCTCTACGCCAGGTTTTGCTTTTTTTTGCTTCTAAACTATATGATAACATCAAAATTGGAAATTTGTCGGTGTTGACAACAACCGATTGACCAAATAATAGCCTACATTGGTCTTAGAGTGGATTAAACTCTAGGTTTATTCGGATTTTTCGGCTTGGAGATTTGAAATAGAGTAATTTTGAGCATGCGAATAGAGCATCAATAATAAGACTGATCTTAAAAACCGATGTAAAGCAATCGGAGCTCTCTTTCTACGTGTTAATGTGCCATTTTATACGGCGTTGTACCTCTTAGAAAGAGAGAACCGATTCACAATCAATCAATTGGCGCTGGCATCGAAAGCTGTCGGATGGATTTAGAACACTTATTTGAAATCGGTGTGAAAAGTGAAGGCAAAACTCGCAACAGATTCGCAGAAAGACTGAAAAATATCTCGCTGAACACAAATTGCACTTTTTTACGAGAGTTGATGAAATGCTGACATCATGAAATGACAACATGGGGCAAAGGAGAGAAAAATACTATATGTAGAAGACTCTTACACAACTTGGACTTAGTTTAAACTATAAGGGACGTTAGTATAGTTTTTATACTATGCTACATGTAAACCCCGTGAATGATAAAAATGATTATTTTTTAAACTATCGACGATTAGAAAAATCTCTGAGTGTACATTATGCCGTACTCTTTAACAGAAGAGGGTGCATTCATATATTACGTGGTTGGGACCGATAGGCCCTGCCATAAATAACGCTATGAACCAACTACAAATCGCAAGTTACATATTGATTGTTGGTTTAACGCTGTACACGTATTGCCAACGATGCGTTTACCTAATGAAAAATGTTAGTTGGGGTACATATAAACGATTTATTCGTTTTCTTGTTGGTAACCGATGTGGTTCGGTAAAAAATTGAACCGAGTTCGGTGTTATTTTCTAAGTGTGCAGCGGCTGGAAAGTCAAGAAGAAAATGGATACAATTTTTAGCTCAGGAAGTACCAGCACATCGGTCCCATGCTTAATGATTCGCCCCTAGTAACGTAACTCACACGAACACACCCTCAAATATTCTGTCAAAATAATCCAGCGATTCAAAACCAAAACAAAGATTCTAGTACAAGAAAAGCACAAGAATGTATTACAAGGTGCAGGCTGCAAGGTGTACAGTGAACCAATTTCAAATCGCTATTTTCATATTGATTGTTGCTAATACGCTACACCACCAAGTGGTGTAGAATCCCAGGTTTACATTTCGAATATATTGGCAGTTTGCTTGCTCACAAGTGCCCACTAGTGGTTGAATTTGGAATGCAAAGTTCCAGTACATTGAATATTATAGTATTTTCCGATGTTTTTAATACTTGGTGGTGAAGTGCTTTTGGCAAAGTGGAGCAAGCGTTCAAGAATTTCCCGAAGTTAGACAGCTAGTTCCATGGTTTTTCCAGAAGGAATTTAAACTAATTCCATGACGGACCATACAATTCCATCAAGATTTTTCATTAGGGCCTAACTGACAAACTTAAACAATGGCTTTTTCCGCGAATTTCTCGTCATTGAAAACTCGCCTAATCAATCCACCACGATCATTTCGAAGACGAAAAGTTCACCTATCCTATAGAATTCGATGCTTACATGGGTAAGCTTTGTGCCAGGGGAAAATTACGGACGAAGCCATTGTTTACGTTTGTCACTTAGGCCCTAATGAAAATGAAGATTAGTGTTCTTGTTGTCCGATACTAGCGCCCCCTATGTGGAATTTCTTTCAATCAAATAAACGCCTCATGTTCTATTTTAAGTTTTATTGATTTTACACATTATGTGTCATAATTTAAATAAGTTAATAAATATCACAGAAAATAATAATGTAATAGCGTATTTTTCTTGGAGAAAGATAGGAGGTTCAGTGTCAAAGTATAATAAGTTGAGACAAGTGATAGAGTTGGGTTCGTACTGATGAGACTTATGTTTCAAGGAAAGCCATGGTAACTGCCGATTAGTTCTTATGAGTCTGCGAGCGCCTTAATATGGTGAATAGAGCGGTAACTCTACACAGTTCGGTGGAATGATGGAATTTGTTACAAAAATCGTTCTAAGAAAAGTTTGTTTATTTTTATTCACATAAAATTCAAACACTGGCAGTTAGCTATGGTTAACCTTGTTTCAAGGGAACCCAGATAGATTCGATAGATTCTCAGAGCTAATAATACTTTCTAAGTATGGGTGGTTCTTTCAAAAGAGGCTATTGGTTATACCTAGTTGATCCTCAGGGATCAAGCAATAGATCCGTAATCTGGGAGATTTGTAATTATCTCCATTCTGGATATGGGAGCTTCGGAATGCACATGAAATCATTTTCCGTGTGTGAGGCCTTGTGCGCTGTTAATTAACAACGATAGCGTCGTCGACGTTGCTGCTTGTTCCAGTGACTGACTATCAATCGACAATGTATATCATTCATTACATTGCTTGTATTGCTACCTCCCGTTCACTCATGTTAGTTTGCGGGGTATTGGTGTTTTGGGATAGCAGCCGCAAATGTCCAGTTGATGTAATAAATAGTGGTAATTAGGACTGAGGCTCACGTGTGTACGGCTTTTTTTTTTAAAGGTTTTGCTAGGAATGCTTATAACATAGAACAACTCTAGGTAAGGCATCGCGTCGTCAAGGTTGATGCTGATGGACGCCTTCTTGATGTTTAGCTTCGCTTATATAATCTTAAATGTAGGTTTGAATATGGCTCTATGTGTGTCTGTTGTGGTTGTTTATCAAGAAGGATGGTTTCCTTTAGTAGCGTTTTCATTGCGTTGTTCCGAATTCGGTAATGGACTTTTTGGAGGTTCCTCCTTGTGTCGGGTGCCCTTCCAGGTCTCATTATCTGGGCATTTCTCTGGCACGCACTAAAAGTAAATAGAATGAAAAGATCATTAATTCAGAAACGTAACAAAACGATGAAAATATATACTTATACTTATTTCAAACAACGGTTAAGTTTCATTGGATTGAAACTTTTTCTATTCTTCGTATCATCAAATGTCTACCTATCTAGATTGTTCCTATAGTCAATTATTTATGTATCTTTATTCTCTTAATCTAGATCTCTCCCCGACCAACACATACTTCAGGCTTTTCCTAAGAAACGAACTCAGAAGTTCGTATTCCGTTCAAATGAAGTTGCGTGGAACTTTCTAGCATGACACTATGAATAACATGACAATATGCATATAATCAGTTCTCTATCAGGTACAGCTGTTATATAATAGGGTAGGGAACCACTTCAGCTCCTCGGGACCCTATTCCAAGCACGTTAACTTACAACGGCCATTTTTTGCAGCATGATGCTTCATCTAGTATAATACTGCAAAAATTGAGCGTTGTAAGTTAACGTTTACCCCGTGCTTGGAATAGGGTCCGGGGTGGTGAAGCCGCTCCATACCCTACCGAATTGATAGCTCGCAAAAAGTTTCTACCGCCTCTTCAATAGTACTTTAAAGTTCACAAAAAGTTACTGAAGAACTTGCTCCGAACTAAAAACACTTCCAACACAAAGTTCATTTAAAGCTCAAACCATACTTTTGATCAGAAAATTTCCAAGCTCACAACCACTTATCGCATATCTTTAACGATTCTATGCACCTGTTATTCTGCTGTTCTGTTTATAAGCTCCTTTTCAATATTTTCTCGCCTTTCCCAATAGTCGCAATACGACTTATGGCTGGCCCACAATTGATACGTTGCGGATGCGTTTGCGTGGATTTGACAGTTTTCCCATAGGTTTTCTGTCAAATTTACGTCAACGCATCCGCAACGTATCAATTGTGGGTCAGCCATTAGTTTTGAAGTCAAGGCAAATATTATTTACATAATTGAAAAGAAAGGTACCCATCCGATGAATTCTACATACGGTTGAAATCATTGATGTTATCAAATGACAACTGATCACCAAATGATATTACAGTATGTTTTTGAAACAACCTTGAAACAAGAAAAAGGGTAAGTCTTATATTTTCACCATTTAAATGCTTGTATTTTTCACATTCACTTTTCGAAATTGAATTTTCTTTTTCATATAAATTAAACCAGTATTTTATTAAAGAAAATTAAATAAGGAATGGTAAACTGATCATTATGTACACGGTGTTCAATAAGTTCGGATACACTTTCAAAATTTGTTAAAAAAATGAAAACATGTTTTTTTATTTTTTGGATTTATGTTATTGAAAGCTATGTTTACAAGGAACGTTTACAACATTTCTCTTGGAATGACCCCCCCTTTGTACTCCTTAACGAGCTTCAAACGTTTCTCGAACGCGTCGCAGGCGGCACGCACGGACTGCATGGGCATTTCGTCCCAGATTTTGAGAATTACCGTCTTGAAATGATCCAAAGTGCTGACCTTGTATTCGTTCAGCTTCGCCATCATATAGGACCAAACAAAAAAGTCGAGAGGATTCAAGTCCGGGGAGCTGGGAGGCCACAAAGTTTTGTCCAGAAAGTCGGTTAAATTGTCCCGACACCAGGCTTGAACCACATTTGCCGTATGGGCTGGTGCACCGTCCTGCTGGAACACGTAGTGCTCATCGCCGTAGAGGCTTCGGAGACTGGGGGCAACAACCTTTTCCAAAACCTCAGTTTTGTAGTACGCCGCGTTGATTTTGACGTTTTTTTTCAATAAACACCAAGGGTAGCTTACCACGTTTGCATACTGCCCCCCAAACCATCACCGACGCGGCACTTTGGAACCGAGGGATGTTTATATTGGATTCAGGAATGCTGTCCCTCGATGGCGCCCACACCCGGTCATTTTGCACATTGTGCGGCTGCTGCAGCACGAACAGTTTCTCGTCCGAAAAAACAAACTCCTGACCAGCGTGCCGAGAGAGGATCCTCTTAGCTCGATCCAACCGCTTTTTGCTGGTAGCCTCCGAAACGCCATGGACCTTACGTTTTTTGTAAGGCCTGAAACCAAGGTCCTTGGTGAGTATGGTGTGAGCGGTTCCAATGGAAACGTTGAGATCTGCAGCCGTTTTCCGGATTGAGCGGTTCTTTTTGCGCCGAATTCGCTCCCTCACGATCTTGATGACCCGTGGCGTCCTCGCTGAACGCGGCCGACCGGATCTCGCACGGTCATTGGTCGAGGACGTCTCCCGGTATCGCCTGATGGTCGTGTATACAAAGTTCCGCTTGACCCCATGCGATTTCAGCAGCCGGAATATATCGCCGGGTCGCTCACCGTTCAAAAAACGCTTAATTACGAAGTCCCGATACTCTTTCATCGCGCGTAACAAACAAACAACAACTAACAGAATGTCAACACCGCGCACATTCGGTAGCGTATGAATGAAGCTAAAGCTGACACCAATACCAATGCAGAATATGTACATGGCGCATACCTACGCAATGATGAAAACTTGTATTCGAACTTATTGAACACCGTGTAAGTAACGTATGCTTAAAAAAATGGACTGAATCTAGCAATTTTATATGACTCTGCACAGAGACAAATTTGATAGTCAATTTTACCATTATTGGGGGTTAGGATGACTATTGCAATATAGTGATTTTGAACCGACTATGATCATGGTCAAAACGACCATTAAAAATAGTTGATTCAACATTTACCATTATGTCGGAAAAGTCTTTGTTACCATGATCAACGTCAAGAATGCCATGAACGTGGTGAATTCGTCCATTTTCATGGTTATTGTAACCATTATATGCAATAGTCATCTTGACCATGATTTAATTGTCGGTATAACGATAGAATTTTTCTCAGAGTGTAATTTGGTGGTAAATCCACCTATGCATTGTCAATCGCAGCAACCATGTTGCATACTGAAAATTGACACCGTTCCAGTTGATTTGCAGTAGCCATGGCGAAAATAGTCAAGCAACTACGTTCTGGTGAGGCAGAAGCTGAAGAGGACGACGGAGGGCTAGGTGACCTCATCGTTCCGCGCATTGGGCCGAGAGTTTAGTGAAACTGTCCAAAGGGCGAAGAAGTACCTGGGAAAGATGGACATTGCTAGGTGGAAGTCTAGTCCTGTCTGAGCAGCAGACAATCACCCAGAAGGAGCGGTTTAAGGTACTGGTGAAAAACATCTTTCCGGTGAAACGCAACGTCGAGGTCAGAATGGATGACGAGACCACTTGACACTAGACGGAAACAACTGGCACAGTCCGGGTACTTTACGTCCATTATGTCAAGAGATTACTGGAGGACATGAACCGGCTGAAGATAAACATTGTTTCGAAGATTGTAAGCCCTCTCAACGTCCCTTAGCTGCGACCGATAGCATATGTTGGGGATCTACTCTAATAATTTTGTGGCTAAAACGGAGGAGCAGCTGCTCGTCAAGGCCACGAAAGAGCTAATGAATATGCTGATCGGCCATTGGTAAGGTTCGGGCCAACTGTCGTAAGGTCACCCGGCAGGTCGTCGAAGCATGTAAGTAGAAGGTTTGGTAAAGATCTTTTGTTGTTTTTTAACTTCTTCCTTAATAAGTTCATTTTTCTGAAATTCATACGTTATTGACATATATTAAGCCTTTTTTAGCCAGCAGAAACCAAAGAAATTTACATGTTCTTTATACCATGTTGATTTTACATGAAAATAATGAATTTTTGTTTGCTCTGAACTCACGACGAATTATTTTCGTTGTATTTAGAACTAAATGAATGAAAAACAAAAAACAGGTTTTTAAAGGGTGAATGAATTAGACCTATTTTTTGTTGTTGAAAACACACCGTTATTTACCTGCACCTGGATCTGGACTTTAAATCGCGATGACCAAATAGACAAACCTAAATACTAACAACTTTGCTTGCCAACATTTAGAATTGCATGTTGAGCAAGATCGCTGAATTGGCTTTTAGCTGTATTTTTAGCAGTTATTCAGCTACTTCACAGCACAGCGCCAGGAAAGTTAGCTTATAAAGCTTAAAATGTTAGTTGGGGTGTCAGCTATTTCAGCTTCAGTCACCAATGTCAGCCAAACGAAACTCAATCACAGTCTTCACAAAAAAAGAGGGGGGTGGAAATTGGGTTTTGTTTTTTTTTAAATGAGGGGGGGGAAATGAAATATATTGGGGGGGGGGTTATAGGGGGGGACGAAAAAAAAAAAAATATAAAAACCAAGGACCCGACTGGCAGCCATTTTCCTGTAGCCAACATCTCGAACATCCAAACCTCAAAAGATTCATTGTTTGTAAACAATGCAGGTGTTCGTACCCGCAGTAACAAACGTCAGACGGGCCTTATTCAAATAAGGCCCGTGATATGTTGCATACTGTCAAACGCTAGTAACTAGGATAGGGTTGCCAGGCCCCTGATTCTACCCGACTATGCCTATCTCTAAAACTACCATGAAATTACAATCAAATTTACTACGTTTATGGTAAAACCTTCAACATTTGTGGTATATTTGGCAGATCTCTTTTTTATATCACCCGCCCGGGGGGCGGTGTAAGCGGGGGGGGTGTTAAAAATAAGTTTATAGTCAACTGAAAATTCTTGGTGTTTGCGTTGAATTTAACCCTCGAAATGGTAGTTTTACTGCGGTTTTTTTTTGCGTGTACGATTCAGTTTCGTAAAAAGTGGAGTCCCTCATAGACTGAGTAACTGCACTTTTTACGAAACTGAGTTGTAGTTTCCATGCGACTGAGTATACTAGACTCTCAAATTGAGTACAATTTGCGACAGTCGTGAATCCGTCATCGATGTTACCTTCTGTGGCCGGTCGCTGATGACAAATATGAACTGGAGAGTGTGTGAGGGGTACTGCGACCATCTGGGGACCCGGTAAAGCATCGGCCAGCGAAATTGTGTCGTAATACGATAGACTAAAAGTTGCGAGCGAAAGTGGAACAAGAAGGTCTTCGACAATGCTGTTTCTGTTGAGCTTACGAATACGTCAGTAAGGGCAAGCGACGCAACTATGCCGAGGAAACTGGAGCCGGGGAATAAGTGGCGCCCAGCTTACTGGTGGACACCCTCCGCGCTAGTTGTCTTAGATCCAAAAGACGTGTCAAGAGAGCTAAAAAAGTAGCAGACAGAGGGGGCGTAGGGTGGATTTTCCGAGCGACCAGGGCCGAATTAAAAAGAGAGATAAGTCTGAGCAAGACGAACTGCTACTAGGAGCTGTACCGAGCCGCTGATGCCAAGCCCTGATCAAAGACCCAACGATGGCTGCAGAGTTATTTCCAAAAAAACTGAAGGTTATCGTAAAGGGACAATAGTGGCAAGAGAGCTCAAGGTGAAGATGGCACCCTGACCAGACGGAATACCTAACGTAGCTATGAAAGTGTCTACTTAGACGTTTCCGGATATGTTCAGGGATGTGCTGCAGAAATATCTAGACGAAAGTCCCTTGCCGGACAGGTGCAAAATACAGAAGCTAGTATTGCTGCTGAAGACAGAAAAGCCTCCTGGGGATCCAGCATCATATAGATCTACAGGCCTGCTGGGTACGATCGGGAAACTCGTGTCAAACAGAAGCGGAGAGGCGATCGACGTTAAGAACGCCTTCAATAGCGCCAACTAGGAGGCTATTGCCGAGTGGCTGTACAGAATTAGGGTCTCCGATTACCTGTGCAGAAGTCGGAAGAGCTACTTTCAGAACCGGGTGGTGATCTACGAGACCTCCGTGGGGCGAAAATCGGTGAACATCAGACGGAAGTTCCGCAAGGTTCCATCCTTAGCCGAACACTTTGGACCGGGATCTACGCCGGAAGTAGTGAAGTAGTGATCGTTGGCTTTGCGGAGTGGCAGGCGAGACACTGGAAGAAGTGGAAATGCGGGCGATCCAAGTAATTGGCATAATTGAAACCTGGCATAATTGAAAACTGGATGCAGAACGAAGTTGCTGTTGATCAGCAACTGCAAAGCGGTCTGAGCGTGCTGATCGACGACCGTCTAAACTTCAACAGCCACGTAGATTGGGCCTGCGAAAAGGCGGCGAAGTGTTATATTCACTGTCATATTCAAATGATATTCAATGATGAATATCATTTGAATATTCAGATATTAAGCTCTCACGTCTTAGTTTTTGCTGTTAGAGCAATACATTGTGAACCAAATATATGAATACATTACATTGTGAACCAAATATTAGAACAATACAATGTGAACCAAATATATGGTGGTATTGTGAAAATCAGCTTCTGGAACGAGTTGTTGGCAAATTCAGGCACATTGGGTCGAAATAACTATTTACAGCACTGCTCAAGAGTCTTAAAAATGTTCAACGACCGGTTGACTTTGGATCACAAGCGCGGAGCAGGAAGGAAACCGGGAGCTAAATGTAGGGAGACGAAAAGGACGGTAATTTCACCCCAAATCCCAACATTTCAACTCGTGAAGTTGCCAAAAGGTCGGCGTTTTGCACAGTCACGTCCAGAAGGTCACGGCAAGAGTGGAATTACATGCATAAAGGGTTCAAAACTGCCCAAACCGCAAAGAACGGCAGGAAACTGTTGACAAGACCCGTGCTAGGAAGTTCTACACGGAGATGTCGACCAGATACAGCTGCTGTGTGATGGATGACGAAACATACGTCAAAGCTGACCTCTAAGCAATACCAGGACAGGAGTTTTACACCGTGTCCAATATATTCTCATACAAAATAAAACTCTATTAATTCAAATCGATAATCCAGATTTTAATGATAACTTTACCCATTATGTTGCAATATAATACTGATCAACTACAGCATATGTTTTGGAATAACACCGCCATTAACCGTCTTGACCAGCCCCAGACGTTTTTCGAAACCGTCACAGGCGGCACGCGGTCAAATTTTCTCGGCACCAGCCCTGAACGAGATTTGCATTATGCGATGGCGCTCCGTCCTGCTGAAACACATAGTGATCGTCTCCAAACACCTCTTGTACATATGGCTTGACAACTTTCTCCAAAACTTCCGTTTTATAATATACGGCATTCACTTTAACGCCATTTTCGATGAAAACCAGTGGTAATTTGCTTCGCTTGCAAATTCCTCCCCAAACCATCACTGACGCAGTACTTTGGAACCGTGGAATATTCCTATCAATCTCTCTGGAACAGTTTTCGAAGAAAGAGCCCACAATCTGTCGTTCTGGACATTGTGGGATTGTTGCAAGACGAATAACTTTTCGTCGGAAGAGATAAATTCTTCCCCACCGTGCCGTGACAAAAACAGACTTGCTCTTTCGAGTCGTTTCTGCTTGGAAGGTTCCGAAACGCCGTGAACCTTACGTTTCTTGAAAGCTTGGAATCCGAGGACATTTTGCAGTATATTGTGCATTGACGATCTCGAAACATTCAGATCTGCGGCCATTTTACGTACAGAGCGCTGTCGTCTAATCCGTTCCCTGGCCACTTTAACAACTCGTGCAGTCCGCACCGTACAAGTACGACCGGATCTCTTCCGGTCATCCAACGAGCAGGTGTCACGGTATTTTCGGATGGTTCGGTACACAAAATCCCGCTTTACTCCGAGGTTTTTCAAATTTCTGAAAATTCACCTTTCAAAAACTTTTTTATCAACACAGCGCGAAACTCCTTCATCGCTGGTAAAAGATAAATACCGAATGAAAACAATCGGATATAACCTAAAAGCGTTTGTATAAACATAGTGCAAAACTACACCAACACAGACGTGCAGCATGTTGAGTAGTTGCACGACACCAATGCAAGGAAAAAGTGTATGAGAATATATTGGACACGGTGTAGACCGGAAAAGATAGTGTCAAAATTCGCAAAGTCACCACAGGCACCATCAATGGTGAAATTAGCAAGAATGAATGCCTCCAAAACGGCTTTTGCAATTTTTGTAGCAGCACAATGAAAAGTCGGTGTTGACCAAGTCCCAAGCGAGCTATTAAAATACGGTGGTGAAGCACTGGCCAGGTCGCTGCACTGGGTAATTACCAAGATTTGGGAGGAGGAATGTTTACCGGAGGATTGGATGGAAGGAATAGTGTGTCCCATCTATAAAAAGGGTGACAAGCTGGATTGCTGCAATTATCGTGCAATCACGCTACTGAGCGCCGTCTACAAGTTGCTCTCCTAAATTCTCCTAAATTGCAAAGGAGTTCGTGTAACATTACCTTGCGGAATTCATGGGCGACCGCGCTACTACGGACCAGATTTTCGCGATTCGGCATGTGCTGCAGAAATGTCGCGAATACAACGTGCCAACACATCATCTTTTCATCGGTTTCAATTCAGCGTATGATACAACCGATCGAGACCAGCTATGGCAGATCATGCACGAATATGGATTTCCGGAAAAACTGACGTGGTTAAGTGATGAATGCGTTGAAAACAAAATACATGAAGTGAAGAGGGTCATGAGAAGACAATGTTAGCCTCCTACCACGAGTTCAAATCGGGGTAGTAGACGAATTCATGTATCTGGGCTCATTGGTGACTACCGATAACGACACCAGCAGAGAAATACAAATGTGCATTATGGATGGTAATCGTGCCTTACCGAAGGACGCTAAGATCGAACAAATTTCGCCGAACTACAAAGTTGACCATGTACAAGACATTAATTACCCAGGTAACCAATAAGCAGTTCCATAGCGTCTTGACGGCAGCCTATAAAGCAATTAAGTCACCATGTCACATAAATGCCGCTTTTGGCCTATTATACGGCTGCTTTACTGCAATGCTATGATAATGTGTGTGTATGTACAATCCAACGCCCACTGTCCGGCAGTGTTTTTATGGAAGAAAAATGTTTGCACTTGAACGAACAGTTATCGACACGACAAACATTTTTAGCCCGGGAATTGGAAGGTGATAGCTCTGTTGGGATCCAGTGACCCATTTCAGAATGCCTGGTTACTCAGGTCCATTCCGAGGTCACTTTCACTCACAACAAGCCCCGCATAAACACAGTGCTAACATCAAATGGATATAGGTACTGTGCATACACTTCCATCATCAAATCATATTGTTTTGAGGATGGCACGTATTTAGAAGTATCGTTCAAATTTAGTTATAATCAGAAAGATCTCACCCGAAATTGTTGCTGATATTCAGCTTTCATTTGGAAGGCTTCCTTGTGATGGTAAATGATGTATTTATGTCTCTACCGAACTAGCATTCCGCTATTCGGCAATATTTTCACATCATCCTTTTCGAATAAAACAGCATTACTTCGCGCACAATTACAACAAAATGATAATCACAGGTAAAAAAAAACATTTTCGTGAAGAGCTTTAACTTGAAAAACCACAATCACTGTGCAACATAAGTTATACAAACTACACAGCTCTCCTTCTGTACACCCCGTGGTGAGTGCATCTGAAATCATATGCCAGCCATACACGCGCGCATGCGCGTTGGCTTCTTTCGTCACTTCTGTCCAGCAAATGGCCGTTTTCACTGTTGTTCTTCTTTTTTCCGCACCGTCTGCCAATGATTCTAATCCCCCATTATGAGGCGACTCTATATCGACTTCAAAACTGCTAATAATCATCAATTCACTCGCGACAAAGCGGAAATATACTCTAATTTAATAACTTATGTCCAGTGGCTCAACACTAATAGCGCTAACAAACAAAACTAAGCTGATGTAACTCTTCCTCCGGGTGCGGGGGCAAAGCACAATACAGAAAAAAACGGTGAAATACTACCGACCACCACACATTTTGGGAGGAAATCGATTTAATTCACTACGTCTTACACAAAACACGCGGAGATTTTATGATTTCACTGTTAGTTGAAGTTGAATAACGAATTATTTTTTGATATTTTATTCGCGAAAACAACGCAGTAAAAACAAAACACGTCAGTTGCAAAGCGTGGCTTGCTGCGATCTTTTTACTGCAATGCTATGATAATGCTTCATTAATGCTATTTTGCATTCGAAATGCTTATTACAGGGTGCAAGAATTTTAATAGTATTTTTTATTCTTCTTTTTTAAAAATAGTAATTAAGATGGTGGTTTTATGATTATAATATGGTTGGTGGAGCAGAAGAGATGTTTTTTTTTTTTTTTTTTTTTTGTTTTGGTTTTTGGGGGGGGGTGGGGGGGTGTGTTGGTCGGTTGCGACGGGAAAAATTGCTAGTGGAGGACCAACGCGCTCTTGGTGTAAAAGAACGGAAGGTTCTACGCACGATCTACGGTGGAGTGCTGATGGAAGACGGAACGTGGAGGAGGCGAATGAACCACGAATTGCATCAGTTGCTGAGAGAACCTAAAATCGTACACATCGCTAAAATCGGTCGACTACGATGGGCTGGACGACAGCCCTGTTAAAATGATTCTCGAAAACGAACCGCGCCACGAACAAGGTGGATCGATCAAATAGAAGGCGACCTGCGGACCCTCCGCAGACAGCGAGGTTGGCGAGGCCCAGCCATGGACCGAATAAAATGGAGAAAACTTCTGTGTACAGCAGAGGCCACACCGGCCTTGGTCTGATTGGTGTTGGATTGGTATGAGAGTAGTTCGGTGCACTTGGTCTCCAAAGACATGAATCCACCAAACTGCCCTGAACTACGTCCAACCGAAGCTTATTGGGCCATGATAAAGCAGGAAGTCAGAAAGAGCAAGGAGATAGTAAGGGATGCTTCTACGATGGTTCCACGCCCAAAAAAAAAAAAAGGAATGCACATGACATACGTAGGAAGTGGATAAAAATTGAAAAAAAAAGGTACTGGATACGACTGTACAAGCTCTTATGGATGGCGTGAAGCGAAAGTGTTGATTTTTCCAAAGAACCTCCAATAATTGATCCAACGTTTGTAAACTGTGCAAAAAATTGCGCTGAAAATTTGTTTTTATCCGATAAGTACATGATATTTTATAGTAAATTAACTTTGTTGCAATAATTTCATGTTCGCCCTTTAAAAAAATGAGATGTGCACATTGCCGATCTAAAAATCATTAACAAACTAAAAGTTTGGTAATTACATAGACGACGGCCAATGATGGGCCATTGAAGTGCTGTGGTTGATTGTTTTTGAGAGCAGATGGTAAAACGAAGAAACGGGATGAGGAAATTTACTTTAGTAGCAAATCACGAATTGTCTTATTACATTTTGCCTTTCCATTCATACACAAAATCCCAAGTTTACAATGTTGTGAGTTGCTGTACGGATTTCAGCACTGAAGAAAACATTTTCATGATTCGAAAGCAGTTCATGTGCTTTTAATACGTAGGTGCAACTGGGAACGTTGTTCCATGGCCTTGAATGTTTTTGAAAATAAAGCCTGTCCACGTTAAATTTCGGACACTTTTCTTTCAGTGTAGATTTTGAATTATTTCACGGATCACTGAAACGTTTCACTTATATGACAGTTGAAACTCTCCACTTTACTTCATGATACAACATGTTTAAATTCTTGTTACATTCAGTCAAATGGCGTCGAATCAAGTGGAAGTGCCGTATTTTGTACGAACGGCAGCAATATCCGAATTTATCGGTACAAGATCTTGCCAAGAAACTAAAACTATCGAAAAGTACTGCGTTTTGAACCGAAAAGTACCGCGCTTGAATGTGGATCGGAAGTTTGGAAGTGGAACAAATCGAATAGTACCCAACAAACATCGGTGTTGAATTAGAGCTTGTTCAAACAAATTTGGAGAAGCTATTCAGCTATTCTAGAAGAAACAGCTGAATAGCTTCTCCAAATTTGCTTGAACAAGCTCTAATTCAATACCGATGTTTGTTGGGTATGCTCCCGACAAATGGACAAGAAGGTGGTAGCCATCACAGATAAAAAGGAACATAGAATGCGTTATCTAATGCACATAAAGGGAATGCTAGATTTGGCAGAAAATAATGGGATATTTCATGTAAAATTTAGCCAGATAACGCCTAAATCTAGCATATTGTATGAAAGATTGCAAACAATTTCGTTATTTACGCCTTCATTGGCTTATTAAAATTCATTATTTCTTTCTGTGATTATTGAGAAAAATCCCAATCTTTCTGTGCGAAATGTGGCTCGCAAAGTTGGGAAGTAAAAATCATACGCACAAAAAGTGAAGCAGAGGCAACGACTCAAGGCGTACAAAGTGAAAAAGGTTAGTGATGACAAGCAAAATTTCGCTGCAAAAAGTCGTGCTAAGGTGCTTTACACATTTTTTTTTCCAAACATTTTCTTGTAGGGACGACGAAACATACGTACTCGAAGATTTAAACAGCTTCCGAGTCTGGGTTTTTATACCGTAATGCAAAGGAACGCCATTGCCGAGCATTTCCGGACAAAGAAGGTGTTCAAATTCACGAAGAAGTATTTGATTTGGCAGGCCAGATGCAGTTGTGGTCGAAAATCTTAAAGTTTCGTCTCTAGCGGCACTATTAAGACGTCTGCAATGTCAAGACAATAATGTCTGCAAAAGCGGTTGCTACCGTTTATCAGAAGCCACGACTCTCCAGCTCTGTTTTGGCCTGATTTGGCCTCTTGTCACTGTACGAAATCTATCCTGGAATGGTATAAGGTACAAGAGGTCAAATACGTGCCAAAAACAGCCAATCCACCAAACTGTCCAGAACTTTACCCAATGGAGAAGTACTGGGCTCTAGTTAAGCGGAAGCTCTTCGAAACTAAGAAGAAAGCAAATTGTACCGATGATTTCAAGAGAAGACGAAGAAGCGTCACGGCGGGCGTATCTGAGGATACCGTACGGAACCTAATGGCGGGTGTACCACAGAAAGTTCGAGAATTTTATAGAAAGAAGGATTAACATCTTAATCAACTGTTTTTAATGTAGATATAACTCTATTATTGTGAAATAAATAATCGGTTTTGTTGAATTATGTGTACATTTTTTGGTGTCCGAAATTTAGCGTGGACAGGCCTTAATATTTGTGTTTGAAGGTAGGTTAGATAGGAAATAAGCAGATGGGATATCTTTCGAATATCGGCAGATATAATGACAAATCACACACAGCTTCATCAAATATTTCGGCTGGTGCATGAGCTACTTAAAACGCGTTCCGTACATTATGTGCATTAGATAGAGCAGAAAATTACATGCATCTTTCAAACTGTGGATACATGCGTTTTAATTTGTCCTTCTATTAATTGCTGAAGTATTTGCTAAGTATATGTATGTATTCAAATTCATGCATTGGAGTTGTCATCGAAAGCTCACAAATATCAACT
Source organism: Aedes koreicus (assembly GCA_024533555.2). Classification (NCBI taxonomy): domain Eukaryota; kingdom Metazoa; phylum Arthropoda; class Insecta; order Diptera; family Culicidae; genus Aedes; species Aedes koreicus. The sequence continues at coordinate 88,160 of JAHHFK020003289.1, forward strand.
GTTGAAGAATCTAGAATACTAAGTTAAGAGCCAGCTAAACACTCGGCAGATAACCATAATAAGTCAAGAAAAAGACATAAAAAGTATGTACTCAATAATTTATAGGCAGCTGTGAGTAACTTAATCTATCTTGAAGATTCTGTTATGATGTTTTAAATGTATTTCATTTGGTATATTGATTGTTCGAATTATCCGAAAAATAATAAATGAATTTGCAATGAAGAATCATATCTCATTCCAGCGCTGAAACTTTGACAACACAAAAAGAAAATTAGAATTTTAACAAACCCGCAAAATTACCCCTTGTTCAATTGTAAGCCAAAGAAAGCGTAAATAACAATTTTTGCAATCTATCATACAATAGACCTTATTAAGGCGATATGTGGCTTAAATTTACATGAAATACGTCATGGTTTTATGCCAAATTTAGTATTCTATTTATGTGCATAAGAAAACGTAGAAAATTAGACCTCTTTCTAAATTTCTTTCAAACTTTGAACCTATTTTGACATCGATTTTGTTTTAACTTGTCTTATTTCACATTTTCGTTCATGCTCTTAGGCACAGACTCTTACATTTTTACTGTCCTAAGCAAGATTTATGGAACATTCTAGCTACATCTATCCTACGCTCCGAACATGGGTCTCTTCGATTGTTTGTTGTAGACTTTTTGAAAAACTAATCTCCATCATTGGCAGCTAATGTGGTGAAAAAAGGACACTGCCTACCCATTTATTCAAATTTAAACGAATTTTTTAGATCAATATTTGGACCCAAAATGTGAAACAATTCAGTAAAGTTTTTGCCTATGAATTTAATGAAAAAGACAACCTTAGATGATGCTGTTCATGATGATACCCCCACAAAGGTTTGAGCGAGACGATTTATTTTGAGTTTGAGCAGGGGAAAATTCAACAATTGAATAACAATTTGGTCAGATTTTTTAATAAAAGCAAAACCCTAACAGTTTGAAAGAAACATGTAATGTTCTACATTATCTAATGCGCATGTATGAAACGCTACTTTTAGCAAAAAATCATGGGATATTCTATGTAAATTAATGACCGATATCGTCGTTTTCGCTTGCAGTTTAACGATGGTAAATTTTACGCATCGGTTAAAATTAATATTTTTTTCCATGCATTTCATTATATTAACATTTAAACTATATAAAATCCTGGATCCCTTTCCATCACTAATAAATTTAAACTAATTAAACCAAAACAATAAATTTAAAAATGCTGCTGATTTTATCCACAAATACAAGATGAACCTTTAAACAAATTAGCGCTCACAAAAAATTGGATTGATTGATTCAAGTCAGAAATAGGTAAGAAGAATAATCGTTTAAACAGCACATTGATTTTAAAAACGAACTCACTTGCACAATTGTAGGACGATCATCGTTTACTTATTGTTAGATCGTAATACTCACTTTCAAGGAAGAACACAGCCGCGCAGATTCCAACCATGAAGACGATGCTCATCGTCACGATCAGTATCGTGATCTGGTGCCCTCGGGAGCAGATTCCGCTTTTGGGCCGTCGCTGCGGACCGCCCACCCCGTTGACCATGGTGAAATGCGTTGAACTGGCCACTGATACCGAATCCGGATCTTTGGTTTTCGCTGTTCGATGGAACGACGGCAGCGAGTGGCGATGACCTTGCTTGTGCTCCTCGGACGGCTCCTGTTCTGCCGCGTCCGACTGGATTTCCTCAATGGAGATGATGGCTGCTGCACTTGTCGGCAGATCCATCGCCTGGTGGCTGCCCTCCGGACGGATATGCTTCATAGTGATATTACTATTGTACTTACTGCCCACGGCGTCCAGGATGGCCGCCGTCGGTACGATCCCAACGGTCGACGAAAGATATTCCTCCATTGCCTTACTGGTACCGTAGCTGGACTCCTGCTTCTTGTGAATTTTGGCAAAGTTCTCCAAGTTCGCTACTGTCAACAGTAGCGATCCGGATGAAGCACTCTGGAAAAGTAAAAAAAGACATGCTCAGCCGGTGATGTTGGACTACTGTTTGAACTAGGAAAAGTTCGATATGAGTGCTATCACGCATCGTCGGTCATCGTCGTCGTCTTTTTCGGGTGTGTGGCCAAAGAAACATGCTTGAGTGAGCTCTAGCGAACGGTGCCCTAGTAGGATTGTTCAAGTTTATATCGTTGTTGATAGAAAATATTACCATGTCTTGTTTATGGACTTGCAAAAAAGAAGCTCGGCCCCTGGAATCTAGGAACGAACATGAACAACCCTTCCCAGATGGAATATAACTGTTCCACCAGGTTGACTATGATACTGATACTCACATGAGAACTATGGCTGCTGTCCGTAGATCCTTGCGACGACCTTGAGCCACGTTTTGGTGTTTTCGCACTGGTGCCGTTCTGTCTAACGCCACCGCCGTTCTCAGTCGGAGATGTACGTTCATAGGCGTCCAAACTTTTACTACCACTGTAGCCAAGTCTACCCCCACCAACGACAAATTGGCTACCGACGCTCTGTTGTCTCGGACTTGACCGTCTACCTTCGCCGCCACCGCCGCCGCTGCCTCCCCTCCCAACAGCAGCGGACGAACTGTACTCATCGAAGCGTTCCTTTAAGTCATCCATTTTCGAAGCACTCAACTGAACGATATGATGCATACTATGACGACGCCGATTTCCTCTGCGATCGTCCTGATCGATTGGGTAGTGTGATGTTTCGAACACAAAATCACCCCCATAACCAGCTCCGCTACGCTGAAATGACGACTGTTGATGGTGCTGCTGCTGCTGCTGCTGCTGTTGATACGAGTAGCCCGATGGGTTGTACTCGTTGTGATGTATGAAGCTACGGTTAGCATAGGCAGCCCGTTCCATCATCTTATGGCGGTAGTTCCGGTCCACTGCTTTGTTGGCACTGGTGCCCAATCTCTTATTGTTACTGTAGGTATTTGGTTGATAATGCAGTTGGTGGTGCTGGGTGGCACTATCGAAATAGTTGTACGCCGGAATGTGCTGCAGGCTGGAGTGCGGAGAACTGGCACTGCTGCTACTGCCACCGTCAGGACCACCGGATAGGAAGTCTAGCGTTCTGCGGGAGGGCTTCTCCCATTCGTTGGCCATCTGCGGGAGGTTAGATAAAGAGAACAGAAGAGGGAAAATTAAACGAATTGTTTCAAGTTTTACAGTTTTGGTGACAATCAATTTTGAGGATATCAAATCAAAATATCAAAATGGTATGTGTTTGGCTTGAATTTGGATTGGATTTGGATTGGATTTGGATTGGATTTGGATTTGAATTGGATTTGGATTGGATTTGGATTGGATTTGGATTGGGATTGGATTGGATTTTGGATTGGATTTGGATTGGATTTGGATTGTATTTGGATTGTATTTGGATTGGATTTGGATTGGATTTGGATTGGATTTGGATTGGATTTGGATTGGATTTGGATTGGATTTGGATTGGATTTGGATTGGATTTGGATTGGATTTGGATTGGATTTGGATTGGATTTGGATTGGATTTGGATTGGATTTGGATTGGATTTGGATTGGATTTGGATTGGATTTGGATTGGATTTGGATTGGATTTGGATTGGATTTGGATTGGATTTGGATTGGATTTGGATTGGATTTGGATTGGATTTGGATTGGATTTGGATTGGATTTGGATTGGATTTGGATTGGATTTGGATTGGATTTGGATTGGATTTGGATTGGATTTGGATTGGATTTGGATTGGATTTGGATTGGATTTGGATTGGATTTGGATTGGATTTGGATTGGATTTGGATTGGATTTGGATTGGATTTGGATTGGATTTGGATTGGATTTGGATTGGATTTGGATTGGATTTGGATTGGATTTGATTTGGATTTGGATTGGATTTGGATTGGATTAGAATTGGATTTGGATTGGATTTTGATTGTATGAAGACAGAGATTAGAGCTCAAATGGATTGGTGTCTCATCGTAATAATGTTTGCATGTGTTCAATAACATATACAAATATAACAAACCATCCCACTTAGCGTTAATTTCAGAAAGTTTCAGTTGATCTCTAAAAAAGCATTTCATCAGCGAGACGGTTCTGATGTGACCAGCCATACATACATTACATCGAAATTTTCTAAGAAGCAGAGGGTGATTCTAAAATTGGTCGACAATATGCTTCGTCATTTATTGATGTGCCGTTATAGTTTCCTCCATCACAGTGATGTAATCACATTCGCAAATGATACGTGCGCTGTGCCACGTACTCCACATAACAGAGCACTGCCCGACAGAGGGACACCTTAAGGACATTAAGTCACTGCATTATATCTTTTTGCAGAGTGTACCAGGAACTACGTGGTCAAGTGGAACAAGATACCGACCAATCATATTGCTTGTACACACCCTCCATGGCACCGGATTGCATCGCGAACTAGCGATTCAAAGTGAGTGGCAATAAATTAAACAATTACATTGAATTGAATCAAGTCACTATTATCCTCTGCTTCACTAGGTTGCACTTCTGAATCGGCATTTCATATATCCAATCGAGGACACAAAAGCTTCATAAATCCAGACCAAACCGACTTGTCCTGATTGGTTTCGTTCTGGTAGAATCAGCTGCTCCACCCTCACCAGTGAGAATCGGGTGATGTCTTGCTTCTGCTGCATCAGCTGTGAACGGGTTTGAGTAATTTATTTTTAGCAACAGGTTGATTCGTTGTGCTCTGTTGGTTCTGATCTGTAAGGCAATGAATTATCAATAGTATGCCTAAATCGCTACTCAAAGCTAGCTTTGGACGACTCTATGAGGCATCCTCAATTTTAATATTCCACGGCTATCAACAGGTGACTATCAATAAAGGTGTCGAAACTAGTTCAGTGAAACCAGAAAAAAAAGAAGAAAAAATTGGAGTTCGCTGTCTCATGCCGCGTGCTACAGAGCTTCACCAGTCAGTGCAGTGAATGAACGGCCTTCGCCGAACTACTACTGGCCCGATTATACTACTACTATCCGGTCCAAATGATAAATATACGTTTGCCCCGTGAAAGGAATGTTTCGAGGCGTTTTGCTTTGGTTTTCAGTCTGACGGACGGCGATGACGACGACAACTGACTAGGCGACTTACAAACCGAGAGGCGCTCAAAATTTGCATCAGGAAGCGATAGTGTTGATATGGTGTGCTTTAAATTGGATGACATGGCAAATTGGAATGGAATGAAATATTAATAATCGAGCGCATTATTCACTCGTCAGAACAGTATGGCACACGGCAGCATGTTTTCCACCGAGAAGGTCATTAATCGGGTTGGTGTCCTCCTTGGAGGATGTGCGGTGGGTAATGGTAAGAAACAATAGTTTTTTCCAAAACGTTTTAATTCCGATGGAAATATGCTACAACGAAGGGCATATAAACGACAACTATTCAATCGTGTAGTTCTCTGTATGTTGAAAATGCAAAATTGGTGGAAATTTAATTGAGGGTTTGTCATAGTTCTATCCCGAGATGAGCTAGATGAAATCGAAATGTTATTAATCGGAAAGTTTTGCACCAATTTTATTTGGTTACAAACGAAATGAAACTGTTTAATAATAATGAATTTTACTATTGCTCTTTACCCGAGAACTAGAAAAAGTGATTGGGACATATCCCAAGCAGCACCGAAATAAATGGTTGCAAAAACTTGATAGTGTCTTAAATAAGTCACATAGAAGTTAACACAACTGATTTGTAACAAATGAGCTACTAGGGATGAAGGATGTGTCTTTGTTTTGCACAAGAATGCTCGAAAATGAAAGTATAACTAACGTCATATCCCTTATTGTCTGGTACCACAAAAAATATCGCAAAAATATCATTCCATAGTAAATACCATGGAAGTCATCGATGAATAAAGTTGATCAGACCCCTTTACAGCTCTTTATTGAAATATTATATACTTTTTCATAATGAACATTTGAGTGAGAAGTTTCCTTTTTTTTTTTTTTTTTTTGTTGGGGCGTAGAACCACTGCGTCCACTGAGTTGAACTTTTGTGGTATACCCCTGTTTACTATTCTAATTCGCATCTTAAAGCTAGATCACCATTTGTCAAGTGACCAGCCCAAGACGCGTCTCCCAGTCTGGCAAAATTGAGTTTATAAAACCCACCACCTTTCCAGGATTTGCAGTCCAAATTTCTTTAGGTTGCATATAGCCACTGTACAGAAATTTAAGTCTGCTCTTGTACAAAGCATCACAACTGCAAAGCAGATGTTCCGAGGTTTCACGTTCCATGTTACAGAAACGACAGATATCATTCTGAACCTGGCCAATGTTTTTCAAATGATATCTACTCGGGCAATGTCCGGTTACTAGGCCAGTATAGGTACAAAGAACTCTCTTATTGAGCTCCAGAAGCTTTTTACTGATTGTAACATTTGGAATTATAAACCTTTTCGCTTGAACACACTTTGTGGTGACCAACCAATTGGTCATCACCCTTTGCACTTCCCAAGATTTTAATTCCATTTTTATGGCACAGTATGATATACCGCAGAATGGTTCTGGGCCAATAAACTGTGCATTTGAACCTTGTTTAGCAAGCTCGTCTGCCCTTTCATTGCCTTCAATGCCACAGTGTCCCGGAACCCAGAATAAATTTACCGAGTTCTCTTGGCACACCTTTCGCAATGAAAGAATGCATTCCCAGACAAGTTTGGATGTGCATTTATAATTACTTAACGCTTTGAGTGCCGCTTGGCTGTCTGTAAAAATACAAATATTTGCAAGTCTATATTTCCTCTTCAGACAAACGTTAACACATTTTATTATAGCAAAGATCTCCGCTTGGAAAACCGTTGGATAGTTTCCCATCGCCACTGAGATTTCTACCCCAGGGCCGAAGATTCCTGCTCCCGTTTTTGTTCCAATTTTTGAGCCATCTGTGAAGAATTTTATGGAGCCATGACGAACAGTGGGACCTCCGACTTCCCAATCTATACGTGACGTTTCACATATGTTGTAAGGGATGTCATGGTTTTCCACAGGTTTCATCCAGTCTCCATTCATGTACATCACTGGCCCATTTTGAAAGCTTTGTAAAATGCTCAGGTGACCGACTAAGTCACCAGACAGGAAAGTTTTCAGCCGTTTAAGTCTAAGCATACTCTTTTCCGCTTCTAGTTGCACGTATTCGTGCAAAGGCAGCAGATTTAGAATTGCATTCAACGCATTTGATGGAGTGCTGCGCATCGCTCCCGTTATAGCAATGGATACTAGCCGTTGAAGTTTTGTAAGCTTTTTCTGTGCAGTAGCCTCTTTTGTTTTTGGCCACCACACAAGAGAAGCATACGTTACTTTTGGACGTATTATGGATGTATAAATCCACATTATCATTTTTGGTCTTAGACCCCATTTTCTGCCAAATGTTTTTGAGCATATCCAGAAAGCACTGGTTGCCTTACCGATCACACACTCAAGATGAGCATTCCAGTTCAGTTTGGCATCCAGTATCACTCCTAAGTATTTAACCTGTTCACTAAGATGAATCTTTAATCCTCCTAGCTGAAACGCTTTTAGACTAAACTTCCTTTTCCTAGTGAAAGGTACAATTACTACTTTTGATGGATTTATGCTAGGGCCCTCCTTGATACACCAAAACTGGGTAAATTTTGGGGCCCTTTGCTTTTTTTCTGAAATATGTTGTCAAATTTTCCCCTCACTATAATGACTATATCGTCTGCAAAACCTACAACCTCGAAACCTTTTTCCTCTAAGCTTCTTAGAAGATCGTCTACAACTAAGGACCACATTAGTGGTGAGAGGACTCCTCCTTGGGAACATCCTTTCGTTGGCCGTACTGTAAATGTCGTACTTCCCTGTCAGGTGTTATTTTTTTTTTCGGGTGGGGTGTATGGTCAGTAGTTAATTGGTTTGTTTCAATTCTTTTTTTCCTTGGGGCATGGCGCAAAAGAGAAGAGGGAGGGGTGGCGTAAACTTCCTTTAATTTTAAAAAAGAAGAAAAGTTTTTTTTTTTTTTCCGATGTATTTTTTTCTCTTTTTTAAACCAAAACATTGCGGTGGGTTTCTGTTAATTTTACAGAAGGGGAAACAAAGGGGCACTGAGAGTGGGGGTGTGTTTTTATTTTATTTTAATTTATAATAATTTTACTTTTTTTTTGTCTTTTATTGTAATGGATGAAAGACTAATGGGTCTGTATGATTTAGGATGCGCCTTGTCTCGCTTTCCTACTTTAGGTATGAAGATAACTTTTACTTGTGTCCATGAAGTTGGAATATGGTTGAGTCTTAAACTTGCAAAGGAAGCCAATATTTCGGAGAAATCCATGTGGAGAATCATCAAAGAAGACCTGCATGCATCTTCCAGAGCCAGAATGAAACGCCACTTGATTATGGACCGGGTCAAAGAACTACGAGTGACTCATTCCAAGAGATTGCTTTCCTTGTTGAAGAAGGAAAAAATGATAATCCTGTTCTCCGACGAAAAGCTTTTCAGCATCGATGCTGTGGCCAACAGCCGCACGGACCAGTTCATTTCACCGCAGAAAATAGAAAACGTTCCGGAAAAAGTTAAATTCAAGTTTCAAACCAAACATCCGGCTGGTGTCGTGATGTTTGGCTTGGTGGCGTCCAACGATTTGAAAATGCCGCCTGTTTTCATTGATGCTGGAGTTAAAATCAATACCGAAGTGTATATCGGTATTTTAAAGGACCAAGTGCTTCCCTGGGTGAAGGCCAACTTCTCCGAGGACTAAAACGTTGTTCTACAGCAGGATGGAGCGCCGTGTCACACGTCCAATCGAACCCATCAATGGTTGAACGATAACATGAAGTTTTGGCCGAAGGATTTGTGGCCCCCTAGCAGTCCAGATCTTAATCCGTTGGATTATTCGATTTGAGCATATGTTGAAGTACGAGCCTGCAAAACCCTGAAGTCAACCATAACACGCACATGGCAGTCAATGTCGGAGGACTACGTCCGAAAGGCATGCTCTGGCTTCCGGCGTCGGCTCGAGGATGTTATTAATAAAAATGGAGAACACATTGAATAAGTTTGTTTAAAAGGACTTTATAAAGATAACTGCACTCGAAAATGTTGATATTATTGCTTGAATTAGTTGAGAATGGGATTTGAAAGAAATAGAACAAATTTTCGCATTATTTTCTGCCGCACCCTGTAATACTCGCCATTGATTGTTTTCCCTTTCTTTTAGTAGTAAATGTAAATGTTCTTTATAAAATCATGTATTTTTACATACATTTTGGGGCGTTGAGTTCAAATTTGATGTCAAAAAAACGGGATTGATCCACCTTGCAGTGATAACTGAACTTTTTATACTTCTTACAAAGAGAAGTGTTCATATCGCAGGAGTTTTTTAATAACCAATAGATCGAACCAGACGAAACAACCATTAAATGGTTTTGTGGTCCGAAGGAAAGCTCTTGAATATTTTCGGAATCGGTCAACTGGTTCTGAAAATATCGCCGGGAAATGTTCTGGTGAACATGGATCATGTGTCTATAATCAGCCTGAATTGTTTTAAACCCATCATTCATCACCTCAAATCACATGAAAATTTGATAATGAGATCAATGTCAGTCTAACTGAGTAACCAGTACAACTTTGTCCACATTCTGACATGTTCCGGGAACCCCCGGGGAAGTGGCCAGTTTCTGACTTGGACCAAAACCTGTCATGCGACACCTCAAATCACATGAGAATTAAAAATTAAGTTCTTTGTTTGTCTTATTTAGTATCCAAATACATATTGGTCACCACCGCGGACATGTTTCGAGTTTCAGATGAGGTGCACGCAATAGCCGTGAACTTTGACGTAGATATAAATGAGTTACATTAATTACAGCTTTAACTACTTTAGTTAAACGATACTTATATTTTAGTCCATTATCACAGTCGTAATCAGTACCATCAATTACATTTTTAATACGTTTAATCACATTAAGTCCAGAAACATTATTTTCATTCATTTAATTGCATCTTTATAATGTAATGCATTATTACGAGATTAATTACAATAACTTCTTTTGATTGAACTTTGAATTCAACGCACTAGTCAGGAGTATTGCGTGACTCTCGATTCTTCACGCAGAAGTATCTATAACCTAACGTGAAATCACATTAATGTGATCTTCAAAGATTATTTGTAGTTATAGTGAGTGTAAGGGACAGTAGCGAAGCAGCCTAAGGCTAAAAATCAATTAAATGAAGAAAAAACAAAGTTTATTGGCTAGATATTAAAACAGGTGGATAAAATATTATAGGAAGAAAAAAAAATCGTACTCCATCGATATTTCTTGGACTAAATATTCGTTACCTTTATTTATATGAGTTATGTTTTATAATGAAAAAGAACTGTTCTTCAGGAAATCAATTAGTGAATGTATTATGACTTATAAACTATCATAGGTATCAACAAACATCAAAAACAAATTAATAATATAAGTTTTCATATGTATTATAAATTAAGTGCATCTTGAGCCATATCTTCCTTGCTTTCGGTTGGAATTTTTCTCAATCCAGTTATAACAGGGCCCGAATAGAAAATTAACCTTTGTAATAGATCCGTATTCGTTGCTGTACGAGAAATCTTTCTCGTATTACTCCTTCTGAATTCTTTGACATTCTTGTTGTTGGATTCTGCAGTTTCCTCTGACAGTTCTATAATCGGCAAGAGTGCGCTACTAATAATGTCTGATCCATGCATTAATACCTTGTGGACAGTAGTAAGAAGATTGTACCACTGAGACTACTTAAAAAATATCCTAGCAGTAGCAAGAGCATATTCTTTGAACTCTTCTACTTTTATTTCATATCCTAACGCTAGACACTGCAACAAAGCTCCGCATCTTTAACGATAAATAAAAATTAGTTTCTCCATAAATTGGTTCAATAGTCAATCTATCAAATCTGCTATTAAATAGATAAGATTAGAATTGCTAAATTGAAGATGAATCTGCACCTGTCTATTGATTATTTCTTCAATCCAGTAATTTCGGCAGCCTTTTCTGAAAACTTGAAGAATTTTCTAGCCGTGTGGCCATCATTAGAATTGATGCTTCCGCCTCAATCAATTCCACGTCAATTTTTGTGAAATAGTAGAAGGAATGAATGGAAAAGAGCTTTTTGCATTCTAAAATGATGCTTTGAAAAAAAAACTGCATCTATTTTACATGAGGACAAAATCTAAAAAAGGAAATCGCGTTATAACAGAGTTGAGCGTACTAATTTTTCAAACACTGTAGTTTTAAACAAGGTTTTAGATATAAGACACTTAAACAGCAAACCATGGCCCAGAAATGCGCAACTAGAACACAGTACACGTCGAAGTCAATACTCTCAATGAAGTTTTGTTGAAGATTCGGTGAGAGTAATCGAGGGGAAAGATGTGTATGCTCTTCCTAAAAATACAGGTTCGAATCGAATCCCATATCAGATACATTAAAAATTAAGACACTCAACAATTCCTCGTGCTTTTCAGTCGATAAAGTAGATCTGTCAGTCTTTCATGCAACCACCAGAGAGACGATTCATTTTTATTGGTAACGAATTATTCATAGCTCTTTGTATTATTTTCACACAAAGAAAGAATGTTTTTTCTCTGTCTACAAATGCCTCGTGCTTTTGACAGTTGCGCGTGTGGCATTAAATACGAAAGTTGTTTCTTAAAAAGTACAAATCTGTTTCGTTGCAGAAAACAACGAAAATATTTGTTAGAACTACTTTTGATTTCGTAATATAAACAAAATTTTTTTTTTGGTGGTGTTGGGGGAAAACCCGGGGGGTTTGATCCTTTTTTTTTTTTTAAAAAAAAACACATATTTTTTTTTTTTTTTTTTTTTTTGTGTGGAAAAAAGTGACAATAAATGGTGTTTCGATCAAAATCTGGTCGACTTAAACTTGACGCATTTCCTTTCATCGTGCATTAAAAAAAAATGCACACCCCTCATTTTAAAGATGTGTGCGTGTAGTATCATGCCTCTATTTTTATTTTGAGATTAGCACTTCAGTTATCAAAATGTCGTCGAAGGAAGAGAGGCAACGCATCAAAATTTTGCACGTGCATGGTGAAAATCCAAACCACTCTCACGCCAAGTTGGCGAAATTGTTGAATGTGGCTAAATCAAATGTTTCCAACGTATTAAAAGTGTTTGTTGAACGTTTGTCGACAGCCAGGAAAGCTGGATCGGGGGAAATCGAAAGCCGGATGCCACAGCGATGACAAAAAGAGTTGCCCGCTGTTTCGAGGGAAATCCCAACCTCTCCGTCCGAGATGTCGCAAAGAAGCTGAGAGTGGCGCCTTCAACCGTGGATAGAGCTAAAAAGCAAGCTGGACTGTCGACTAACTAGAAATTGGTGACTCCAAATCGCGACGGTAAACAAAACACGTCGGCCAAAGCACGATCGCGAAAGTTGTACACGACGATGCTGACGAAGCTTGATTGCGTGGTACAGGACGATGAAACTTACGTCAAGGCAGACTTTAAACAGCTTCCTGGACAGGATTTTTTTCTGGCAACCGGACAAGGAAAAGTGGCAGATATTTTCAAGCACATTAAACTATCAAAGTTCGCGAACAAATATCTGGTGTGACAGGCCATCTGTACCTGTGGCTTGAAGAGCAACGTTTACATTGCGACCGCAACCGTCAACCAGGAAATTTATCTGAGCGAGTGCTTACAAAAAGTCTACTGCCTTTCCTGAATCGACACAAATGTTCCGTTCTATGTTGGCCGGATTTCACATCTTGCCATTACGAAAAAAAGGCCATGGAGTGGTATGGTGCCAACAACGTTCAAGTGGTGCCCAAGGACAAGAACTCTTCCAATACGCCAGAGCTTCGCCCAATCGAACAATATTGGGCCATCGTCAAGCGGAACCTTAAGAAGGCTCAAAAAGGCGTTAAACGAAAGACCCGGCAATTCGCATTCGGTAAAAAGGAAGCTTAGCTGAATATTTCTTCTGTATTCTGTATTAATAAAAACTTTGATCGACTCACACACATTACTTTTTACCAGATTTTGATCGGAGCACCCTTTACTCGGATTGAGCCACCGAGGATGAGCTTGGAATAAGGAAAACATGGCTAGTATTCATTTATGCGAATTCTCATGATCTATTTGATGTTCTATAGTTTGAATTGGTTTTGACTGATAAAGAGGCGCGCCTTTGAAGAGTGTCCTCACTCCTCAAAGGGTTTAGCTAGCGGAAACTTTCAATTAAACTCGATTCATTGTCAACAAAACAACAATGAAAACTGTAACAACACCGAATACTTCATCATTTCTCAATAGTGATGAGGTAACTCGACATGCACTAAACAAAGAATACCCTAGCAAAGGAAAATAACAAGCTGGTATCATATAGGTAACAAGTTAGTTATCACCATTGGATAGTTTTGTTATCACATGTTATCATTTTAAACATACAATTTTTGACGATCGGTACTTATTGAATGAAAAACTATAAATATTACCAGCAGATTGGAACAAGATATTTTGCTATTTATTAAAAAAAATTTAGGTTCTAATTGCCCATGACAATAGTCATGTCACGAGATTCAACCATATGGATAAGCTGCTGCATCGATTTGTTTGTTCAAGGTGTCTGGAGGACTACAGGATGAATATTATATGATATGATGATGATATAATACTACCATCTATTGTAGCAAGGTAATTCCCATAGCAGTGGAATAATCTGAAAAACGATTTGATCAGGATTATATTATTGTTTGTGATCATCAAGCTCCTGTATGAAGGGCCAAAAACGTTTGGGCGGACCCGTAAGCAGATACACTTACGCGAAACCCGCGAATATAGGGAAAAGAATCTCCTTCCAAAAGCTAGGTCACACAGACAGCACTAGAATCGAGCCCTCGTTTGACAGAATAAACCCAATAGATGGGGTCGAAGAGCCCGCCCTCGTTCCGCGAAATGTTAAAAATAGGGAGGAGGCAGTCCCATGCTCCCTATCCAAATCGTTTTACTTGGGTGCCCTGATGGGACTACAGGATGAATATTCACTGAAAATATTTTTTTTTGTAAATAGGCTTGCGCTCGTTTTTAATAGTAGTTTTCATACATTATACGCACGATTCATAAAGTGTAAAATCCTTCCGCATTAGTTGCCATCATAAATAGTACAAATTAATTTCCTTGCTGAAAACAACGAATAGATTGGTGAGTCAAACGATCGATTTCGTAGTATAAACTAAATTTTATTTTCAGTGTAGATACAACAGGTCCAGGTACAGATACAATTCAGGCCCTCTTTGCTCAGTCAAAGGAAGCAGCACTATTCTGGAGGTCAATTATAATATTCTCGAAATCCTGGGTATAGGGTTTGATTGCACTTGCCACACAATCAAGTTTATTCCAAAATGGTACTGGCGTCGAAACTACCAAATTAATAAATGTGAAAGTGCGATTTAAACAGTAAGTTGTGAGCAGGCAATAAGCGTATTGTTACAAGCGATAAGCTTGGAATGTCAAAAAAGAATAAGAAAGGCATCAATTGTTCACTGTTCATACAGGTGTCTTTAATTTCTTCGGAATATTTTCCGAAAGAAACTGTTTTCCCAAAATTGTCTCCAAATGCAGACTATTATTTTTGGTCTTGATACAAATTTGCTGTCTTCATCAAAGTTAAAAATTTGCCCGATGTTTTATACTCCGATAATAGCATTCAAAACAGTTAATTTCGATGCTCCAAAAATCCAATGCCAGCTATTTTAAAAGCTCAATTAGTGTCCAAACGCAGGTGAAATTTGAAGTTTCTAGAGCCCATCTAGATCTCAAACTGTAGAAACTTCGTATTTAATGTGCCAAAAATTGCAACACTCAATTTCCTTCTCAATTAAATAGCTCCACCCATCACAATAAACAACAACAACCTTTTCGAATCAAGCAATATTCCACCAAATGCTCGGAGACACTGCCAACTCAAACTCGACGATGACGCCAACATCGTTTGCAACATTTCCAGACCAAAAACACCAACGACCTTCCTCATTCTCAAAGCGGGCCCAGACAAAAAAAAACCAGCAAAACCGTTTTACTACGAGGCACCGATTTCACGGTTCATAAGTCTGACTCTTCCACACAAAACTGCAGCACCCTCAGTAGAGGTTGTGTTGGTTGACGTGGTTTATCATCTCAAACGAAACCATTGCCACCCCTGACTGTCGCTCGGTCGCTGACAAAACATCAGCAAAACAACAACAAAAGGCAGACATTTAAAACCCATTGAACTTTTTGTGCCGGTGGCGGCGACAGCGGCATCAGTTCTGAAATCATAACAATAATAGCTATCTGCGAAAACCGATGCCCCGAGGTAAATACCATTCGCACCAAAAAAGCTGCAGAAATCGAACAAAACACATGAAGCCAAACGAGTCCCATTCGACATCAGACAAATGCAAAGCACTGAAGTGTCTTCTTTTCTTCTGAAGAACTTTAATTCGGTCTTTCCAAACCGGATCTACGACATGTTCAACGTTCGCTCCGAAAAAGTTAATCTCCCACAAGCTATACGTACCTACATCGTATATTATTAGAGGGGAGTCCGTTTGGGTTGTTGTTAGCGTTGATGATAAAGGTGTGCCCCATTTAGGGTTGTAAATCTATGGTTTTTCGCCTGCGATGACATGCAGCTTTTTCCTCGGATATTAACTGAATGACCCAACATCTTCAGCGGGAGGGTTGCACTGCAGGTAGGTTGAAGTTTCCTAAAATACCTGCTCCATTCTTGGGATATTTGTTTTTATGGTGCGTAGATTTCGTCGTCTTGAAACGGTAAATACAACCTAAAAAAAAATTGTAACCAGAATCCGGGTTCATTGTCTGCTTGTGCTGCCGAGCGTTGAAATCACTTTTTCTGGATTGGCTTTTCGCGAACGAACACCAACAGCACCGTCGAAGGGATTGCTGCCCTTTGCGTTGCTCTGAATAAGCGGCCAACTGGCGAAGGAAGTTGCGTCATTTGAAGCCAGATTAGCGAAGGCATCCAATATCGGGACCCATTAGTTGAAGAAACTGGGATTTGGCGGAACGGAATTTTAGAGGTACAATAGAATTTACAATCGTAAAATAGATCACTCTGAGGTTTATTAGTCTTGAGAGAATGGGAGTTTGATTCTTTTAGATTGAAAAAAAAAAAACACTCATGCTTTATGTTTGAATTCGTCCGATTTTAATTGGGTAATTTAAAATTATAAATTTCATACCTCAATCCAGTGTGGCATGTTTCTATTCCCAAACTTAATACTTCTTACTTAATTTAAATGGGCTGGCGATGATGATTAGTATTATTAATATACGATTTAAGATGAAAAAGTGTTCTTCGAGAGAAACTTCTCATTACAAGTTTTTTTTAATGAGTGTTCGTGTGAATTAAATAAACATGCGACGGGTCTTGCAACTAGAGTCGTTTAATTAATGTACTACGTCATTTGGGGCATGTTCCAGGAAATACAAATAATACGATGATTTCATGAAATACAAATAATAAGATGATTTAATGATGCTTTTTTCTTTTTCTTCAATTTCTGTAGACGCTTATATGGTCGCTCATATATGGTCGTAACTCAATACTACCATAAAGAAAGTTACACACATTAGAGTAAATTTTGTTGACAACAACATCGGCTTGAATCAGATGCATGTTGTTAATTCATGTTTATTCTGACTTAGGGTTGCTAGTGCGGTACTATTGTTCTCGGTAATACTGGTACTAGTAGCGGTTCCCAAGAATTTTCGAGATTATTTTTAATTTCAATTCAAGACTATTTTTGACAAGAACAAAACCCGAATTTGTATAAACAACTAAAAACCACTTATTTATATAGTAACGCTTTTATCTTAACTCCTTTTGAAGTCATTGGTTTTAAAAGTAAGCCTTCAAAATGTACAGGATGTTTAAAGTATTATCTTCAATACGAGAACGAAGTTTAGTAGCGAAATTGCCAGACACTGAAACTGCTCTCTTGGAATCAACTGATGTAGGGCGAACAGCATTCAGTACTTCGAAAAACATAGTCAAATACTTGCCCTTTAATCTTTCAGTTTCGAAATAGGCAACTTAATTTTGCAAAGTTCTTAGGCATTCAGGTGTAATCGAGCTCGTTGAAGCAGGAGCTGCCTTAAGCTGCTGAAGTCTTTTTACGAATTTTTTCTTTATGGTTAGATTATTGTCGTTATTTTCTTGTGTATAATCATCGTTCGGCAGTTTCCATCAACAGGTTCCTCGATCTCGTTAAAAGCGTTCAGTCATTTGAGGCAGTCATCCATCTGCCTTGTCAAAACACTCCGCGCAGTTTTGGAAAATATTCCAAAATTGTTAATCATCGTCGTTCTTGCGGCGGGATTGGATAAAAATACGAAAAGATCAGCGTATCAGCATCGAAAAGTTCGTTGGCAATATCGGTGTTTTGGGAAGAAAGCTGTTCGAGCATGAAAAGTCTGCTTCATATAATGTTCAGTGTTGTCTGCATAACTGCTCTACCGTAGTTTCGCGATTTCTTTCATTTCTCTAACTAATTCCATCTCATCGTCTGTCAAAAAATTCACCTTCACTTATCCTTCATATTCGATCACCGTTATTTGCACCACAGTCCCGATCTCATAAAACCTCTTAAGCATGGCAAGCAAACTATTCCATCTAGTCTTGCAGTCAAAGATCCGACTCAGTTCTTTGCCTTTATCCTCTCGAACATACTTCTGAAGAACATCGTCGGTTTTCACTAATGATGGCCAGAAAACCTTGACAATGTTGCGAAATTTCTTAACGCTAGAAAAATATTGAGACTTCATTGCAACATCGCTACCAAATCCAAGGTCAACCACAAATGGATCCGTATTTTTACCGCCAAAGGATGCATCGGAATCTGAATATACAAATACAAATGCATGAGTAATGTTTCCTCGAAGATTCAAAAGTTCATCTTAATCGATAAGATTGTCGGTGTTTGGTACAGAACAGATTTGATGGTCTGCAGATGTCAGTCTTTCCACTTGTTTCATGATAATCGGTCGTTTGGCCCATGATGTCTTTGGAAAGCACCAAACCGAATTTTGACAACTTCTGCTCCAATAAATTGTATGCACGGTTCAGCATTCATCGATCCTCGGATTCGTACGAGCCCCAAATTCCACATGCTTTCATTTAACGACGGTTCCTTACCGAAGTCCACTCGTCTAATGTGAGACTTAGCTTTCGGTTTTGGGCTTGTAGCTCACGGAATTGCTTCCGATATTCATAAAATTGCAGTGTGATTCCACCTTTAACTTTACTCTTCTGGGCGTCTTTGTAATATCGTTAAACCCTCGTGCCACTAGTCCTTGTCGGATGTCCTCGGACTTGCATATTGTGTTGAATGAAATATTATCCTTCGCAGCTAGACAAAAAAGCACTGCGTTAAGGGGGGAAGCTTTGTGTGTTTGTTTTGCTTCGATAACAAAAGAAATGCACGGGCAATAAAGCTATGTCCATTTAGAATCCGGAATAATAAAATCATCTGTATCTCGGTAACGGATTGAAGAACAAATAAGTTTATTGCATCAAAGTAAAGGTAATTCACTTTAATTTTAGGAAAAATATCAATTCAAATCGTTTCTTTTCGTTTCTAATGAAAATTCGCACTTTCTTCTTTATTCCTCCCATGAAACGCTGCACACCTCCGGAGTCAATTTCCTTGGCACATTTGTTCCACATTTTGGTCATCTGAGTCGCGTCCCGAGCCGTGTTTCCACTTTTCTTAAATTTCCGCTTGATTATCGCCCAAAATCTCTCGATGGGCCGGAACGGGAAGCGGGCAGTTGGGTGGATTTATGTTTTTATCGATGAAATCTACGTTATTATCGCGGTGCCATTGGATGACATCCCGGTTGTAGTGGCAACTAGCCAAATCTGGCCAAAACCTCACGGGAACTTTATGGGCTTAATTAAAGGTAGTACGCGGTTTTTGAGGCATTCTTCTTTGTACAGCTTCGAGTCCATTGTCTTATTCGTCACGAACACTTTGGTCTTTGCTCCGCAGCTGCATATCCCTTGCCAAATCGTCAGTTTTTTAGCATTTTTTTCCATAAAAGCAAACTTAAACTTCGCAGGAACATATCCGCGTGCCGTCGCCATTTAGAATTTTTGGCCAGGAAGCTGTCCGACGTAGGTTTCATCGTCGATGAGCAGGCATCCTTGGTACTTCGTCAAAACCTGCTGGTACAATTTCCGAGCTCGAGTTTTGGTGACGAAACATTGCTTCAACGTTCTGTTTGGTTGCTTGCTGGCTCGATAAGAACGATATCCTGCTCGCAAACGAATTCTTTGAACGGTTTTGTGCGATTTCATTATCTGATAGTCCAGGGTATGCTCTACCGGTTCTTTACACCTTCTGGTTCAGCTTGCGGTCATATGTTCCACTACGACGCTTACCTTGAGGCACTCGATCCACGCTCTTTCGCTCCCTGAAACGTTTGAGCACATCATACACGGTTGATTTGGCGATTTTCAACGTTTTTGCGATTTTTATTGCGGACCACGTTGGATTATCAACGTGGGTGTGCAGAATTTTTTCTCTCCTCTCGGCTTCCATCTGGAATAACTTTTGAATGCACGGAACACCGTGAAATCTATGCCACAGAAAGTGGTCGCCTAGGTAAACAAACCGCTGCAAAAGAATTCTTGCAGCGGTCACTTTCCATGCCGCTGCAACACAATAAGTGATTCCGGATTCTAACTGGACAGAAGTTTATCTATTGTTGTCGAGTTGTCGAGCATGACCGTGATCACACGTTGTTTCGTCGCGTGTGCTATTCACGCGAGGACACCCAAGAAATGAAATAAACTTCACCTCGGGCTCACTTCCTTCGTGGGGGAAGTAAAATACGATGTGCCCTGCCAGTCGATGTTATCCAGGGTAAGCTAGGTCTCGTCGTCCATCGCCACCGCCTCGTCGCGATTCGCCGGGAAAATCGATTTGACCATCTTATTCAGCCGCTACCGCTGCGTCATTGCCGGCAGCTCCGAAACCAGTGGACGCGACTTCCGCTTCCCGACATGTATGTTCATGTTCGTCAGGTACTTTTTCACTGTTTGGCCGGTTGAACCGACCTCCCGGCCAAGCGCACGCAGCGATGTAGCCACTTTTCCCTCGGTCTTCCTCTTCAGCATCCTTTGGAGCTTCTTGTCGCTCAGGGTCGTCGGCCGTCCGGAACCGGGCTTTCTTTCGATGCTCTGATTGTTGTAGATGCCAAGATGTTGTAGATGCCGGAACGGGCGTATCCGGCGTCCACAAAATGCCGCACGATGTCCGTTTTCGACGCGGCGGGGTGCCGTTCTTTGAACGCGCACACTTCTGAACGGAGTTGCTTCACTGTTTTTGCCATCATGGTTAGAGTTCGACTGATAGAGCTGTCAAATTTTGTCTGCTGACTCATGGGTTACTATGATTGATGCTGCATGGGTAGTTTCATCAGTGCGTGTCAAGGTAGACCCATGAAAAATCGGCAATTTTTGTCCATTTTTTTTAAATGCATCATCATCATCATCTCGTTGTCTTCAGCGGGAGGGGCAGTACGTTTGTCAAGATTAATATCGTGCATGCTCTTCAGATGTTTCTTCATGCTGGAAGTGCCGAAATCCTCGCATTTTATGACCTTGGAACACCTTATACACTTTGCTGTTCCTAAATTTTAATTCTTTGAAGAAAGTGACGCCGCACTGATGACTCTGGGACTTTTTTTCCTACACTATTTTGAAACTCCATTATAAAAACTAGTAGAAAAACTTATTCAAACATAACTTCAACGGCATGGAAGCGAAACGACCCAAGCAACACAGATTGTATTAAACAAGTTGAAATTACTGTCAAATGACAAAAACAGGTTGTCAATTTAAGTGTATAACACTTTATTTCATACTTTGATATGACGTTAAAAGCGCAAAAAGTGAAGCCTTATACAAAAAAAAAATGAAAAAAAAATCCTCATACAAAAATAGAACATCGTCAAGCGTGATCCTCATACAAAAATATAAAATAGTTTTGTAACTTCTTTGTTAAGCCAATTCCGATTGTTGAAAAGTAAACTCTGAGTATCTATGATTTGCTTCCCGTTGGCAGTGAAACCACAATCTTGTACAACAAATTCATTGTTTTGAAAAAAAATACACGTTTTGCAAAACATGGTTGGTGTAATGTAATTTTAACAGTCTATATACTGCCCATAAAATCTTGTCCTGTTTATGTTTTATAAATGCATCTTCAAAACATAGAAGAACAATAATAAAGTATTAATCACTTTCAGCAGTGAAAAAAGTATTTTTAGCTCGACCGTTAGTCAGAGTGATATATAGAATACGAGAGATCCAAACAGCTCCGAACTTGACATGTTTTGCAATACGTTTATTATACATTTATAATACAAACAATTATAATTCATTCTAAAAAGATGTTTTGTGTGTTACTTGGGGAGCTGTAAACAATGAAACCGAAAACGAAGTGGCAGTTCATTTAAACGACGTTGCCAAGGTAAGGAAAGAAATTCAGTTTATGGTGACTCTCTTCACATTAAATTTCGTCCTCCTTTTCTTT
Organism: Aedes koreicus; assembly: GCA_024533555.2. Lineage (NCBI taxonomy): Eukaryota > Metazoa > Arthropoda > Insecta > Diptera > Culicidae > Aedes > Aedes koreicus. The sequence goes on from JAHHFK020003289.1 coordinate 109,756, forward strand.
CTCTTTGTCAATGAGCGGTGTCAGTGAACAAAGTATATACGTCAAGGTCAATCAATGACTGTGGTTTAATGTGTGTGCGTACAATAGGCAAACAATAACAACATTGGGGAGGTAAGCGACAAAAAGTTTTTTTTTGGGGTTGGGCCGGGGGGGTGATTTTTTGGGGTTGGTGGGGGGAGGAAGGGGGTTTTTTTGTTTATTATAGTGGGGGGGGGGGGGGGGGAGGGGGTTTGGTTTGTGGGGGGGGGGGGGAAAAAAAAGTCTCACCATTGCCCAAAATATAATCAGCGGTGTTAAGACTGAGGTGCGAGCATTTGGATATGGAGTAAAGTATCAATAAAATAAAGATGTTGGAACATAACCACAATGTTGTACACATTTTTGGTGACGTCTCATTATTTTCAAATCAAGTCCTTATCTAGAAAAATTAATTAAAAAATGTCACGCTGTTTGGATAACTTGTTTTAAGAATTGGCAATAGGATAATTTGAGATAACAGACAAACTTGAAAGGAAAAGATCAATATATTTCTTCAGAAATGACAATAACGTCAATACTTACTTTCACTTAAAGTTATTTGGATGCTGCTAAAATTTATCACTATAATCGACCTATTCCACACTCTTCCAACCAACCTGCAAAATAATACTGATTCCATTTTGCAAAGACTCATCGTCCTATCAAGGTAGACAGCAGAACACGGCATCAGTATGAGTCAATTTGGTTTCAAGAATTCACCAGCAGTTGACTCATCCTTTGGCATGACATCCACGCTGAAGGATGTGAGAATGCTGAAATACCCACTCATTATAACCACTTAGCGTTTGCATTGCTGCTATTGCATTCCATTACCATCTCGTGACCGGTGACACGTTTCCCAGTTTTTAATTTTCCAGCTAAATGTCCGTTCAATGGCATACCCATCGTGGCTTCCTCGTTACGCTCATCATTGAACGTCGTACCAATTGTGTACCATTTCACCAAATCTGTCGGAAGTGCTTTCATGGATATTGAGCTCGTTCGGCGCCGACGGCACAGCTTCTGCGTATAACATTACATTAAACGCCTATCAACTGGATATCCAAGCGCCAAGGCGTAACCTTTTGTACAGTTTATTTTCCGTAATGCTAGACTCCAAAAAAGGAGGACGGGGTTTACTTAATAAATTTCAGATTTAACACAGGGTGATTATATGATGCAGTCTTTTCGGGAACTAGCCTGCCTCTTAGTTAACCATCTCGGTTGAGCCCGAGAGAGCGATGTGCTAAAGACTCCATGTGATGGTTGCTGTCTTTTCGACATGCATGCCGATTGTTGCATAATATACACGATGGGGCTAAAGAGAGTAGGTATATTTGCATGGGAATGTAATGAATTGGCAAATAATACAATTGCCAAGGGGGGCTGGGTTCATTCGTTTATTATGTTTCATCTTCTGATGATGGTACAGGGGGGCTGTGCAGGGGGAGTTGATGCAGTTGGTTTCTTGTTTAAGGATGACCTCAGCTGAACTCGCGGGGTGCACACATCAGTCATCTTGTTCAATAAACTTCGTACACGTGCCCACTATCCCAGTAATTCATCGGGGTAGTCAGAGATCAGGATATGGCACACATGTGGCCCTGTTGTTGGAACGACATGAATGAAGAAGGACTGTGGAATGGATTTGAGAAATGTAAGCACTTTTCAATTCCACAATCCCATTAAATTGGGGGTTGTACTTTTAATTTACGAGCGGTCATAAACAGGTGTTCGGTGTCGTGAGATTCCGCATTGTTCCAACAGTGTCTGGTAAACGCGATAATCAGCTCTTTAGAGCTGCGAAACAGCGTTCTTTTTTACGAAGGTTAAAATTGAAGAAATTCGAGGAATTTCTCATGATCTATCCTGCTCGCGCAGGTGTTTATTTGCGGTTTAAGTTCTGTCATCGCCTTGGTTGGTTTTATTGGGGAAGGTCTGGCGATAAGTGTTGAAGAATTGGATTTTTTGTTATTGTTAGAAGACGTTTCACTGCAAGTCGTCGTAGCTAATGGGCAAATCTATTTTGAGGCAATAAGAGATCATTGGCTGTGATAAATTGAAAATAATCGTTACATGCTATGTTCAAAATATCTTAGTAAAACTCCCATGATGTTAATATTGTGTAAAAAAAAACATATTGAGTTTTATGAACTTGTAGAACTATAGAACACGACGATAAAACATGGGTAGAACATTTCTAGAAACGATGCAAAGTTTCATACGTTCATTAAACGTGTTCAAATTTGTTTAGATTGTTTATAAAGGAACTAATATTTGTTCATTGTGAAATTTTTCCAATGTCCGGATATCAAATTAATTTCACAGTGTACTTAAATCATTTAGGTGTTGTTTTAAGATGATTTTGTTAACTTTTGTTAGCTTCCGCCTAATTATAACTTCCGCTATAATTTTAGTTTTTGCCCATGCCGTTTGTAATGGCATTCCTGGATGGTAAGAATTTGAAGGCTAGTGTGCAGTTAGCTTAAATAGTTTAATTATTTCTCAGGGTGCTTTTAGTTCTGCACAGTTATTTGGCCAACAGCTAATTAGCTGTAGTGATATTTTCTCAAACGGTTCTTAGAACCGTTAGCGCTTTTGCAAGCTATCGTTAAATCTAGCACCGCCGAATGCACTGCTAATTTTTGACGTAGACTACGTCTTACGGCAAGGGTAGGGTGTCAAATGAAAATCAGAACATAGTGACCGTCACGAAATATCGTCACAATTTAAACACTTATACCTCAATTAATGCTCGATAGATTTTCAAGATGATGACATCAATCGGTTTTTTCGCGTATCAGTTTAACTATCAAAATTTATCACCCAACAATTGAAAATAACGCAAGTAAAGGTGATATCTTATTATTTTGTTTTGCAGGCTAAATTTACTTAATGCACAGTACTTTCCTATCACAGATGTCAAATGTTAGCAAGAAAGGTCCCATATGCAGCAGTTCACATCGTCACTATTGTGTGCAGAAAATGCACTTAGTTTCAACATCAGCATGAATGTTACTAGTTATTAAAAGATAATTGACTCCGATGATCTGCTAATAACTGTTGCTAATTTGACGCTGGTATCGCTGGCTAATGTATTTTTGCCTAATGTCGTTTTCGGTTATTGCCAGTGCGGAACTGGGTTCGCCCTAGGTCCGCCCTAACAGCTGTCAAAACGTTTTTTTATTCAATCGGGTCGGACCTGGATCCGCTCTGGATCCGACCCAACATCGATGAGGTTCGCTCTCAAGTTTTTTCGAGGTCCAACCTGGGTTCACCAACACACACAAACATAACTGTCAAAATAAAATGTATATGTTTGTTTATGTTTATGTTTTGCACTAATACCATCATACTGACTCGACTCTGGATCCGTTTTCGTTCGGTAATTGCGAGTCAGAGTCAGACCTGACCCAGGTTTAAAACCGAAAACGACATAAGATTAGCAAAGATGTTACGGGGCCATAGCAACCGTAGCCAACTTCTGATTTTTATCTAGCCAGTAATGCGCAACGCCGGGAACTGAAATAACTTGCTTAGACCATCCCCACCGGTGGGTTCGTATCTGGGTAATATTTTGATGACAGAGAGCGTTGCTATTTTGATTTAGCCACCCACTTTCGCACCGGTCGTTCATAAAAACGTAACACAATAAGACTCAAATTTATTCTCGCACCGACTTCGTTTCGCTAAATATTTCGTGCAGTGTATAGTTTAAATACTCTCCCGTACAGGTTTTCGACGTTCTGGTTTGTCCCAAAGATTGGATCTTGGGAAACATCCAGCCAAGCCCTGCAAAGCACTTCGTTGTCTTGGTGCGTCCAATTCCTTCCACGGGAGTGTGATGCACTCATTTTTTCAAAACATATCACAATAAACGTGAAATTAGCAAAGAAAACTTTAAAAACAAATCGGAAACACTCAAATTAAAAAGAAAGTCTTCCAGGTGAAGCTTTTGTTTTAACGTTTCAACTTGTTTTGCTTATTTTTCTTCAAATAGCAACGCTCGGCTCGGTTGGGTCTGGTTGTCAAATTTACGAACCGGCTGCTCACCGAGCGAGCAAATTGTCATTTCCCAACCCGGTTACCAACCACCGGTGCGGTATCGAGTTGTCAAACAGGGTAACAATTTACCGATATTACCGTATTGGTGCGGTTGGTCTTATACAGAAGACTGGGTAGGCTTGGATTCAGACACGGACCATTTAAAATTTGTCCTTTTCAGGACGATCAACTCAATTTTTACAGGTAAAGAGTTCGTTTGATAGGGAATTCTCTAACATATTTTAACGGTGGCTACAATTAATAACTTGGCTCGTAAATTGAAACGGTACCTATATTATGCCGAAGCACCGATATCACCTACAAGGTTATTTCATGGGTAGCATGCCAAATGGAAAAATTAAAATCCGTCACGAAAAATTGAAACAATTTGAACTCTAGTAACTTAATCTTTTCGTGATAGATTTTTGAGATGTTTGCTTCAATCCGTTGAAATTTATCGTGACTACAAGTATATTCAATTATCGAGTATTATCATTCAACAATGGCTAACTTTGAAAATAACACAAATGAAAGGTAATGTTTTGTAGTTACGTTTTGTATACTAATTTCACTTAATGCACAGTATATTCCTGAACCAAGCTCCATAGTTTGCTCCCTTAGTAGTAGAAGCCACCAGCTCCATAAGTTCGTTACTCTTGGAGCGGTGAGTACGGTGGCTAAGCAGTCAGTGACCAGGACGATGGCTATCGGAATCGGTAGTTACAGGAGTCAGTGGTGGATTTGTAGCCAGTTAGGCGCAACTCGATGATTGGTTAATATTTCCAGAAAACTATTGATTTGATTTCAATTATCTGCTAATAACCATACTCTTCATTTAAAGTCCGTCCTTAGTGGGTAGTTCGGTTCGATTTTCCAAGGAAAGTAGTTTAATTGATTGGAATTTTTCTAACTTACCGTTGCGTATCAGTTGATAGCCAGATGGGAAGGCGCAACGACGAGGTGTTGAATGAACTGCTGTCCGGTGAGAGCGAATTGGCAGCCAGCGTTGACTAAGTAGCCTAGAAACTGAAGCCAGCGATTATGATGCAAGGACGGGAATAAACTGCTTCCACAGATGACCAAGACGAAAGCTTAAACTCCAGCTCCCTTTCTGTAATCCGTCCTTTTCATCGAGGACCAATTTAATTTGTCTCGTCAGTTGGTATCCAGCGGTGACTGAGAAATAGTTTGAGTTTTTCCTTCATCCTTCGCATACCTAACCATGTGTACAATTGCAAAAATGGCTCAGAAAATGAAATGACACCTAAATTTTTCCAATCCGAATATATCATCATCTTGCAAACTTATGGCAAGCGTATCATGTCAAATGCCAATCTGAAAAATGTTGACTTTCAAGAAAAATTGAAACACTGAATCATACCTCGTTAGATTCTCGAGATGTTTGCTTCAATCACTTGGAAATGTTTGCGATTTTCAATTATCGAAATTATCATTCAATAATTAATGAATAACTTTGAATTCCCAAACAGACCCCCAACAATGTATAACGAAATAAGGATAAGGATCTCGAGTCTGGTCGATCAGAACCCATTAGAACCGCACCAATGTGCCGCTGCGTTGCAATGTGCCGCTGCAAAACTCTGTTCAATGGTTGGCAAATCAAACATTTTGAACATTATAATCATTCAAACAGTTTAACGAAGTCTACGTCAACCGGTCGACACCACTGATTTTTTTAGTATATTTTGTGTGTAAGCAAAATGAGTGTGCTGCTTTGAACATCATCTGTTAAGTGATGTAAACAATGTAGTTAGCTGTATCGGTAAAATAAACGAAATGCAGTTTGCATCTCCCACAAAAATCTCCAAGGAACATTTCCAGCCTGAAGCGCTAAAAAATATATTGATTTTGTCTCGGCAGTCTCCGGTTTTAATGAAATTTTGTCCATATGTTTGTTTCTACCCAAGATAACAATTTTCATTAAAAAAACTCAAAATTTCCTGGACTAATTTTTTATAAGGGCCTGTGTAAGATATGAATTTATTTTTTCAAAAAATCATAACATGTAAACGATTATTCTGATCAAAATGTCGTCTGAGAAGAAGTTGTAGGTCTTTAAGTGTTCTTTAAGAAAAAAATACACTGAAACTAAAAAAAATGTAACTTCATGCTTAAATAGCATAAAAAATTTATTATATTGAGCCCCCCCCCCCCCTCTTCGAAATTTATAATTGTTTTTGAAAAAACTTGTAGTTATATCCTAAAATCGGAGAGTTTAAGACGGTCATTTCTTTAATTTTTAAATTTTTTGTTTGTAAATTTTTATGGATTTTCTGAATTTTGTGAAATAATGTATTTTCTAATAAAACTTTACCAAAAGTAGACTCTACGTATTCATTTTTAAATGAAAAGCACATAACAACTTTTTTCGTAAACCCAGCCGTTCTGAAGTTAGTGCGAATTTTATGAAAAGGAAATTTTGTTGTTACAATATTTTCAGCCATTTTCAAATGTTAGTCACGATGTCCACAAAAAAATGTACGTTACATGATAGATTATTGAATAAGAAACAAATCTTTCTCAGACATAGAGGCTGTCAGCCTTACCCGTTTCTGTTTAGACGCAACAAACTGATGCTATGTGAATGCTGCTTACATTCCATTTTCAAATAACCAAATTGCAGTAAAGGTATTTTCTAATTGAAAATTGAAAAAAAAACAACATTGTATGAAATACTGCTTCTTCTCTCCCTAAATAAAAGTATCCGAAACACACACATATCCAAAAGCATCAACTTGATTCTTTTCCATCGCGTCTAAACAGAAAAGAGTAATGGCTGGCCCACAATTGATACGTTGCGGATGCATTTGCGTGGATTTCACAGTTTTCCCAAAGGTTTTCTGTCAAATTTACGTCAACGCATCCGCAACGTATCAATTGTGGGCCAGCCATAAGTCTGATTGCCACCTTGTCAGAGAAAAAATGGCCTGTTTTTCAATAATCTATTATAAAAAATACATTCTGTTGTGGAAATCACGACTAACAATCAAAAAGGACCAACAAATTGCAAAACATAAATTTCTGATATTAAAATCGCAAAAACTTGAGAACGGCTAGGCTTGCTTTGAAAATTTGCAATGTTTTTCAAATCAAAATAATGCATAAAATCTATTTTGGGTATATGCTAATAAAAAAATTATCATTTTCAACATTTTCAAAAAATTTACAAATATTGAAAAACAAAAAATAAAAAAATTTATGAGTGACCATTTTAACTTTTTCACCAGCTTTAAGGACACGACTTCAGCTTTTTTTAAAAAAAAAATAAGGAGGACCGAAGGGGGGGGTCCTTTGAGAAAATCAATGTTTTATGTTTTTTAAGCATGAATTTACGAATTGTTTAGCTTCAGTGTATGTTTTTTCTTAAAGAACACTTCATTAACTAAAACTTTTTGATAGACGACATTTTGATCAGAGGAGTCGTTTGCGAAAAAAATGTTTTTTGAAAGAAAATTAGTCTAGGATAATTTTGGATTTTATTATGGAAAACGTAATTTTGGGTAGAAATCAACATATGAACAAAATTTCATTCAGATCGGAAAAAGTAGGGTCCAACCAAGGGTAAGTCGCTCAGAACAGTGTGCCATCCTCGATGTCTTACACACTAGACGAATATGTTTCATAACTGCGGCACTTCGATTATCAATCCAAACCACATGTGTGGCACACTGAGGCACACTTTTGACAGTTGAGCTAATAGAAATAAGAAACCAGCAACCTTGCAAAATGCATTGCCTGGTTGCCAGGCTCACTAGAAAATAACAATTTGGGCTGTCAACACATCGGCACCTTCGGCACATTACGAGAACACCCAGAACAAGGCAACGCTTGTAGACACACTAAAAAAAATAGCACAGGAGAAAAGTGTGCTGAGCGATCCACCCCTTGGGTCCAACCGGTTTGCTATTCTGACTGGAAATGCTCCAAAGCAAGTTGCGGTGATTTTAGCATGCCATCTGGATACCCTGCATATAACTGTCAAAAATGGTTGCAGCAACTAAATTGTGACTTAAATGAGTCATATTCCAGTTGTCTCACCCAGTTAGTAACAAGTTGGTTGGTGGGGTACCGTTTACCACGTGAAACGTTCCCTATTGTTGGACTATGTCCACGGAAACCGGATAGTGGATGACCACGGTCTGCACACACTGCAAAATTGGCGAAATCGGTTTTAGAGAAAGTGAAGCGAATCCAGTAAGGTCGATCCGGAAGCTGGTTTAAGAAGCGAATATCTTGAGATCCATCATGCATCGATTTGTCAAAGATGACTTCAAAGCATAATTCAAGGCTAGGGAGAAGCGCCATTCGATAACAGGATGAATCAATGCACTGTGGCTTGAGTGCTCGAGACGATTTCTGTCGCAGTTTCAAAAAGAGAAAAACTGATCATCGTGTTTGATGAGAAACTTTATTCGATTGATCCGGTATCCAATTCAAGTATGAATAGGTTAAAATCACCCCTGACGACTGAGGATGCTCCAGAAAATGTAAAATTTAAGTTTACCACCAAGCATCCCACTGGAATAATGGGATTTGAAGCAGTTGCGTCGAATAGATTGAAGATGCCTCCTGTTTTCATAAAAGCAGGCGTAAAAGTGAACACTGAAATCTATATGGGAATTTTGAAGAATCAGCTGCTTCCGTGGATTCAAGCTAACTTCAATGAACACGAGAATATTGTTTTCCAACCTCAGAAACGGATTCAAACCTACTGGAAGGGGAATAAATCATTCTGGCCGAAAGATATGGAGGCCAAAGTCCAAATTTCACACTCCACATTTTTCACCAAGGTGTGGGCTTCAATGGCAGAGGATTATGTTATGATGGTGTGTATTTGAGAATGAAAGTGGACAGAACGAGTGTTTATCTCTGAATTTGCTGAAATATATTCTAGAATGAATAAAACGGTTATTGAATTATAAAAAAAATTAAGACAACTTCAACTTTAGTACTTCGTTTTTTTTTCACGATTAATTTTATATTTAAAAAAATACCTTATTGAATATCAATTCTGGGAACATTGGGCAACATTTTGTCCTTACTTAGCAAAAAAAATTCTTGCCTACTAAATATATTCATGTTCAATGCAACATTAATCTGAATTGAGCAAAAAAATTAACCTGTAACCTCAAGTCTCTTCAAAGTGTTTTCATACAAAATGTATGTTTATTATGAAATACTGATTGCAGTAGAAATTTTTATTAGACATACTATTTATCAAAACTTAATGTCTAAATGTCAAATATAATTAACAACCTTTTTCATATTCCAAACTGTTGCAGAGATTCCTTCACAGCCCCCAATATGAACGGCAATATATTACCTACGCATCTTTTGGAAGCAAAAATGTAAACGTAAATTTCACGAAACATGAAACTTGTTACGAACAATACTTGAAGTTTCTCTACCATCTGTTTTTAACATTTACCCTTTCACATGGTGATGATGAATAACGGGGCGACAAGAACTTCGGCAAATTGTCATTTGAATCTTTCTTCACAAAGGTTGATTCGCTCATGATCACTTATAGTCGAGTATTAGTACACGACACTGAAGAAGTCTGCACATTGTAGACGACATACGCGTATCTGTCAAAATAAGCAATAAAGGTATTTGGAATTAAATGGAAATTACAGCCAATGAAATAAATACTTTCTTTGGTCTTCTCCTCGGATCGAAATTCAGGATGGGCAGCTAAATACACGTGGAACGCGCTGTGGGTACATAGAGTGACGGACAATACAATAAGACCAAAGCCTGATTTTCATACAAAATGGTCATGTTAGTGGGCTTGCCTTTCATTTTCTCGAGAACAAATTGAGCTGCAATTTCGGCTGTGGTCCAGAACTAGCCTAAATTCTCAGCTGCATTAAATCCATCATTTTTCATTCACCACTTTAAAAGTTACAGACACTGCATACGACAAAACAATAAGACCACTTTATGATTTTCGAATTTGAGGATCTGAATATGATTATTGATGCAGGGGTCATTTTAATATCAGTATACTATAGATTGTAACTCACATTCATCAACATGGCCTAAACTATGGATATCAAAAGGAGGTCTTATTGTTTTGTCGTAGGTGGTGTCTGTAGTTTCTAAAGTGGGGAATGGAAAATTATGAATTTATTAAAGATGAAAATTCAGGTTATTTCTAGGCTATTGCCAAAATTCCAGTTCAATTATTTCACGGGAAAGTAAAAGACAAGCCTCCAAACATGAACATTTTGTATGAAAATCGGGCTTTGGGCTTATTGTATTGTCCGTCACTGTATATCACTGTTTATTGAAAATTAATGCAACAGGGTATCTGTTCGTTTTTTTGCATGTTTAGTAGCCCGTTGACTTATCCAGAGTATCAACATCACCCTTTAGTGAGTTATACATGCAAACGACTTCATCTCAGCTTTATTGGGATGAAAGAAGGGTCTGTGGACATAAGCAATACGGTTTTATTTTTATTTTCTGTCCACAAAACATGCATAACCTTATCTTCGTGGCAACCATACATGATAGTTCCAGGCTGCTTGGATTTTCCAGGTAAAAATTCGGAGGGAATTTATTTGTTGTTTGCGCGAAGTATTCCAATCGTCACAAATCCCAAAGCCAGGACTATAAAAATGAAGCTGGCGAAAAAGTTGTCGAAAGTCACACGCCTGTCGGTGTAATATACACGGTGTTCAATAAGTTCGAATACAAGTTTTCATCATTGCGTAGGTATGCGCCATGTACATATTCTGCATTGGTATTGGTGTCAGCTTTAGCTTCATTCATACGCTACCGAATGTGCGCGGTGTTGACATTCTGTTAGTTGTTGTTTGTTTGTTACGCGCGATGAAAGAGTATCGGGACTTCGTAATTAAGCGTTTTTTGAACGGTGAGCGACCCGGCGATATATTCCGGCTGCTGAAATCGCATGGGGTCAAGCGGAACTTTGTCTACACGACCATCAGGCGATACCGGGAGACGTCCTCGACTAATGACCGTGCGAGATCCGGTCGGCCGCGTTCAGCGAGGACGCCACGGGTCATCAAGATCGTGAGGGAGCGAATTCGGCGCAAAAAGAACCGCTCAATCCGGAAAACGGCTGCAGATCTCAACGTTTCCATTGGAACCGCTCACACCATACTCACCAAGGACCTTGGTTTCAGGCCTTACAAAAAACGTAAGGTCCATGGCGTTTCGGAGGCTACCAGCAAAAAGCGGTGGGATCGAGCTAAGAGGATCCTCTCTCGGCACGCTGGTCAGGAGTTTGTTTTTTCGGACGAGAAACTGTTCGTGCTGCAGCAGCCGCACAATGTGCAAAATGACCGGGTGTGGGCGCCATCGAGGGACAGCATTCCTGAATCCAATATAAACATCCCTCGGTTCCAAAGTGCCGCGTCGGTGATGGTTTGGGGGGCAGTATGCAAACGTGGTAAGCTACCCTTGGTGTTTATTGAAAAAAACGTCAAAATCAACGCGGCGTACTACAAAACTGAGGTTTTGGAAAAGGTTGTTGCCCCCAGTCTCCGAAGCCTCTACGGCGATGAGCACTACGTGTTCCAGCAGGACGGTGCACCAGCCCATACGGCAAATGTGGTTCAAGCCTGGTGTCGGGACAATTTAACCGACTTTCTGGACAAAACTTTGTGGCCTCCCAGCTCCCCGGACTTGAATCCTCTCGACTTTTTTGTTTGGTCCTATATGATGGCGAAGCTGAACGAATACAAGGTCAGCACTTTGGATCATTTCAAGACGGTAATTCTCAAAATCTGGGACGAAATGCCCATGCAGTCCGTGCGTGCCGCCTGCGACGCGTTCGAGAAACGTTTGAAGCTCGTTAAGGAGTACAAAGGGGGGGGTCATTCCAAGAGAAATGTTGTAAACGTTCCTTGTAAACATAGCTTTCAATAACATAAATCCAAAAAATAAAAAAACATGTTTTCATTTTTTTAACAAATTTTGAAAGTGTATCCGAACTTATTGAACGTGTAGAGGCAATAAGAGCGGGGTGAGGTGTTTGCCCTGGTGGGGGTGGGGGTTTTTTTTTTTTTTTTCGTGAAAAAGAGCATATTTATATATTTATAAAAAAAAAAAAATTGGTCTGTCTGCTCGCAGAGAAATATAAAAAAAACAGGGGGGGGGGTACAGAGACGCGCGCGCTCTTTTTTTTGTGGCGGGGCGGGGGGGGGTTTTTTTTCTTGTGGAGGAAAAACAACCGCATCTGCCTCGATATGGTAAGGTCTGTATCCACATTAATCCGGACACATTCAAATCATTGTAACTTTTGAAATATTGCACGTAGGAATGACAAATTTCACTGTGGTATAGCTGAGAGTCTATGATGAAAAAGATTATGATTGATGTTTACATATCATGTTTAGTATTCAAGATGGCGACGAAAGAAAAACAAGTGCGCGAGCGAATTTTGTACGGGCGTATGGCAAATCCGACTTGTCAATACGGGACCTTGCAAAAACATTGGATTTGCCTAAATCCACTGTTCACGATGTGCTCAAATCATTCTCGGAACGTTTGACGGTGGAGAGGAAACCGAGAAGTGACAAAAACATAGGACGCGCTGATCCTGTCATGGATTGAAAGGTGAAAAGGATATTAACGAAAAACCCAAATCTCTCCATTCGAACGGTGGCTCGTAAAATAGGGATGTCACCTGGTTTTGTCCAAAAATCAAAACAACGTTTGGGACTTAAGTCGTATAAAGTAAAAACAGTTTCAAATCGCAACGACAAACAGAACTTGGCAGCAAAATTACGGGCTCGACGTTTGTACTGCGAATATTTGACGAAGTTTTCATGCGTTGTTATGGACGATGAAACTTATGTCCTGGAGGATTTCAAGCAGCTTCCAGGGCTGGTTTTTTATTCTGCTATGGCCAGAAATGCTACAGCCGAACATTTCAGAACGAAGAAGGCATCGAAATTTCCCAAAAATACCTTGTGTGGCATGCAATTTGCACGTGTGGCAAAAAGAGTAAATCTTTCGTCACTACAGGCACAATCAACAAGGAGATCTATCAGAAAGAGTGTCTGCAGAAGCGATTGCTACCCTTCATCAAAAGTCACAAAGAAAAACCTTTGTTCTGGCCCGATTTGGCATCATGCCACTATGCTAAAACTGTGATGGAGTGGTACCAAGCAAATCAAGTGAACATTGTACCAAAAACATCAAACCCGCCAAATTGCCCAGAGCTACGACCAATCGAGAGATACTGGGCTCTGATGAAGCGGAAGCTTTCTGGAAAGAAGCAAGGAATCAAAGACATGAAACACTTCCAGCAAATTTGGACAAAGACGGCTTCTACGATTTCTGAAGAGTTTGTACAAACCTTAATGGACGGAGTTAAGCGCAAAGTTCGAAAATTTTATGCAAATACCGAATAACTATGTTTTGTCTTCATGAATTGTTAAAACACATCCCATGAATCTGAAATAAACAACTACGACGGAAATTTAATGCGAAATTCATGTTTTATTCATGTTTTGAGGTGTCCGGATTATTGCGAATACAGACCTTACCATGCGCTTGTCTATAGTCAGGTCCTGAGATGGGAAGTATGCTTTCAATACATTTTTCCTCACACGTTCAGTGACCAGCCGTACAGATTGCAAACGGTTCGGGGGGGAAAAAGGGGAAAATTTGGGGTTTTGGGGGGGTTTGGTTGTTTGTTGTTGGGGGGGGGTTTTTTTGGGGTGGGGGGGGGGGGGGGGGGGGGGGGAGTGAGTGGTGTTGTGGGGGGGGTATTATTTTTTTTTTTTATTTAATTATTTTTTTTTTTTTTTTTTTTTTTTTTTTTGTTTTGGGGTTTTTTGTTTGTTACGAGGAAAAAAAAAAAAATTTATGTTTGGTTGTGCGTTATTTTTGTTTGTTTTTTGTGGGGGGGTGTTTTTTTTGTGGGGGGTGTGGCGGGGGGGGTGGTGGTTTTTTGGGTTGGGGTTGGGGGGGGGGGGGGGGGGGGGGGCCCGAATGAGTCATCATCTTCAAAATCGCTTCCAAAAAGTGTCTCCTTGGATCCACAGAATATTTCATCCTCCAACCCAACAGTGTCTGGATCCAAGATGCTGGATAGATCAGAATTATCATCTTCGCTTACATAATCTATACTAAAATTAACGTAAAATGTTTTTGTTTCTAACTCATTCACTGTTTTTACGAAATTTCACCTACTTGTTGCTGAAATGTGGAGCTTGACCTGCATAAAGCAAGCAGTGTACCACCGAACATTTTGGTGATAAAATCATCCTTCTAATTGTTTGCACTGTTTGAATTAGTTGAGGTAGTAGGTTCAATGGTGTCCGGGTATGTGTAATCGCCATTTTCTTCAATCCGCCAGTATGCCCGCTCTCCTTCCTTCAGTGCAAGTTGGGCTACGATTTCGGAAATTTTTGCTTTGCTCTTGTTTCGATGAACACTTCTACTTGGTCAATACTTCAGTCGAAAGACTACCCCGTTCATTTGACAGAAGTGGAGCTAAACGAACAGCATGATTGGCAGTTCGAATGAATGTTTGTCAAATTCAAACATTTGGCATGGAGGCTGCGAAAAGATGCTACTTCGAATGAACCATTGCCATACGTCAAATCAGTTCATAAACCACCGATGTTTCAGATGAAAAAAAGGGTTGTCTGACTTGACTGATGGATTGTGTTTGATGACATTTAAATGAATGATTTGATCATTTGTCTCTTAGCTCAATCGGTAAAGCCACAGCTTTAAAGCAACAATGTGGCTGGGTTCGATTCCCGGTCTGGTCTAGGAATTTTTTGTAAAGGAAAATTTCTCAACTCCTTGGTCATAGAGTATGATTGTACATGCCAGACAACCATTAACTTATTAATTAAATGAAGATGCATTTAGTATGCTCAATTGAGAAGCAGGCAATTAGATAATTGTGGTCAGCAATAAACTTGAATAGAAAGAAGATGATGAATGTATGCTCAAAATGATTGTTGCACCGCACATAAATGAGAAATCCTACTCTTTCAAATAATGACAAAGTTTCAAACATGTTTATTGTGAATTAGTTCTAGTATAGAATAAATACCTTCATTTCCCCTGGTGTGTAAAGATGGTTCAAATATGATGAGTGCGTTACCTGCAAAAAGAAAAAAAGGCATCGTTCCATGAATTCTGTTTTTCAAATCACTACAAGAATAATGTTGTTCAGCTATGAATCATAGAATTCCAACGGATGACCTTAAAGCTATTAGCTTAAAATACTACATAATATGTTGTTCACAAGAATTAAACAAAGACGTCCCCACAGCAGTTCGATGCCGTCATATGTTGACAGTAAAATGCGTCATAAACTGCAAAGTGCTTCGTACGGTCGACAACGTTGACGTCCTCAGGGCCGTTCGTTGGCGTTGCCGTTGATTGGCTGTCGATTTCGTCATAATTTGAAATAACCTATGCTGAACGGTGAAATCGTCGTTTTCGATCTTTTAAAGGTCGTTCAAGTGGTTCACATTGCACCTTACTGAAACCGTTCAGAAGATTCTCGCTATAATTTTATCATTCAACAATGTAAGCAGGCAACTGTAACCAATCCAGTATGTAAATGTTCAAGTTCGCTATTCCATCAAACGCTTGTCTATATCTTACAATGGACCATCATTCCTTTCACCGATACGGACGGCTCGGGCGATTGGCTCCATGGAATAACCAGTATGCTACCGGGTTGCGTTACCCGCTAATTATTATATCACGAGAAAAACAATCGTTCAAATCACCTCGGTTCGTTTCGGTCCGGTCCGGTTCGGTGCAATACCACCACCGGCACCGTTCATCCCACTCACCTCTATTGCGGCTGTATATGCGACTCCAAATTCAAGTTCATAGATCAACCTTTTACTCGGCAGCATGCCAACATCCGATCGAGCCGGCGTCTTCATTTGTAGTCAATTACACACCGAATCGACCGACGACGACCGGCTCCGGTGGGTGCACGCTGTTTGTGTGACTGTGAGTGCAGGCTTGGTTTTCCTCGTGCCGTATTCCGGTGGTCATGTCGTTTTTGTCAATTGGTACGGAAAACCAGAGTCGAGCGGTATGATAATCATATGCATATCATGTTCCATGTGCGTATCAAATTTGCATACGAACATATGCAGCGGCAGCACTGGATTGTTGCTTGATCGATGAGGGGGACTTCCCCCACGACATGTCCGCGCTAGGAGAAGATGGCCAGTCATTTGATCGGATCGTGAGCCGAATATTTCCACTCTTATGCTACTTATGGCACTTTGATAGCTGAGCTGAGGTTCGAATAGCAAATAGTATTGGCGATGGTGGCGGGTGGTGATGTTGTTGTCGGCGCCGATCGGGTGCGTTGTATAAGCGATAATAATACTGTGAGCTTGACATTGGCAGTCGACAGGTTGTTGTGCTTTCGTCTGTTGATAATTCGCTTCTGCTTTTCGATTGACCCTGACGGCCAGGGTTTCAATCGATTGGTTGAATGGTTTCTGACAAAAACGTGTCATACTACGACGAAAGGAAGCTGATGAATTTTGGATTCCTGTTACGGTATTCTGAACGGTATGTTTGGCCTTGTCATCAAATATAAATATGAATAATGCGCTGGAATTAGAAAGTTTATGCATAATTCATTCAATGTTGCCACTGGCATAGGCTTTTACCTAACCGTTAGCGGTTGTTAATTATAAGATATTCTGATGTATGAGTTTTCTAACCTTTATTCTGTCGCTTTTTAATCATTTAAATAAGGTGTTAGGTTTTTAAATAATTCTTTGTTCTTGAAGAATTTGATCGTTTAATCCGTGAAGATAATTTGTTGTTGTTTTTCAAAGGTCAATGCACGACACTGATCCTCATTGACTTACTTTTCTACTGGAAAAGTAGAGAGAAGAGAGAGAGAGAAGAAGTACGAAACATTGGTAGGTCGAAATGAAAATCGTAATTGAATTACAGAGGACAACAACCGTTTTGTAGAAAATTAGAAAGTTATGGAATTTTGCTATATAAACTGAAAATTTCCTACATTAGTGCATTCATAAATTCGTTACTGAATCATTCTAAATCTCATCATCTCGTAAGAAGTCAATAGCAGTGGTTTGGGCATTTGATGATGATGATGATGATGATGCAATACTACCATCTATTGTAGCAAGGTAACTTTCCATAGCAGTGGAATAATCTGAAAAAAAGATTTGATCAGGATTATATTATTGTTTGTGATCATCAAGCTCCTGTATGAAGGGCCAAAAACGTTTGGGCGGGCCCGTAAGCAGAGACACTAACGCGAAACCCGTGAATATAGGGAAAAAATATCTTTCCAAAAGCAAGTTTACACTCACAGCACTAGAATCGAGCCCTCGATTGACAGAATAAACCCAATAGATGGGGTCGAAGAGCCCGCCATCGTTCCGCGAAATGTTAACAATAGGGAGGAGGCAGTCCCATGCTCCCTATACAAATCGTTTTACTAGGGTGCCCTGATCGTCCCTTCCTTTTCCCGTTGTATTTTTATTTAATATTTAGTATATTTTGTAAGATTAAGATTAAGATATTAATATAGACAAAAATGCTAATTTATTCAAATTTCAAACTTTTTTTTTTGCTTTATAATGGTGATTTTCAGCCTCCGGACTGGTTGATCACCTGAATTTCAAACTTGATTGATACATTTAATGAATTGTTGCTGAAAAATAAATAAAAATTAGATATGTATTAATAACCTACTAGTCCTGGAAAAGCTGAAAACAGAATTGATCATTCCAAATATCAAAGATAAAATTTCAATAAAAGATATTACTTTATAAGACATGTTGTAACATTTTTTCTTTATACTGTTCTAGTAA
This sequence comes from Aedes koreicus, assembly GCA_024533555.2. Lineage (NCBI taxonomy): Eukaryota > Metazoa > Arthropoda > Insecta > Diptera > Culicidae > Aedes > Aedes koreicus. The sequence continues at coordinate 127,668 of JAHHFK020003289.1, forward strand.
CATTTTAAAGACAGCAATTGGAGTGATCGAAGAGTCCGGTTTGATGATTTCTGAAATAAATGGCTTATCTTACCACAATGCCACAAAACAGAATATTAAAATATAATCCTACATTGCTTATAAGCACATGTCAGTCTTTTATGAATATTGTAGTTGAAGTTCAGAAGTGCAATTTTAAATTTAATGTTACGCTGAAATGCTGCCAAACAAATTGAGCCGTTTATGCCTGTCATGTTGTTCCAGGCTCTAACATGGTTTTGGAATGCAAAGATGATTCCAAAGCGTGCTGAAATTATTAATAAAATGAGAATGGAAAATATACAATATGATCAAAAGGTACACGATCTTCAGTTGCACCCCCTCACTTCGCTATTGTCAGATTGGCAACATTGCCCAGGCTACGCCAACCAGCGTCTCCATGTTTTAGCTGGCAGTCTTTTGTGATCATATGACCCGTGGAGGGGTGAGGTAGGAACTTGTGAGGACGAGAGGTCGGTCGCACCCTCCTTCGAAGTTGTCAGCTCATAATTTGAAGCCCAATAGATTGCGTAAGTGTTTTTCCTCCTTAGTTTAAGGCTTATGCCGTAATTTTGTTGCATTTTTGATAGACTGATGATGTATTACATATTGACTATCATTGTTATCAATTATAGATCTCAAATATTAGAGGACATTTTTTCTCAGCAACTATAGACATTTTTACATCACTAAAGGGTGTATTCGATAAAAATGGCACCCAGAAAATCTTCTGTAACTTTTGAATCGTATGAGTAAAAAACCTAGAAACTTGAGTAGATCTTATCCATAGTGCATTATTTACATCTGCCAAGTTTCATAGTTATTCATTCAGTAGTTCCAGTCATGTCGTCGAAACAAGAAATTGTCCGTGAGAAAATTTTGTGCACTCACAATCAAAATCCAGGGGCGTCCCACCGGTGGATTGCTAAAAGGCTTGGAATTGCAAATAGAACTGTGTCTCGTGTTATAAGAACCTTCAAAGAGCGTCTGAGTGTCCAAAGGAAGGAAGGGAGTGGTCGTAAAAGTGGTCCAATGGACAGTAAAATGGCCAGGAAAGTCGTACAACAATTCAAGAACCGTCCAAACATGTCAATTCGAGTCCAAACATGTTACAACGAGAGAAAAGTCTAAGGTGTCAGTCGGTTTTGTGCAGAAAACCATGAAGCGTGCTGGTTTACATGTTTACAAAGTGCAAAAAGCCCCAAACCGGAATGAAAAACAAAACATCACTGCGAAAACCCGCGCCCGGAAACTTTACACGAAGCTGCTCACCAAATCCGGTTGCATCGTGATGGATGACGAAACATACGTCAAGGCCGACTTCCGTCAACTTCCTGGGCAAGAATATTTCGTTGCCAAGTCGAAGTTCGATGTTCCGGAGGATGTTCGAAAGAAGAAACTATCGAAATTTGCAAAGAAGTTTCTAATCTGGCAGGCGATTTGGTGAAATAAGTGCTCCCTTCATCACTTCCGGAACAATAGACGGTGCGATTTACACGGAAGAGTGCTTTAAGAAGCGTCTCTTGCCATTCATTAAGAAGCACAAAGGATCAACTCTGTTTTGGCCTGATCTAGCATCCTGCCACTACGCTCGAAACGTATTGGAGTGGTACCGAGCCAACGGAGTCAATTTTGTGCCAAAGGATATGAACCCACCAAATTCACCGGAACTTCGTCCAATTGAAAAATTCTGGGCAATTATGAAAACGGAACTTCGCAAACATCCCAAAACTATAAAAACAGAGCTAGAATTGAAGAAAATTTGGGTAAAAACAACAAAAACACTGGGAAAATCGGTTGTACAAAATTTGATGGGTGGAGTGAAAAGGAAGGTGCGGGCATTCGGGATGGGAGACGAAATTGAATAAAACAAATGTTGTAAATCAAAACTCATTAGTAGTTCTTCATTCCCTGAAAATTTCAAGAAAATCCGATAATCAGTTTAATTTTGATGAGTATATATGTGTGTGTCATTTTTATCGAATACACCCTTTACTATCAGTAACAGGAACAAAAACATGTGAATGAATAGAAGACAAGAAGAGAAGCAGAAGTTCACTGTTCAGCACTATATTCATATATGGTATCATATGAATGGCAGAAAGTATGAATGCTTTGTATATATAGTTTCGCAGATTTACAGAGCATTGAGTACCTTCAGTCTTCAGTGTTCAATAACACAACAACCCGAGCAGGAGAATATAACATAAGAATACCTCATTTTGATTTTGATAACTGGCCTTGGTATCTAAGATGCTGTGCTCTAGGTATAATACCTAAGCAAAATATCTATGCAAAATACCTAAGCAAAATACCTAAGCATTGCAAGCAAAATATCTCTCGAATAACAACACTTGTTATTTGGGATACCTGGGAATACCTGAGAGTTACTATTTTGGTATTGTCTTACCTCAATTTGGTATTCGCTTAACATTGTGGGAACATTTTTATGGTATTATCCTAAAGTATTTTAGCTCTTATGCAGCGCTCTTGAGTACCAAGGCCAGTTACCAAGTTATTCGTTTCTGCTCGGGAAGTCAACAAGTGTTCTAAATGCACTGCCTTAGTTATTGACGAAAGCTTTCGATGCTTGTACCGTTTTTGCATTAGTACGACTGTATGGCAAGTACAATCGCACAAGGGACTCGAGAGGTTTTACTTTTACGCAAAATTCCTACAGCAGCCCGACAATCGAACTCAGCCATCTTCAGAATCGTGTTGCGTTGAAACTGCGCTTTTGTTTACTACTTTCAGCCAGTGATGTCAGATTTTCATTTCCTCGAATTTGTAGGATGCCGTTCTTTGTTTGTGAGGAGAGTCTTCTCGCATGTAGAGAACCCGTAACATTTTCTTAAGAAATATACTCAAATTCGTTTGGTTTCCCAAAACAAATAAAATTCTGTGGATTTTGTATACGGGTTCATATTTTCATGAAAATCAATCATTTATGTAGATCTACGGAAAATTTCATAAAGTTGGCATCGCTGCTTTCAGCTATATTTAAATAGGTGGTCATTCTATTTAGTTAAGACAATCCCAAAAAAGTACTCTAACGAAAAGGTAACAATCTTAAGGTCTGTATCCGCAATAGGCTGGACATTCAAAATCTAAAGTATATATAAAGACTGTACTCGAAAAAAATGAGATACATGAAAATGGTAGCCTAAAATTCATTCTTATTAGGATTTTCTTCAAACTTTCAGGGAATAAACTACAACATTATGATGTTTTGAAATTGGAAATATCTTCCCATCATCATGAGATCCTAGAAGTGGACATCAATTTCTGATAGAACCCATGATGTGAAGAGAAAGTATTGATAGGTCAGTTAAAATACACAGTAAAAAAAATCTGAATTGTCATTGTGATGTAAATATAAGAGCATGTGATATTGTATTGCATTCCACATGAGGCAGCTACATGCATGGAACAGTTTCAACAAAGACGAGCTTTTGCATACAACATTTCCTACAGTGTATCGAATGTCCCAGAACTTTTTGTGACGCTCCATTTATGTGCATGATATTGAACAGAAATTCAAACTACTTTTTCGAGCTGTGTACGGCAGGCTGCGTTAAAGGTGTACAAATGTGTGTTGTGGTGTGTGAAAATGGTTGAATGGAACCTCAAAAGAAACCCCCAAATCGAGCCAAACACAGTCCACTATAGGAAGGGCACTCAAAATATTCCAACCCACTGGCAGTGTAATTATTTATCCCGCCACTTGGTGTTGGTAAGGCTCCAGTGACTCAAAAACCTGTTTATGAAATCAACTTTTTGGGCATCATCTAATGACATTCCATTCCGCCAAGATGGTGTGGTCTGGAGTGCACAGAAAAAAAAATGAATTTTCATTTTGATGTGAATATAAAACATTTAAAATTGTATTTTCGTCGTCACGAGGCAGCAACTTACATGAAATAGTTGTTTTAAAACCGAGTTTTTGCAAACAACATTATCCGCAATGAATCGGGGGGAGTTTTCTCATTTACACTTCCGATCCGCTTGTAGCATCTTGCTATGAAGTACCTGATGGTCAATCACCCACCGATTACCTATCGATCTACCAAATTTTGGTAAACCGACTGCTTAGAATTATCTCAAATTATAATATTCCGCACACTACATCACAAAATATTGCGAGTAGTTGAACAGATTGGAGATAAGTAAAACATTGGGTATACGATTAAGCCTCCCCCGGTTGGTACCAAATTATTGAGCGTACTAATCAATAGAATCAATTTCAGTTGTTAATGCTATGATGGACCACCAATCGGCGGCCCAACTTGTTTTATCTCTATTTGCAGGATATCCACAGAAAAGAAGGCATGCCGCTGCTCATGCCTATCTATTACCTACACAGACAGAACAAACGATCACCATTATCTACGAGTTTACGGTGATTAGGTCATGCCGGGCTATTCGGTGTGCGATGCAACTCGCGTTCGATGTTCTGTTGCTTGAAGGAGCGGTCCCATGCTTTTGGCGGATAGTGCTAGTTACATACTTTACGCGCATCGTCAACCAAAACGAACCCTGCTGCTGACCTTTTCCCAACTATCCAACATCCCAGTGATTTCTCGTGGAAAAGCAGAGGGTTTCTCGGCTTCCTTCAAAGCGAGTATCACGTCAACACGTTCCTTTTCATTCCCTACTTGACCATCATTCGGGCACGGCCGGCGCCGGTATTGCTTTATAATGGGTCACCATTGAGGATGTTTGTAAGTCCCAAACATCATCTATTGGTTATTTGTGTAAAGACAGCTGATCTGGCAATAACGGAGTAGCATCCGTGGGCGGTCAATCATGCTCATGCTCATGCTCACAACATTGTCCTCAATGAATCGAATGTCCCTGTACTTTATATGTCTTGTCATGTGCATTGTATTGAACAGAAAGTAACACTGATTTTTCGAGCTGTGTAGCTTTTGTCGTCCAGAACGAAAGACTTTCCACCGTATTGGCGGATCATCCAGCGGTACTGGGATATCACAGTTTTGCTTTGTTCGTCGATGTACTCTGGGGATCTAGGAAATTGATTTTCTTGCCACATACTATTCCTTCCCTTTTTCAGAGTCTTTCCGATGTACGACTTCGAACAATTGAACTTGCTGGCCGCTTCCCGCTGGCTAACCAAATCCTCGTTGTTAAACACAGTGCGGTCGGAGCGTCTTCATATCCAAACTCTTCGTTGGAGGGCCATTAACTTTCTTCTGAATTACTGCCATGGCTGTCAGAGTACGGTACATGATGGTTTTTGAAACATTTTCACGCGTAAAATGATCAACCGTGTACTTTTTACCACGATCTTTATTCGCTTGAAAGAATTGTAAAATGCGCACCCGCAGTCTTTCCTGTTTCGACGGAATGCTGTAAACAACTAAACATGTTGGAGGGAAAGTGTGTGTGTGACAATTATCAGAATATTGTAAGGATTCATTCACATAAGGTGATATTCCTCCGAAAGCATTATTGTTCTGATAGAAAAGTATTGAAGGCATCTCGTTATTTGGTGCCACCCGTTTTTTTAAATGTGAACACTCAATAAGGATATTTTTGCATTTTGTTTTGTTGAGTTAATTTGAGTTTCTTTTTGAGATGAATGGAATTCCTTTACCCGAAAGTAAAACTGCTTAAATGAGCTTTTAGTAATCTTTAGAGTTTGCTTCGGAAGTTTGTAATCATGGTGCTAGAATAATAGCCATGGAATGCGAACTACACACTACGAAAATTTCATGTAAATGTCTGTCCTCTGAGACCGACACGTGCAAGCGTCCTTTAGCGCATAAGAATGAGTTGAAAGAGGCGAGAACATAAATTCAATCAAGAACATCTTTCGTCTAATTGCGGATACGTCAGTTTCAGGAGACATAATTTTACACGGAATCTTTTTTTACGTTCCCCGACTTTTTGCAAACATGAATTACGTCTCGTGTAAAATTCATCATTTCTAAGTGTGTAGAAACTTTAAATTCTATTCCCAATCCCTCGTTTAGGTTATTAGGTAAGAAATTACCCTTTTATCCGAAGATTTGGTTGCTTGAGTAATCTTCGGTAATCCTGTTTATTTTTGCAAATTTGCATATTGCTATTGGTTCTAGCATAATCAGCATCCTCTTTTTTATGTTTATTTTTATTTTTATTTTTTTCGACGGGGTGGATAATCTGCTTACAGACTCCTGAAGAACTCAAGGTGTGGGGATGAGGACGCAAATCTCGACCCACTAAAAACCCAACCGTGCCTCGAGCCCCTGCCCTCCCCGAAACAACCTTTGATATTACTTCAGGGAGGGGGCTAGTGTGCATTAAGCATCCACTATATCTAACTAATGGGTCTTTTGTAGTTAGCTCCACCGACCTGACGCTGATTCGATCGATATGCTCCGGGATCCAAGCAGGGTTCGGGACGTAAGGTGATTCGCGACCACTGCCCGACCACTTACGGTACTGGCTGAACCTTTTACGCTAACTTAGATCCAGATAAAAGCTTTAATCTCGAAAGCATAGTTCGGAAATGAGCAATAATCTTCAAATCAAGGAAATACCCCTTAATTTGAAGATTATAGGTCATTTCCGAAAAGATTTCGGCAGGCCACTGGCCGAGCTCAAGAAAATGACAAATTGCTTCAGAACTTGATGAAAAGTAGAACAGATGAAAAGTACTTATGAGCGGATTGGAAATCTCCATTGACTGTTTGAAAGCGTCTGTTTATTGATCGACGCTTTCAGTATTTGGAATGGTGGATCTCAAATACAAGCAGACTCCTAACTCGTATAAGTAAACCTCAACTTACAAGCGGATTTATTGAGCAAAATGTTTTCAGGAGAACGCAGAACAGCATGTATTTGGCGACCTTTTTGGACAACCTCGCTTTTGATTTCTCATATGCTGTTGATTCCTCGTTTTTATTTTTGTCTGATTACAGCCATGTAATGAATTATTTTTGCTTTTGATCGATGTTCTCCTAAGAACTCACTGAGCAGTGTCAATGCTCTTAGTTTTCAAGTTTTGAATACAAGGCCTTGATGGAATTCATTAAAGCTACAAGAATTATCCAAAGGTAATTAATAAAACGTACTATCGTGTTCATATGATACTTATTTTTTTGCCAAATTATGGCTTATGCAATATTTTCCTTTCACTGAAGGTCCTAAGAATGCTTTCACCACGACTTGTGAATTGAGGCCTTGCAATATCCGAATTATTTTTTAGCTCCGGCACTCTATGCCATGAATGATTGATTTCAAACGAGTAATTTCCTGTGATGATTGTTCAATAATTGAATTCCTTCTAATAAGTGCTACTTAAGAAAAAAATATTGTTTCTGCCTCACAGTAGAACCCACACCACGAATGAGACGTGACATTATTCAAGTTATCATCACAAAGTATGACTCAAATGATTCCCCCCTTACCATAAAACTTTTAAGGTCCGCTTCCCATCCCTTTCATAATCTTCAACATGACTCGCGTAAAATCTATCTTATAGTATTTTGCCACATTCAATCACACCAGATGAAACGAACCGCCTTCACCTACATCTCTCGAGATCCCGTTAAAACAATTCAAGGCATACGCCTAGCGTTCAAGTAGTAGCCAGTACCGAGTGGACACCCCATTTTACACAATCATCTCGCGTCCAGATTGACACGCATCTCACGTATCGCTCGACCCAGCCCAGCGCATTTATTTATGTCTCGGTTGTGATACTATTTAGTTGGTCACCAAACATTGCAAAACGCTTTGGTCGTCCTGAGGTTTTCCCACCAGCACGCACCTTGGTATCCATTGTACCTAAAACTTGGCATTGAAATCTTTCTCTTATTACATCATCTCATCTAGTCAGCGATCGACCAGTCGGCTAAAGTCGTCGATTTTGAGTTTGAAAACAACAGTAGGTAACCATTCCGCTATTCGTGAAAAAGGCAGCAGTCCATTGACAAAAGGCAAATAAAATAAATGTGTGTCAATGTACTCGCAACTGTGCGAGACACGCGATTCAAAAGACGTCCAATACCGTCACCTCCACATCCACCACCCATTGATGACCATCGAATGAAACCCGAAAGTAAAAGTGTTACAGATTTTCAACTTTTGCATGATTTACATAACGAGCGCTTCGGTGTTTACCCTCGGACTAGCAGCGGGGCTCGTTCAAGATCAAGCAGAGTCGGATCAATTGGTCCGATCGCTAGCTGTATCAGTACAGACACTTTAAGAGCTGCCTTGATTGGTGCCATGCAGGATCACAAATAATATCGTAAATTTTCCGCCAATCGATACCTCCGACCGAGCAGGTAGCCACTGAACGGTGGCCGGTAGAACCATGGCAACGCCCAAACAGCATTCGATGCAGCAGTGTGTGTCAGTATTGTTTGCTTGGGACCACTGAGATGAAAATGTAAGCAATGACATTGAAAGATGATTAACAGCGCTGTGCAAATTAAAGATTCGGGGTTGACTTTTATTTCGAGTGATATGGCAACCAACTGAATGGAGAATGCAGGTATGTATAATGCACCCATGCAGTGATTTGTTTTGTATGGGTAACGTCACATATGAGGTGAAGTTCAGAGGTCGTCGGAAGAGATTTTGAACTCTAAATTTAGGAAAGGTAGTGATTTGATGATTTGAAAAGGTTTGGTATTGTTCTCGTAAATAAAGTTTTGAGTTTAATTCATACAGTTTGTATAGTAATAAATAAATATCCCCAGCATGCCGATCTTAATTTTTCGTTTGCCGTTAAAGGTAAACAACACCTTTGAATTGAAAATTCACGAAGCTTGGCAGTTCAATTGGGAACAGCTGATTTTCAAAAACAGTCTTGAACGTACATAATGTAAGTTCAAAGTAAATCATTAGTCGGACGAGTTGATTTAATCACTTGTTTGGATATTTTCAGTATGACTTAAACCAAGGGGCAAGACAGCTCGTTATAGCGAGCAGTGTCAAAGTTGCTTTTGAGGTACCTCGAGTAACTGACGTTGTTCAGCAAGCGAGCACTGTCATTTCTCTCTGTTTTTGCACAGCAGCTGTCAAACAAACCGCACGCTAGTACATGAGCTCTTGTATGCGCACATTTGCACAATCAATTTTCAATTTTTTTTTAAATTTCTCTATTTAACTTTGATTTTGAAAATAACCTATATTCGCTAAAACTTAATTTCTGATTGTGTGCATATCAATTTTATATCTTATTAACTAAGCCTTTGCTTTTTTCGACAAGAAGTTATTTTCATGTCTCCAAAAAAGTCGTACTTAAAATAAACCCATCAGTTTCGGCTTGACTTGCTATTTACTATTGTAGCCTTATTCCACCAGATGGTCAGACTATGAACTGGTGCTGTGGAACAAGAGCAGGAGAAGAGACACACCAGCTCAACCCACTGCACTTCGATCCAAGCTTCAAGCTAATTAGAAACGATGTTTAGCAAATTACCTGATTATTGGACTGCAGTAAAGCCGTCCGTACCACGTATCATATATTAACTATTCTCAAAGCCTCATAGTCGTGAAATAGGACTCGCCGTTGTTCCATCGTCTATTGCCATTAGAGGAATGTCCATAATTTTGGAAGTCGAGCTTTTTGAGACCCTGGCAACCGATAAGAACCGATGAAAATTGATTCAATTTTGAGTTGAGTTACTCGCGAGTTACTCGGGGCATCAAAGTACCTCAGAGTAGAGCTGTCTCACCCCTAGCCTTAATATAAACTTTTAAATATTGATGGAACGAAACGTAGAAACTTCAAATTATTTATAGGCCGAGTTTTAACATAAATTGTTGTTGCACTGAAGCATATAAGTGGTTCCAATTTCTGGCACGAACAATTTATGGTGTTTGAGATTTGTGCAGTAAAAAATGGGAATTGGCGATGAATATTTGTTAAAATAGCGTCCGTTTTTATTTATTTATTTGTGTGACATTCAGTCTCCTGGGCTGGTTAGTCACTACGTCCGTTTGTAGACTTTATCAACTGTCGCCTCAATAGTGCATTTGAATAACCTGAAAACATTCACATTTCACGTGCGAATTACAATTGTCATTGGAAAACAAGAAAAAATCAACCTGAAACTTCTCTTGTTCACTGTAAAAAAATGAAAAGTAAAAAAACTGAAACATTTTTACAAATAGTGACTTGTACACGTGAGCAAAATTCATTAAGTTCCCTTAGAAAAAGCTTCTCTTTTGATAGATAGGCCTATTTCGTCAGCGGCTTATGGACATCTTCAGTGTCGCGTGAACAATTAATTGTTAGATTTAATTTTCCTACACAGCTCGAAAAAGTAGTGTCAATTTCTGTTCAATATCATGCACATAAATGGAGCGTCACACACCACACACGTTGACATTTTTAAACATGTTAAGTTTTGAGATATTTCAAAATTTGTCTAAAATATTGCATGTAAAAACCTGTCTTTCCTAACAATATTTCTGGCAAGTTGCAGCTTCGAGTGAAATAAAATACGGTTTTACAGGCATCAATATTTATATCAGAGGAAAGCCCAGATTTTTTTATGTGTAGTTTTCCCTCAACCTGAACACCCCTCATTTGCAGATGTGTGCGTGCAGGATGACGCTTCTATTTTGATGTTGACACTTTTTTTTTTTCCGTTATCGAAGTGCCGTTCAAGCTAGGCATCAAAACTCATCAAAACTTTGCTCGCGCGTCACAAAAATTCAAACTACTTGCACGCCGCATGAAAAACCATTAAAAGTAATCCAAATCTACTGTCACTATTTCAGGGAACGTTTGTTGACTGTTAAAAAGCCTAAACCGGGGGAAGAATTGAAAGCCAAAAGCGGAGGCGACGACAAAAAAAGTGGCCAGCGGTTTTCAACGGAACCCCAACCTCTCCATCCCAGGTGTTGCAAAGGAGCTGCGTCATACAACCGTACATAGAGCTAAAAAACGAACCAGACTGCTGACATATAAGAAGGTAGTGACTTCAAATCGTGATGATACACAAAACATGACGGCCAAAACACGATCCCAGAAACTGTACACGACGATGCTGATGCTGACTAAGTACGATTGCGCTGCAATAGATGACGAAGTCTGCTTCTAAGCAAATTTTAAACAGCTTGCTGGGCAGCAATTTTGAACGGCAACCGGAAGGATATTTTTAAGCAAACGAAACTGCCAAAGTTCGTTAAAAAATATCAGGTTTGGCTTGAACATTGAAGTTTTTCTTGAAACCAGGACCATCAATCAGGACATTTACGTAAACTTACACAAATAAAAAGAAAAATTGAATTTTCTGCGTTATCTAATGCACATAAAAGGAATGCTAGATTTGGCAGAAAATAATGGGATATTTCATGTAAATTATAGCCAGATAACACGTAAATCTTGCCTGTTGTTTGAAAGATTGCAAACATTGTTGTATGGCGCATGAAAGTTTGCAAAAAATGTCGTATTTTACGCCTCTTTTGGCTTGAAATTAAACGAGAGGAAATTTTACGCGCTTGTTAAAATTAATTATTTTTTTCTGTGTATGTATGGAAAAACCTCAGCTGCCTTCCCTGAAGCAACAAAATTTATCCATTCTGTTTTAGCAGGATACTTACCTTACCAAGGCCGAGGTGACCTCTGCTGTATACAAAAATTGTCTCCATTGTTTTTGGTCCATGGCTGCACTTCGCCAGCCTAGCAGTCTTCGAAAGGTCCGCGCACCTTGATCGATACGCGCCTCTTCTGCTTGTGCCCGTTGAATCACGTTAACTGGGCTGTCTTCGCAAATTCTTTCGACATGCCCAGCCCACCGTAGTCGACCGATTTTAGCGGTGTGTACGATGAGAGGTTCTTCCAGCAACTGATGCAACTCGAGGTTTATCAGCCTCCTCTACGTTTAGTCTTCCATTTGCACTCCACCGTAGATCGTACGTAACACCTTCCGTTGTAAGACAGCAAGGGTGCGATTTTCCTCCATGAGCAATGTCCATGTTTCGTGGCCGTAGAGGACTAACGGTCTAATTGATATCCCGTAGATGGTCAACTTTGTAGTTCGGCGAAATTTGTTCGATCTTAGCGTCCTTCGGAGTCCAAAGTATGCACGATAGCCAGCCATAATGCGCATTTGTATTTCTCTGCTGGTGTCGTTATCGGTGGTCACCAATGAACCCAGATACATGAATTCGTCTACTACTTGATCTGAACTCTTGGTGAGGGGCTAATATTGTATTCTCGGGAGCCTCTTTCCTTCATGTATTTTGTTTTTAACGCATCAATCACAAGCCCAATCCTATTAGCTTCAGCCTTAAGCCTAATGTACGTTTCCGCCATCGTTTCAAAGTTACATGCTACGATATCAAGGTCTTCGGTGAAGCCAAAAAGTTTGACAGACTTCCTAAATGTCATCATCTTTGAGTCAGCGTGTGACTTTTAAAAGTGCTGTGCACGAAAGTCCTCCGGCGAGACAAGAATGCCCAATAGTTAAAAATAATACAGAGGTTTTGACAGGATTTGACATCCTAATATTACGGAACATAAAACCATGGACTGATATTCCGCCAACAACATGCATATGATGTTCAAAGACATCTCAAGAAACAAACAAATCGTCTTTTTTGGAACGACTTATAAAAGCTTGTTATAAAAAGGCTTTTTAAAAGTTTTGTCAAACATGGCACGTTCGGAGCAGTTTGGATCTTTGGTATTTTACATATGACTGGTGGGTCAAATCAATTCACTCTGACTAACGATTGAGCTGAAAATACTTTTTCATAGCTGCAAGTGGCTCATTCTTAATCGTTGTTCTTGAATACATTGTTGCATACATTTATAAAATATAAACAGAACAAGATTTTGTAGATAGTATAAAATACTATTGAAATTACACTATGCGAACCATGATTTGCAAAACTTGTTGTTTTTATCATAGCGGTGGATTTTTTGTTCACGAATCGTCTTTTCAACACTAAGAGTTGGCGTAGCATCGATGCTACAAACGTATCACGCCAAGGACCAGTGTTCGAATCGCATGCTTGGCAATGTTTTATTTTTGTATGAAGAGATTTTTCCAATTTAATTTGCCTAATAAAACTATTAGGCATACTGTTTGCGCATTATACGTCCTATTGAAGTTTTAAGCGCCACAGTTGTTGCAAAACTGTTGAAATAACTTTAATATGACTCCATGAAGCTAAAATTGAGTTGCTGCAATCCATAATGTCGATTTTGTTTTGCTTGAGGTATGCAATAAAGTATTATAAACTAATATTGATAAACTGTATTTGTTACTCAACAGTATTTTCAACAGCTGTGTTGCTTATGATGAACCCTCCAAATACACAACAGTTCGACGTCCGATTGAGAAATATTGGGACATCGTCAAGTGGAATTCAATGAAGACTTAGAGATTGAAAGCGAGAAGCAATATGTAAACTGACGTTTTGTGACGAACAATTTAGAAGGAGTAGCTGAACTGAATCTGATTGCGGGATTTAAACGGCTGGTAATTTAGATTCGGTAAACTTTAAGTTTCTTTTGTTTGTTTTTTTGGTATTTCATTCTAATTGAACTTTAAAAAGAATAAGAATTATTTTTTCTTATATAAAATGATCAATTTTCTCGCATTCTTGTTGGATAAAACTTTGATTATAACACCCATTGGTTGCCTCTATTTGTTCTAACAGTATGTCAAAATAACAAAATAAATCAATCCTACCCAGTTCTACTTTTTTTAAATAAAAGAATTGAGATAAGGATAGTATAATTTTGAAATCCACACTGATAGGCAAAATAAAGTGCCCACCTCATCTTTTTTTGATTTTCTCTCATTTATTTGGTTCAAATTAAAGTAAACATAAATACTGGACACGGAAAAAATGAGACACACAAAATTGATCACCAAAAATACATTTTACATCGGATTCTTCTCAAATTTTCAGAGATTAAATAACTATATATTAGCTATGTTTTGGCATAGCTTATTTATTGAATTTCCTCCCCCAAGCTGAATGCTCGTACATATCTCTTAACACTGCTCATGAGATCTTGGGCGAGGCTTTGTCCATCTTCCTTACACAATTTCTCCCAGTTTTTCTTCAAAACTTCATCGGTTTTGAATGTTTTTCCACTTGTCTTCAACTTCTTCTTCATTATCGCCCAAAACTTTTCGTTCGGACGAAGTTCTGGTGTATTTGGCGGGTTCGCCTCCTTTGGGACCACATTAACGCCCTTCGCTTCGTACCAATTCATTACAGGCTTGGCGTAATGGCACGAAGCGAGATTCGGCCAGAACAGCGTGGGACCACGGTGAGAGCGAAGGAAGGGCAGCAAGCGCTTCTGCAAGCATTCCTCTCGATAAATCTGCCCGTTTATGGTGCCGATTGTAACGAACGGCTTGCTGTACCGTCCGCACTCGCAGATCGCCTGCCACAACAGGTACTTCTTTGCGATTTGCGAATTTGTACATCTTTCTCTTCCGGGACTTTTCCGGAACCTCCATGCGGGACGTACCGACAAAAAACCATGAGTAAAACTTGAAAAGAATATTAAAATAAGATATCAAATAGACTACAATATGTTTACCTTAATTTGAACCAAATAAATGAAAGAAATTCAAAAAAATATGAGGTGGGCACTTTATTTTGCCTATCAGTGTACATCTTCCACACAAAAATGGATAACTATAAGATTACTTCAAACAGCCGTGAACAACATTGGCTGCCAGTGTCAGGTTGTAAATTTTGGTTGATGCTTAATCTCGAGTATTCGTATAATTCGGTTTTTGTTAACAAATATACAAACGCCAATTTTTCTAAAATTTTAGAACCGCCCTGCAAACTTAAAATTTCTTCAACAAGAAAATAGTGCTCAAGAAATGCTGATGTTTTTTTTTTCTATATTGTCAATGTTCGAGTACTCTTTCAAAAAGGCGTACGTCGCAAAACCTTAACAATTGATTTTTTCGTTGAATATAATTGCATAATGTGTAATCTAGGGGTTTTTTTTTCATAAGGGTGAACCTAACATTGAGAGACTCTCTTTGATTACTTTCTCTTTCATGCATATTCTGATCACCTTTACGTTTTTCATTCTACTATTTGTAAATATGCTAGCCAGCACTGTTGTGTTTCGATCTGTACTAAAGAATCCTTTGAAAGTTTTATCATGGCGCTGTAATAAATGAAAGAGAGTGAGCCCGGAGAGAATCTCCAATGTTAGATTCGCCCTAATGAAAAAAAAATTTGATTCATTTTTTGACTTATCTCAAGTTAAGAAATAATTTTATAAAACCGGTGGAACATCCTTTTCTACATTCTTTTGGAACTACACAGATACGCATGACGTTAGAAAAATTTTATCCTGCAAAATGATGTAACCATGTGACGCACTTTCCTAAATTGACAAAACATCTTAACGTGAGCGAAATGTCATGCCAATCGCGTAACTCTCAGACGTAAGTAAAGCACTATCTGTCATTATGATTTATGAAAATATCGTGTTCGCGTACGATGAAGCAAAATGCAATATTCTGCTTCTTACAAATATCCGATCATATCCTAATTATTAATTAATAGGAATTGAAATGAAAGCAAAAAAGTTTCGGGTTGGTTTTCTCAACAATACTCAAAATTATACTCGAGAATAGATCGATGGAAGCAACTAAAATCGAAGCAGTCCGTGTCCATTTAGAATCCGAAATAATAAAATCTCGGTATCTCGGTAACGGATTGACGTACAAAGATGTTTAATACATCAAAACAAAGATAATTCACTGTACTTTAAGGAAAAAAATATCAATACAAATAATTTCTCTTCGTTTCTAATGAAAATTTGCACTTTCTTCTTTATTCCTACCATCAAACGCTGCTCACCTCCGGAGTCAACTTCCTTGGCACATTTGTTCCACATTTTGGTCATCTGAGTCGCGTCCCGAGCTGTTTTTAACTTCTTTTAAGCTTCCGTTTCATTATTGCCCAAAATCTCTCGATGGGCTGGAACTGCGGGCAGTTGGGTGGATTTATGTTTTTATCAAAAAAATCTACGTTATTATCGTGGTACCACTAGATGTCTTCCCGGTTGTAGTGGCAACTCGCCAAATCCGGCAAAAACTTTACGGGACCTTTATGGGCTTTATTGAAAGGTAGTACGCGGTTTTTGAGGCATTCTTCCTTGTACAGCTTCGAGTCCATCGTCTTATTCGTCACAAACACTTTGGTCTTTGCTTCGCAGTGGCATATCCCTTGCCAAATCATCAGTTTTATTGGCAAATTTGTCCATAAAAGCAAACATAAACTTGGCAGGAACATCTACTCGTGCAGTTGTAATGTAGAATTTTTGGCCAGGAAGCTGCCCGAAAACCATTTTGACGTTTGTTTCATCGTCGATGAGTAGGTATCCTTGGTACTTCATCAAAACCCTCTGGTACAATTTTCGAGCTGGAGTTTTGGTGACGAAACTTTGCTTCAACGTTCTGTTTGGTTGCTTGCTGGCTCGATAAGAACGATATCCTGCTCGCAAACGAATTCTTTGAACGGTTTTGTGCGATTTCATTATCTGATAGTCCAGGGTATGCTCTACCGGTTCTTTACACCTTCTGGTTCAGCTTGCGGTCATATGTTCCACTACGACGCTTACCTTGAGGCACTCGATCCACGCTCTTTCACTTCCTGAAACGTTTGAGCACATCACCCACGGTTGATTTGGCGATTTTCAACGTTTTTGCGAATTTTATTGCGAACCACGTTGGATTATCAACATGGGTGTGCAGAATTTTTTCTCTCCTCTTGGCTTCCATCGGGAATAATTTTTGACTCACTTTACGAACCGTGAAATTTATACCACAGAAAGTGGGCGCCTAGTTTAACATACCGCTGTAAAACAATTCTTGCAACACAATACGTGTTTCCGGTTTCTATCTGGACAGAACCTTACCATTACCCTTTTACTACAGACGTATTTATTTTAGTTTCGCAGCTGACGCAAAAAAATTGAAGCTCTGCCATCTGTGTTTCGGTACTCAAATGGAAGCGGGAAATCAACTGTTCCACTACACGGTAGACTATTGTAGGCTGGGTACGTGATACGAATGTCGGATGATGACCAGGTGATAGTGGTTCTTGAAAACGAACTGATTGTCACCAAATGAAAAGGCACGCATCGGTCAAGATGGATTGATCAAGTGGAAGGCAACCTTCGCATATTGTGAGGTTGGTGAACCATGACCAAGCTCTCAAAGGAAACAATGCGAAGGATGCCGCATTTTTGGTTGACTTGTGGATTTGGAAATCATCAGCTATCCATGGATGTTTGTTAATTTTGTCTAGTTTCTATGTTGTAGTCGTTTGTATTGTTTAGTTGTTTTGTCTTACCATAAGTTTACTATCTTTAAGCATTGAACCTTTTCATGAAAGAACAATGTTTATTAATCCTAATATTGTGACTAAAATTTGGTTTTTGCCTCGTCGTGTATGTATATGAAAATTTGATAAATCTAGTAGAATGTCTTGTTTCTCCAAAACAAACTAAGAGCAAAATTTCACGGTACCTGTACAATTATATTGATAGTTTACCATAATGTTAATATAATGTTTACAATGGGTGCTCACTATGGGCCACGATAAGATGAATCAACGGGGATTTTCAACGGGGAATTCCAATGTTTCCAAAATTTATATTTATAAAGAGTAAACACAAACAGCTTTTCAATCTCACTCAAGCATACATTTCACAGCACTTACGTCTTACGCAGTGGCTATCAGCAAACAGAATGCAAACCACCTTCGGAGGAGCAATCGCATACCAACTCGTAATTAGCGATAATGACGTGAACGATGAAAACAGCAACTAACATCCCATCACCCACGAACGACAGTGTGATCTTAACATATCGCCAGGATCTATAACTCAACTATTCCAGCAAAGATTTATAGTACTCTGAATTGATAAATGTACATACGAGTGTACCCCCAATGTCTTCTCCGCGAACCAACCGCACACTAACCATATCAGTCACCCGTACAGTAAATCGTATTTATGCAAATCCATATTGCCTGTAGCAGTACCGCCGCAGAGAGCCCACCAATAAAGCACAAATAGCATCGCGAAGGCCAGTGTCAATGTCACCTCGTCGTGCAGTCTACCACGAATCAACTGCTTACCGCCGGAGCAGATGTTGTTGCTATTTCCATTAAACCAGCACACTACTGCTCTATCTTCCCTGCATGGGAGCTACGTGCATTTATCAGTCAGTAAGTCAATCCGTCATCGTAGAACAGGCTGGAGCTGGAAGTTGGTGCCATGACCGCGGCATTGACGACGGCTACGTTGCGCTACTGCCGACTATGTCTAGCTTAGCGATGGCGATCTTCGATACAATAGCATGTAACACTTCCCATGCAACCAGTCGATGGGATGATAAGTCTAGCTCAGTACTTGATCGATGTAGAGATGTACACATGCCATAGCTCACGATTTTCCACATGCATGTCGGTGGATCAGAGATTGAGGAAACTCGATAGCGAAAGGCGCTCACGGAAGGTCCAGCCGAAGGGTGTGGTGTTCAATTCGATTAAACTTCACCCCGGTGGATATCCAAAGCATTTGAAACCTGTTTCCGATGAAGAAATTCCCGATTGCAAAAAGTTCTAACTGTTCGGTTTGTAGCTAATATTTGATCGTAAACATTGACATAAGTTTCAAGACAACCAACCGCAAAAATGTTCCATCCAAAATCACCACAATTAGAATGACAAAAATCACTATATATGTAGCCTGGGTGCAAACAATAGACGCCAAATTTGTTCTGAAAACGATTATGACTCGGCGATGTAAACTCGACCGTCTGCCGTTGTCGAGTGGCAAAAAACGCACAAGAATGTCAGAAAAGGTCATGCTGCCGCATAAATGCGGCAACTTGTTTTTGCCGTTGTCCACCAGGCGGAACGTGGTTCTTTCAATTTTTACCAGGGAAGACAATTGAGTTGAAGTGCCCATCCAACCTAGGAAGTGTCGCGAGTACAAAGCAAAAATCGCATCGTACTGTGAAAGACTCGAAAAAGGGGGAGGGCATGCGTGGTGGGAGGGGTGTGTCACATTGACTCAATGGCTCCAAATGACTCAATGATTAATTGTTACGATCACGAGGCCCAAGTGCATCGCGCATAGATTATCTCGAGCTGTTCATTATGTGTCCGGTGTGGTGTGAAATTCTTTGTCAGATTGTTTACGTTTTCTACTTTTTTTTTTTTTTGTGAGCATTGCACTTGACGAGACGATTGCTAGTCATTCGCAGGTTAGAAATTTATTGGGCAAGTTTGTGGAGTCTATGTGATTCAGGCAATTGTTTACTGAACGTGGAATTTTACGTGAAATACAAATAGATTCATTTGCATCTAACAGGGTGCGTTGTATTTTTTCCATCATGTATAGAGGGTGAATTCTGTTAGAAATTTGGTTATGGTTTGTTATGGTTTCGAGTCAGCTGCAATCGGTTCAAGGAAGAGGTGAACATGTTTTCAAAGTATGGTGAAAACGAAATATTTGTTTTTATAATTTAGCAGGGAGCAGGGTTGAGCGAAGCATTTTACCTTCGAAGAAAAGGTACAAATCAAATCCTACAATGATGCAGCCCTCTTTTCCAGAATAATTGGTTAGGAAATCTTAAGATCACATACTTTTGTCGTAAGTTTTTGAAAAATGCCGAAAATCTCGATAATCAAGGAACTAACTAACTAACTCATATACTTTTTCGATTTTCCGACGTTTCGGCGTAAAGTATTTCGCCTTCTTCTAGGAATCATAGATTTCTGTTTTTGTCATATTGGGTTCTGTTTTTACAATATGATAATGATGATGATGATGATGATGATGATGATGATGATGATGATGATGATGATGATGATGATGATGATGATGATGATGATGATGATGATGATGATGTAATAGTACCATCTATTGCAGTAAGGTAACTTTCCATAGCAGTGGAATAATCTGTAAAACGATTTGAACAGGATTCTATTGTTGTTTGTAATCATCTGTTTTGCGTTGAGTACCAGCTTATGTCTTACTACCTAGGAAATTAGCAGTTAGTTGGTCCCTCTGACCTGCCGCTTGCCATTTCGTATTTACTGCGTCCCTTATGTCCGGGTCTTGACACATTCTCTGGACAAGGTTGCTTAGAGTTTTCCCCGAACGCTAACGGCCATCATGCTGTTTCTCGCGTCAATGAAGCGAGGACACTCGATGGTTTCCTCGACATCCGCGCACTGTCCAAGCAGCTTTGGCCTGGCAGGATCTGCGTTAAGTGAAAGGTAACTTCCCCGTGTCCTCGACCGACCCATCCAGATGCCTCCGGGAGTTAACCGACCTTTGGTGGAGTTATTCTACTCTCTTTGCCACTTGGCCATTGATGCGGTTCTAGTGCTCTTACAGATACCTCTCGTGACTCGCTATTCGAAGCACTCTACGTCCTCTTTTATGATGATGCCGATGAGCATTATCCCCGTTAAGATGCACACCGGGTCGCGTGACACTCGTGCGTGCGTACTCTCGAGCTTGAAGTCCGGGCCCATGATTGAACTTGAACACGGTTACACTGCGGTTACTTCAACACTTTCATGTTGTATACTAGTTTACCTCGCCTATGTTATATTCTAGTTTACGATTCAGTAAGTAGTTGCCCAGAATCCTGTACAAGTACCCAGGAACCCGTAAACGTTGGAGCGAGTTGGCAATAGCCTCTCAACTGGTGCTATTGAATGCATCCTTCCAGCACCATGACAGCGTTATGGTCCGGGATAATGGAACGGTGGTCATGGGAGTATTCTACGGCTATAGGAGGTCAGGAAATCGGTTCGTTGCGTGGAAAGAGACCACCTGCAGTAGCTCCGGTGATTGCTCGGTTGGAGCTGCCGCACCTTTAGTGTTGGCCATTACCACACGATAGGCGCCGCGCCATGGGTTCGCATTGGCTTTTGCACACAGACGCTCAAAGCAGGCTTGTCTGTTGGCCTTTAACTCCCTCTTTACATAAAGTAAAGGGTGTACGGAATCAAATTGCGACACACACAAATATTCGGCAAAATTCACCCGTTCAACCAATCATCTTCAAACTTTCAGGGAGTAAAAAAAAAACATGTTTTGTATATTTTCCCAGGTTTTTTATCTTATTCAATTTCAATTCTATATCCAAATGCACAAACATTCTTCTTCACACTACTCATAAGGTCATGTACAACATTTGGAGCAACTTTTTTTTGCGTGACAATCAGTTTTGTCTTCATATCTTCCTCCGATTTCACTTCCTTAGGATGCTTCCGAAGTGTCTGCTTCATGATGCCCCAGTACTTTTCAATTGGCCGAAGTTCCGGTGTGTTCAGGGGGTTTGAGATGCTTCGGCACTAAATTGACCTCCTTAGCCTTGTACCACTTCAAAACATCCTTTGGCCATAAAATCGTAGGACCATCGTGTGACCTCAGAAGAGGAGGAAGACGCTTTTGGAGGCATTCCTTTAGGTGCATCTGCCCATTGACCGTTCCAGTGGTGCTCCGCTTTCCACACAAGCAAATTGCTTGCCAAATCATATATTTTTTGGCAAACTTTGACATCTTCTGCTTTCTAACGTCCTCAGGGATATCGAATTTATGATGAGCAGTGAAAAACTGGAGCCCCGGAAGCTGCCGGAATTCTGCTTTTACATACGTCTCATCATCCATAACGAGGCAATGTGGTTTCGTCAACATCTGGGTGTAGAGCTTCCGTGCACGTGTTTCACCTACCGTATTCTGCCGTTCATCGCGATTAGGCGCCTTTTGGACTTTGTACGTGTGAAGTCCTTCACGTTTTTTCACATCTTGCACGAAAGTTTTGGTAAGATTCAGTTTCTTCGCCACATCTCGAACTGAACTGTTGGGATTCCTCGTGAATACTTGAACTACCCGCTTGTGATCCTTAACACTATACGGAGATCCATTTTTGCCACTTTTTTCTTTTTGATCGATGGTCAAACGTTCGTGGTACCGATTTAAAACACGAGACACCGTAGAATGTACCATTCCCAGCTTCCTGCTGATGGCACGATGATCCGGATTTTCGAGGTACGTGCGCAAAATTCCTTTGCGCCGCTGCTGGTCTACCAACTCCATCTTCGCAATGATTGCACATGTGCTAGTGAAACTTACAAAACGTAAACAAATCCACATTGAACTAAATCCACTCAAAATTTCAATAGAAAATATCCAACGGGTAAAAAGTTACAGCCATATCTATCTATCTATCACCCATTGGCCGGCAATGGTTTTATGAAAGAAATCTATATTGAAACAATCCTTTGAGTGATCATTAAAAGTAGCTTTAATCCGGGAGCTAGAAAGTGTTAGCTGTACTGCAGATCTAGCAGTCCATTACAGAATATCTGAAGAGTCACGCTCATCCCGAAGTTACTTTCACATACAATAAGCCCCGCATATAAGCATTACTGATATCATTTGGATAAGAGTACTGCAACATTCTTCCAGATTTGAAAACCAAAAATGTCCAAATCAGGCACGTTTTTAGTAATATTCGAAAATAGGATTTCTTTAATATATTTATAGACTGTTCCGATAATTATTAATACACTAATGATTGACCGTCTATTCGAAATGCGTGCAGTGCTCTTTCGTAGATTACTCGAGACGGGGTAGAAAACCCGGTCCCGCTGACCCTACAATCGACAGAAAGGTAAGCGACTACTTCAAGCGTCATCCTCCAGCATCAGTCCGAGATGTGGCGAAAAGGCTAAGGTTATGCGTTCCAAGGAGAAAATGGGCTTGCTGACTCGTCGGAAGCAGAAGCAGCCAAAAACGAAGCACCAAATAGGCTGAACAGGCTGTGAAACTGAGGGCTCGAAAGCTGTACGACATATTGCTGACCAAAAAATCGGACTGAGTTATCATGGACGATGAAACCTACATAAAATTAGATTACAAAACTCTGCCGGGACCACAGTTTTATACCTCGCCGAAGGAAAAAGATGTTTCTGGATCAGTGAAAGCAATTTACACCGAAAAATTCGGCAAGAAGGAATGGTGTGGCAGGCCATATGTGGATGTGGAAAAGTATCACGTCCATTCATTACGACAGGCATAATAAATGGTAAGATCTACGTGAAGAAGTGTCTGCAAAAAAGGTTTCTAGCCTTGATCAAACAGCATAACAAGCCTACAATTTGTTAGCCTGATCTTGCTTCCTGCCATTACTCTAAATATGCACTAGAGTGATACAAATGGAACAATGTCGTATTTGTACCAAAGTAGATGAGTCCACTAAACTGCCCAGAGATTCCCCCTTTCGAAACTTTCTGGCCTTTGACGAAGGCGAAGCTGAGAAAACACATGAAACCACCGGTTAGTGTTGAAAAATTTATGAAAGATTTGCCAAAAGTGGTGAAAATGGTAGAAGAAAGCACTGTGCAGAAGCTTATGAGAAGTGTTAAGGGAAAAGTTAGAGAACTCGCCTACCCTACAAAAAATCAAACAAATTGAAATGAAGATGAAAAGAAAACATTGTTATATACTTGCAAAATCATCAAATGGAGAAAAGAGAGTTAATGTTTATCACATCGAAAACAATCAAGCAGGGCATTAACTATGCATTAAAAAAAATTAACTGATTTTTGGGATTTTTCATGCGATTACCCGGCCACCTGGTGGTGAATCCACCTTTGCATCGCCAATCATAGCAACCCTGTTGTGTACAGAAAAAAATGCGTTACGCGTTGATTTGCAGCATTCATGGCAATAACAGTCAAGCCACTGCACCCGATCGCGATGGTTTGTTCATACTTCCAGCTCCACATCGTAGCGAAGAAGTTGGACATCGTGAGGCACTTCGTGTCAGCCGAATATAGCCGACTCGGAATATACAACATCCTTTCTCTCCTAAGGACAAACGAGAGCGTCGAAGAAAAGCATGGATCCGGTCGCCCAAAAATGCGGCACGACTGTAAAATGCAGCAAAATCTGAAAAGGAAGACCAAAGGCAAGGCAGCTTTGTCCGCGCCTTTGGCCAAGAAGTTGGAGAAACCGGCCTTACGGTGAAGAAGTACCTGGGCAAGATGGAAACTGTAAGTGTCAGTCGAAGTATTTGAGCAGCGATGACGAGACCTAGTTGATACTGGATGGGAACAACTGGCATGGGACTGGGTTCTTTACGTTTTCCACCAAGAAGGTAAGGTTATCGTTAAATTAATCTCCCACACCAAGTACCCGAAGAAGCACCTTCTGTGGCTGACAATCAGCGAGAAGGGAATGTCCGAGCCGCCGGGAAGATATACAGCTCAAATTGCCTGCTGGAAATGGTCGCTTTCATCAAGAAGATCAAGCGAAGGAGGATGTGGTTTTTTTGCCGGACTTAGCCTTGGCCCATTATGCCATGGAGATAAACCGGCGGAAGATAGTCGTTGTACCAAAGACCGCAAACCCTCTCAACGTCTCCAACCTGCGACCGATAGAAAAAAATTGGGAGAACCTCAAACGGAGGATCTACTCCAATAATTTCGTGGCCAAAGCAGAGATGCAGCTGATCGACAAATTTACGAGGGAACCGAAGAACATGCCGGCATCCATCTTTTCATCGGCCATTGCAAAGGTTCCGGCCAACTTTCGTATAATGTCCCGACACTGCGTCGAAGCATTGTTGTAAGGCTTAATTAAAGTACGTTTTAAGGAAAATTTGGTCCATTGAATTATCTTTTGCAATTATTTTTTTCATCGCTTTCCGAAATTAATATATTTTTTCATTGCATACATCACTACGAAGGCTGATATCATCGATAAAAGACAAGAATCTTGAAGTATGAAGTATTACAGATGCGAGAAGAGTTAGGAGCAAATACCTCACAGATTCGGTCGAATAATATGGGGATTATTTAAAAACAAAATAAAACAAAAATGCGTCAGGTTCAATTCGACAAAGTTTCGATCCTAGCAATCTTTAGTATTGTGTGCAGCTGTGAAATTTTTTTCCATTCTGTTAGCTAAAGAATTCAGAAATGCTATTCTTTTTTATTCAAAATTATTCAACAAACACACCATGAGTTATTCACAAAAAAGTCAGATTCCAAAAGCGGAACAAGTTTTCGTAAAATGAAGCTATGTTTAGATCGGAAAGTTAAACATATCGGTTGATATTCATCTAGTAGGTTTTTATTACGATTGTGACTGTTTATATGTCTCCCAAATTGCGATTAGAATTCCCTCATTACTTAGTAACAGGTTTCCATACATCTTCTTAATAAAAACCAGCTGACTGCTTGCGAAAGAGTTCACCAAATAACCTGGTCATTTAGCTTTTCAATTCGCCCTAGAAACCGTCCGTGTTCAACTACATAGATTCGCATGACAACGCAATTAGCATGTGTGAACATGAATATATACCAGCCGGTAGTAACAATGTTGCCCAAGGTGAGTACATATAGGTGTTCTGACGTGTCAAACTAGTGATTCAACCATAATAGATTTTTGTTTGGGATAGTCAATGAGTTTGTTTAACGTTTGCATTGAAAATAACCTACCTTTGTGACCTCTAATGCTGGCAAAGTTAGAACACCTATATTTATTCACCATCGATGCTGCCTAGTTTTTCATCAGCCTAATGAATTACTTCCATGGGATACGCTTGCACGCATGCACCGCCTCTGCCATCAGCCGGCTTTCAATGAACTAGTGTACATATTTGTTTTGGCCGTTTTAATTCCTTCCTTCCTTCCTTCTCCAAAAGAAGTCTTCAGATCTTCCGTACCGGAGGCAACTCCGACCCCGGCACGTGAAACATAAAACAAGCAGTGCATACCAACGAGGCCCCACCAAATCTATGCCACTACTAACCTCTATTATTCTGCCTACATTTGTATGCATGCCTACACACAAACATCGAAAGCTGCCGATCGCACTGGAATCCCGTGAGCTTTATCAATACAAAAAGCATCCACGAGAACATGAGCCATTTGTAAGGGGTTGGTTATCCGGTAGCTTTGCATGCGACCAGGCAGCTCGTTGCTGCTGGAGCTAGCCTTCGCTCGTAATAATAGTAATAATTATTCAATGTTAACAGAGGAATAGTAATAAAATGGTAGCTCACCAGAAGCAGTGAGCGGTAGCCTCGTAACGACAGCTGAGGGTGGGTGTGGAGACGGTTTTTATAGTTGTATAAATAGACTAACTTTGCAGTAATGCGCGCACCCGACTGTCCGTGTCTTAAGATACGGCTATTATACCCAGTAGAGTTTTGGGATGCATCCTTAATTGGATCGAATTAGGTGTTAAATGTCCATTTTTTCACCAAGCTTGCCACCCTATAACAATATTTTCATCATCCGTCGTTCCTACACCCACTTTTATCGGCAGTTTGCTTCTCGACGGCAATCGGGTGTAAACGGGCCAAGCCCACTTTAGTGACTGATAGTGCCCATTACAAGTGGTTTACAGCATTGAACCACTGTTTATAGTCACCTTTGATAGATAGGATATTGAATAGCATCTTTCACCACATCTCAGGCTGCTCGGATCAGGTTGAAGCGTTATTGCGTAATTGGCTGTCTTACCTTCAGGAATTTAAAAATATCAACTTAGAAGAGAAGTTTTCATACCTGAAACGAAAAAAAAAACAAGTACCGTTTAGTAAAAGCATAAGAATAATATTCTTTTATGGGTGCAAATAACAATCAACAATAAGTCTTAGGCCACTTCCAAAAAACTTGTTCACATCTTTAATAGTGGCTCGAGGTTACAATGTGCGAACACAGCTCGCGTCAATGTCAACAAAAAGTGACACAGAAACAACGGGCAATCAAATTGCAGGCAGGCAGATAGGTGTCGGTGATTATAAAGTTTTATAACTGTCCCCTCTGGTTGTGATGATGCCGTTTAGTTTTGACTGAAAGTCAACAAGTGCATAATCGGCCGCACGCTATCTCCTCGTAAATGTGAAGGCAAAATGAAAATTAAGTGTAAATAAATGAATAAAACAAACGGTCAAGGGGTAATTTTCCACTCCTTGACATGCTGTAAGTGGTGTTAGGTACCGCTGACATTGACGTTAGTCAACTGAAAAGTTTGTAGATCGTATTGCGGCGAAATGTGCGATAGATTAACATGTTCATAAGTCAAAAAGATCCAACTTGGACGCATCGATCGGTATTTGATTGTCGTGCCTAGCCGAGGGGATAATTGGTGCTTGGATAACAGGCCTTTTCTCCTCATTACAGAAGATATACAAAATGATCCCCATAAGTGAGCAGATCGTCAATTTTAGGAGAAAACTTCGTGAAGTAACAAACAAGATTGGTGACCTGAGCAAACTAATCGGTGAAAGAACCTTCGACGATCTGGTCAAAAATGAACTGACTAGCATGGACAAAGCAATCGGGGAAGCGGACTCAGACAATTGGGGAAAATGAAAAGAAATTTCTCAATTTCAGCGCAATGAGACGAACGACCGCCGATGGATTCCATGGCGCCTCTCCATCTTCTTTTAAAATCGTCGATCCTATTTGATTTCATCTTAGCTTCAAAAAGTTTCCGTTTATCCAGAGCCCAGTATCATAAATGAACTGTAAGAT
The DNA here is from genome assembly GCA_024533555.2 of Aedes koreicus. Taxonomy (NCBI): domain Eukaryota; kingdom Metazoa; phylum Arthropoda; class Insecta; order Diptera; family Culicidae; genus Aedes; species Aedes koreicus. The sequence goes on from JAHHFK020003289.1 coordinate 155,238, forward strand.
TCGCCTCACTTTTTTTTAAAATACTTTTTAAAAAACACACTCTTAAAAGAGCGTATTAGTAGAGCGATTGGAATTGGAAAACTAGAAAAATTTAACCCTTAAAACAACATGCAGGAAAACGCTTGAAAATAAATTAATTCTATTCATTTTGGGGAAATAATCCAGTGAAATTTTTATACAGACTTCGATGAAGCAGTCGTGTGAACTGGGAGCACTGTATCGAAGCATTTTGTTAGTTTTACAGAAATTAATTTTTCATGATAATCTTTTAGTATCATGCGCATTTAAGGGTTACATTGACACTTCACTCGATTTCTCTAAAAAAAAAAGAAAACAAAATCAGTTGGAAAACTAGGAGAATTTGAATTAACACTTCACTTGATCACTTTTTTAAAAATAAAAAAATTAAAAATTGGAACACTTTTTCAAACTATCACTAGTAAACGCGATCAAAGCAAACAAAATAGGACTGTTTTTCAAAAAATTCATTAGAGCTTTCATTAGTGGAATTCAAGGGAACTGTTAAATTTGTTTTTATTTATTTCTGATTCTCATGGAATACAGGAAAGCATTTATTTGTAATTCTTGTAGAATACCTTAAACTAATTGAAAGTTGAGTTTGGTTTCGAAAACAACCCCACCACGGAGCTTCAACCATCTACAACAGGGTATGGCAACCATCGGCTATTGAAATTGCATCAGCTTCCCAAGAGAGTATTCAACTCGAATGCACATAACATAGAGTCATTAAACAAAGGCATAACTGAGATCAACGTTTCGTCGATATCATCGACAAAACTCTAAGCCACGATGAATTCGATTTTTATTTTATTTTAGGATTTTTTCAAGTGACTTCTCTGTCACCCGGTGGTGTATCAACATATGCGTCGCCAATCGTAGCAACTGTGTTATGAACAGAAAAAATAAAGAAAGCGTTATCAATCTACAGGGTGTCTCACAATAGGTGTCACTAAAACAAAATGGGATCTCAGCAAATCAAATCAACCAAATCATAGCATTTATTTTTCATTTGAAAGATAAATGTTATAGAAATATTAATTCAATTCGAATCTCTCGCTCTTTCCCTAGATAACTTTGCACAAAAGCTTTGTAAACCCATCGCAGCTGGCACGTACGATTTCCTGAGGAACTTGGTCCCAAATATCAACCAAATGTTTTTTGAATCGATCTAAAGTAAGCCCTTTCGTAGGGCCTATATGTTGAAGCATATAACCTCAAACAAAGTAGCCAAGTGGGTTGAGATCCGGTGAAGATGCAGGCCATTCTTCGCTTGTGATGAAATCGGGCAAATTTTCCGCGCACCACGCGTGTGTCTTCTTTGCCATGTGAGCTGGAGCTGAGTCCTGTTGGAAACAATATGGTGTATTCCCACACAGCGTTGAAGCACGAGGAAGCAGATGGTTCTTCAAAACCTGCTCGATGTAATATTCAGTGTTGATTTTTACGTTAGGTTCTATGAAAAGAAGAGGAAATTTTCCTTTTCGTGAAACGGCGCCCCATACCATGATTTTCGATACATTCTGAAAGCGTTCTATAGCTAGTTTATCTCTTGGAATATTGTCAAGACTTTTGCCATACACACGATCATTTTGTTGATTATTACTGTCCTGAAGGAGGAAGAGCTTTTCATCCGAAAATAAAATTTTGCAGTCACCGTGCCGAACCAAAATATTTCTGCTTCTTTGGACCAAGGCTTGCTTTTAGCGCTCCGTTAACCCGTGAATCCGTGGTTTCTTGTACGACTTGCATTCCAGATCATGTCTGAGGAGCCTGTTCTTTGAAGCAGGGGACATTTGAAATTGTTCGCTCAATTTACGGCGCAAGATTCGGCTGGATTACGTCTTATTCGCTCCACAGATTTGATCTTTTTATTCGTCCTGGCAGTTCATTTGGCACCTACTTTGTGTTGAATATGGACATTTCCAGTTTCCTTGAACCGTTTGAAGGTACTAAAAACAAAACGCTTACTCACTCCGAACTGCTTAAGGCTATTGAAAATCTGACACGGTCTAAGCTTTTGCAAATTTAATTTTAAAGCTTGCTCTCGTATGGCTTACATGGTAACTGATAAATATAAACAAACGGAATCGCTTATTTATCTTCAAAAGCTGTCAAAAGAATACACTCAAAACGGGTATAATCAATTCCGCTGTTAAAATTACCCAGCTGAAATAAACCAAGACTGAAAAAAGGTGACACCTATTGTGAGACACACTGTATTTGTTGCAGCCATGGCATTAACAATCCAGCATCTACGCTCAATGGTTTGTTCGTCTTGGTACCGGCCGCTCGACAGTGCTCCGCGATCCTAAAGTGTTGCAGAAGCTGAAGAGGAAATCCGAGACAAGGTGACCTCATCTTTCTGCACCTTGGCTCGAGAGGTTGGTGCAACCGGCCAAACGAAAGTACCTAGTCAAGATGGACATTGTTATGCGGAAGCGTCAGCCGATACCGGCCGTGTCTAAGTAGCAGGCCATCGCCCGGAAAAAGTGGCTGAGGGTGCTAGTAAAGAGCATCTTTTCCGCGAAACGCGACGTTTTGGTAACAATGGATTCGAGAGCTACTTGACGTTGGACGACAACGACTGGGAATTTTACGATCACACCAAGGAAGTAAGCGATACCGTCAAATATATATCACATTTGGCTGCGGTCCTCTATTTTTTATTCAAAAGGAACAATAAATGCTGAAATTTACCAGAAGAGGTTGCTTCCACTATATCGGAAGCATGAGATTCTTCTTCTCTGGAATTTGACTGCTACCCATTATGCCAGATCTACTCTACAGCGGCTTCCTGATAACAACGTTGATTTTGTTGAAAAAGAAATCAACCCAACAGACTGTCCCCAACTGGGACCGATTGAACGCCTACTGGGCAATCGTCAAGCGGAATCTGAAAAAGACAGGTGTAGTGGCCCGCAAAATGTCAGACTTCAAGAGGAACAGGATGTTCACATAAACTACTGCGCAGAACTTGTTGGACGGTATAAAGTCTGAAGTACGATCATATTTTCGGAATCAACAATCTGATTAACTTGTTAGTTTATTTGATATTTTAACATGTTAAGGACTGCATCGTTAATTATGAGTACACCTTTGAGGTTCTGTATGAAAAAAACTATGACTTATTTTGAAAGCTGTTTAGTGTCAAGTGTTGCTTCCTTTGTAAACAAATGAAAACCTTCATTAAAAGTTAAAGTTTTACTTCAAGCGGATCAATGTGAGGTCTTACGGAAGAAAAGCAAAAATCGATTGTGACCAAGTAATGCACTGAAAAGGGATTGTCGCTAAGAAAATTAGCAAAAGAAGAAGGTGTTAGTGTCTGTGCGGTCCAAAATGTGATCAACCGGTTTATTATGCATGACACATTGAAGGACTTACCCGGCCGTGGTAGAAAAACAGGTGCGTCAAACCCAAATTTGGACAAACAAATTTGCAAAGTTTTTGAAAAAAAAAGGAGGTATCCATAAGAGGTTGCACAAAAAAGTGTGGAACAACAATTGAAATGGTCCAACGCGCAAAAGAGCGAAATTCCCTGAAGACGTACTGGAATCAAGAATGCCCGAATCGCAGCCAAATGCAAGCGGATTCCGTAAAAACTCCGGCTCGGAATCTGTACGACGACGTTTTGAGCAAAAATGACAAGTGCATTATCATCGATGACGAGACGTACGTCAAATTGAACTACAGGGCACTTCTATGGGCACAGTTTTACACCGTAAAGCGTGGAACGGATGTCCCAAATTCGGAGAAATCGATTTTTTGCGAAAAATTTGGAAAAAAAGGTGTTGGTTTGGCGAGCAATTTGCCAGTGCGGTATGATCTCGACACCTTTTTTCACTAACGCAAATATGAACGCTGAAATGTACCGGAAGGAATGCTTGCAGAAACGAATTCTGCCACTTATCCGAAAACACAAAGGTTCGACACTGTTTTGGCCTGATTTGGCATCCTGCCACTATGCGCGTGCCACCTTGGACTGGTATGAACAGAACAATGTCCAATTTGTGGAAAAGGCGATGTGTTGGAAATTGCCAACGGGTGGGATTTGTTTCATTTATAAATAAATGTGATATTAGCTTTAAGTTCACTATGTTTACGTAACCTGCAAGTTTTTGGCTTTTAGAAACTTACGTTTAGTCCCGCTAATATTTGGAGTTCAGTCTGTCTGTCTAAGTCTATGTAATGTCACGTCGGGTTTGATTGGTGTATTGGAGTCGCTTTTGTTGAGCGAACCGTACTAAACTTTAAGTACTGTAATTAAGCTAGTATTAGGTATTTGCATGTGAAAAGGTAGTCCATTTAGTTATTTACCACTTAGTTTGTAGATATAACGGAGTCATTGAGGTTAAGTGTAGTGCTGTAGCATGCTGTAAATAATTCCTATAAAATAGACATCAATTATAGGCTAATAAATTCATCTTTCATAAGCATGATCAATCACCTTGTAGAAAATAGGATTATTACAAAAAAGATGTATGGAAAACTTGCACTGAACTAGTATAATTCAATGTATATTCAAAACCTCAATAATTTCTTTTATGTATTCGCTTTTATCTGCATGCACTTTTGTTATCTTTCTCCAATAGTATATCTCTTTCTTAGTATAGCTATCCTTCTTCTATCTGTCTATCTGGAAACTCATTGTTATGTCAGATGTACGATCTGTCGCTCTCCTTTGTTCCATACGGTAAGGGATACAACCGTCGGTTGGCTATAGACGTTAGAGTCATAGAGGTGCGCAGGCGGGATCTCGCCAACACGATGAATCCTCCAAATTGTCCGCAAATAAGGCTCATTGAGAAATTTTGGGCTTTGATGAAAGGAAAGCTGCGGAAGAAGGCTAGAGGAGCAGATGACATCATCAAATTAAAAAAAGACTGGGCAAACGTAAGCAAAACCATCGACGGAACAGTTGTGCAAATCTTCATGAGGAACATCAAGAAGAAGGTGTGAGAGCTGGCCAGATCTACGTAAAATTAAATGAATACTGATGTAGTGGGCTCTTTTGATGGTCAATAAACAATGTAAATGAATTTGAGTTGCAAAATAAATAAAACATAGTTAAATACAGCAATTTTTAGGTTTTCTCATAATTAACGATACAGTCCTTAAAATGCAATGTTTTGACAATTTTTGGATTGTCTTAAGTTTTATTTTAATCTGTGAATGTGTATTCATTTCTTATCAAAAATTGAAGGAAAAAAATGGATGCATTTCCTTTATTTTCCAGGATGCTTTAAAGTGCATGTGTAAGTGAAGAATCTAATTGACGAAATAGAATAGCCGAAAGTTAGAAATGAACTATGTTTTTATTTATAGATCTCATTTATCTTTAAATCTTTAAAAATACACTGAAAAAATAATGAATTCAAACAGCCGCGTTAAATTTACCCCAAACAAAAATTGCTATCAATATTTCTTGTAACAGACCTGATTTAGACGAATCAAGTTTTCTAGATATATGCATTAGATAACGTAATGTTTCTAACTGTTTATAACCATTGAAAGCTCCCAATATTTTAGAAAACCTGTTAAACGATTATTGAACTAACAATTATCATTTTTAACGATTGGGAAACCAAATTTTTATCGTCTAGTACTATCACTAAAGAATGTGCACACCAAAAAGTAGTCGTCGGAAATGCCCTAATGCAGTCTTCTCCGTGTACGCTTTGCTAATCCGATCACTACTACATGAATATTAATGTATGTGTGCTATGATGAAGACGTCGTTTGGCTACAGTAACCTTTATTCAGTAAAATGGCGTCGAATCAAGAACGCGTGCGCGAAGCAATTTTGCACAAAAGAGTGGAAAATCCAGATATGTCGCACGGCGATATTGCCAAGTCATTAAAAATCGCAAAATCGACGGTTACTAAAGTGCTAAAAAACTTTCAGCAGCGCTTAACTTTAAAGAGAAAGGTCGGTTCCGGAGGTAACCATGATTCTCGTTTCGTCGCGGAGAGGAAGAAAGTGATTAAAGAATTTAAGAAGAAACCGAATATCTCCGTTCGTGATGTGGCGAAAAAAGTGAAAATGTCTCCATCGTTCGTCCAGAAAGTGAAGAAAAGTGCAGGCTTGAAATCATTCAAAGTAGGTGTTGCTCCAAATCGTAACGACAGCCAGAACAAGAGCGCAAAATCTCGATCGAGAAAATTATATGACACTATGCTGAAGGAATACGACTGCATAATATTGGACGACGAAACATATTGCAAAGCTGACTTTAAGCAGATACCGGGACTACAGTTTTATACCTCGTTGCAAAGAGGAAATGTTGCTGATCGTTTTAAGCAAAAAAAATTGTCGAAGTTCCCAAAAAAATACCTCGTATGGCAGGCAATATGTGGATGCGGTCTCAGAAGCGACATCTTCATCACGACTGGCACTCTAAATGGACAAATTTACGTAAAAGAGTGTCTGAATAAACGACTGTTGCCGTTCATTCGGGAACACAACGGTTCGGTGCTGTTCTGGCCTGACCTGGCATCTTGCCACTATGGAAAACTGGCTAAGGATTGGTACATTGCTAATGGTGTAAATATTGTCCCAAATTATTGCAATCCGCCAAATTCGCCAGAACTCCGTCCGATCGAAAAGTATTGGGCTCTGGTCAAGAGGAATCTTCGAAAAACGAATAGCGTAGCAATTGATGAGAAAAGCTTCAGGCGTAACTGGCAGAAAGCTGCAAAATTGGTGACGGATGACACTGTGCAAAAACTGATGGAAGGTGTCAAACGAAAGGTGCGGGCATTTGGATATAACAGGTCAAATTGACTTAACTGTATATGTTTTATATTTGTATTTTTATGAAGTCTTAAATAAATGATTTACTTTTGATTTTCTCATATTTTCCATTTAATACCACTAATTTCCCGTTGACTACTTTTTGGTGTGCACATTCTTTAGATCGAGTATGCAGAGAGCTAGCTAGCTGTTTCAGGTTCACTCCAGCAGCCACAGCAAAATGACGTCGTTTTCCAGCATGTGTACAGAACCACCCTCGGTTGGACCAGGTCAAAGCGTTTCATTGTTGTATGAGCTTAAAGTTTCCTTTCTAGGACACATTGTTGGTTAGGAAAGTTTTACTCCTGCCTCGTAGATGGCATGTGCATTCTTGCATTGGCAGTTACCAGAAGAGTTGTGGGGGAGTTGCAAGACGATCTGAGAATAGTTCAAGCATTTGCATAAAATATCAAATTTAGTATGTAAATATGTTTTTGTTTGCGTTCCAGTCACATGTAATCCAATTTCTTTCAGCTCGAAAAGAGCACTGCCCGACCATTGGGGATTGTCCTTGTTTTGGAGTTGGTTTATCCTCAAGAGCTGAGCATCGAAGAGGATGGAAGTTGATTCCTTGGCTCGGTTTGTTTATCCGATGGGTGATTTCGGTGACTTGCTTCAGTGCACCGATAAATAAGATAAGGCATTTGCGGTTCAGTGGCTTTGAGTCTGATTAGAAATACATGAACTTTGTAATAGGAGTTGAGGGCGTTTGCACAAGACATCGTATGGCATCGTCATTTCCAAGTCAACTCAAATCTATTAGTCCCCCGCTGAATGCACCTATAGCTTCCATCAAACGTCGGGATCATTAATTTTGAATTGCAGAAATGTATCTATCGGTGATAACAATTCCATTCTATTGACGACCTTTTCCTCGAGTCACCGTCCAACTGCTTTCAACGAGTCTCATAACAATAAAGAAATTCCTTTCATTCTGTACATAATCGGCAGGATCTACTGCTGTGGCACCGTCTGTGAGTCTTCGGACTGGCTTGGTGAGACCAACCGAGCGAGAGGAGCTATCATAAAGCCATAGCATTTTTTATTCCCTTGAACCGGCGAACGCTGTCGAAGCACAGTGCCAGCACCGGCAGTGGACGGAACCATTTCTTTGCTTTAAGCTCTTTATGACCACCACCCGGGCAAGCTCGTACACTGGAAACTATCTTCCATTCGTTGTCGGGGTGCTGATACAACCATAGGACCGTTTGTTAGGCTTCCGTTGCGCAGTGTGCCGTCATCATCGTATCATCAGTATCATCTCATATCTACAACGCCAGCTACATTATCGTTGTCCTCTCGGCATCCACGGAATTGAGGTATTTCAAAGTCCACAAGCGCTCTGACTGACCCAAATACACGTGATTCCAGAACCCCCCCCGCCACATCCCACAATAGTCACAATTCTTGTCAAATGTCCATTACAAAAGATAACCAACTAGCATCAGTCGACTTGGACGACTTGGACGACGACGACGATGATGATGGCCCATTGAAACTGTCTCAATGTGAAGTTAATCAAACGATTCCACTTCCGCATCAGTCAGCCAGAGGAATGAGGGGTGTTTTTTCTTTCAATTTTCTTAGGACTCCGGACAATCACCACGGGATCTCCAAACGGAAGGTTGAAATTATTTTCTTTCCATTTCGAAGAATTAAAAACGCTGCAAACAGAGATTGGCTCGGCTCGATGGATAATGACCTCGGAGAACTATAGGAGGAATGAAAGGAACGAAATGCTTTATCGTTTAATGAAGATCATAATTTCATTTTCCTGCGTTTTCCGGAGCGACCCCCCGTTTGCGTTGAATCCATGCGATGCTACTGCATGGAAGATTGGTCGTAACGGTGAGTTAAATTGGATTTCTTTCGCCTGCCGTATCAAAGAAGTTTTTCTCAATCGTACCATTGACTGGATGGTCGAATTGAATTGTATTATCTGCTCGATTCTTATGGAGACAGAAGTGACGGGTGAATGGATGGATGGTTTTTGTTCGATTGTGCTATGGATTTTCGATAGTGGGAAGTTCAAGGACAGCTGATACCAGGGGATTTTGGAGTATAGATAAATGAGCTTAATTAGTAGATCAGAGTGTCAACCTAGCCAGTGTCGATGGCAAGTCATGTCATGAAATATCGTTCGGTTCAATGTCCCTTGCATGCAGAATGTAGTATTCCTACACTGAAAAAAATATTTAACTTAGCTATTACTGGAAACATATGTAGATATTTTCCAATTCTAAAATAAGTGACTTTTACATGAATCACATAGACAAAGAAATTCTACTTGACTAATCATTAACATTTCATTGGAAACATAAGATTCACTTTTTTTTGGTCCTTGTTTTCACTACATGTTTTGTATTCCCATAAATAAAAACAGTAGGCTATGCGTTTAAGCGGAGAAGACGCTTTCTGTCTCTGTCATAGTTAAACATTTTGGAAACTTTTCAAAATTATATTGAATATAGAAAGTATTCCAAAGTACTTATAAACGAGATTTGATCACTGGTGTGGTAAAATCAGTGCATTTCCCATTGATTTTCGAGGAAATTTCGTATCAGAAAATAGAAAAGGAGTATTGGTCCGCTTTGCAGCGAATGAATCGATGGTTACTACTCTACTACGGTCTACGTTCTACTTGAAAAAATAAACAGTGTTCAGTTCGGTTATGAGTAGCCGCACTACGCGAGATTTTGATTTTTGGTAGATTGTGGAGTGAAACAATTGTTTAACTATTATTAAAAAAAAAAAAAGCAATGAAGCAATGAGCAATGAAGAAAACAGCCGTTTGCTGATTAGAAGCCACGAATGAAATCAACGAGCATTCACGCGTGCAAGGCTTGCACATTTTTTCAGTTGCACATTCACCACGTGGTGAGCTCCAGTGATGAGCAAGAACTACTGGTTGCATGTCCACCGGGTGGTTTGATAACGTATGTTTTATTTATGGATTGCATTGCAATTGAATAAGAATCAACATCGATAGTTTTCATTTTTTCGATTGAATAAGCTGGTGTAATTTTGGAGGCGGCCGGCCTTAGGAGAGACCAATCTGACATTAAATATATAACAAAAACCTGTTTTCAAATAATTCAAAATACATGCCTGATTTGGAAGTTTTAAATTTGCAAATGAGAAGTGCGTTTCAGTCCATTTAACCCTTCTTACACCAAAAGAAGGGTATTAAGATCGCTTGAAGACTCGACTTTTTATCCGAGGCCCAGAGGGCCGAGTGTCATATACCATTCGACTCAGCTCAACGAACTGAGTACATGTCTGTGTGTATGTGTACCGATTTCAGTTTTGTTGACGGCAAATGAAAGCTACAACATTCCCATAGAACGTTATTGATTTTTTTTATTCGGACATTTCGTTACGAAGATATGCACGAAACAGTACTTGACGGCCTATTATAATAGTAATCAAACAGTTTAGTCTCCGATTACATACTGAGCTATTTGTGTACCGATTTTAGTTTTGTCAAAGCTATAAAATTCTCAAATTACTGGTCAAAATTTCATTATGATTGGATAATCCTTCATGGAGGTATGACCAAAACAATACCTGAGAGCACATCATTGTGAGATGATAAAAATATACTCATCGTTGCAGTTCAAAACCGAACAAGACCACTCACCCCACTCGATGCCGCTTACATTCTATTGTTCTGCACCAGGTGCGTTGTATAGCACATACAATGGACTAGCCACACTATGCGACTCTATAGAATTAGAGCAGGATCGATTGGCTCGAGTGGTCCGGTTTTGAACTGCATCGAGTATATTCGAAAATTACACAGCCTCCATTTACTATAACTACACAATTTTGTGTATGTTCGTTGAACATGTACTTATTAAGCATCTTGAATCCATATCGATAATCAAAATTGACGCTTAGGATTGTCTAATTATTCATTCTATAGACTGATGATATGGAATTTCTAATATTTATGTAATTTCCCCTTTTATTTAACTAACATAAACAGGTCGTTAAACACTATTAGTGGCAATATTTTTATCACATCGATGAAAAATACGTTCAGGATTGACAAATAGTTCATTTTATAAACTGAATGTATGACATATCGAATATTCCGGGTTCTTCCTGGAATTTCTGATGAAAATTTGTATCCAGTACCATATTGGCCACATTTGAGTTCGTAATTCTGGTGAAGTGTAAGAAGGGTTCCATCGGTGGATTAATTCGGGTTTTGCAAATGATATCGGTAATGTTAACATGCGGAGCTTATTCTATGTCAGAGCAACCTTGAAATGAGCATGACTCTCAACACATTCTGAAATGGGTTGCAATGTAGTATCTTCAATAAAGCTATCTCTTTCTATCTCCTGGATTAAAGCTGCCTCTAACAGTCACTTGAAGGATTGTGGCAAACATGTTTCTTCATAATAATTTGATAAAATGATATTTCGCTAAAACGTGTGGAAACAATTGTAAAAAAAAAAAACACTTTAAAAACTATGTCTTATGTTTTACAAGGTGGACCAATAAAGAAAATGTGTACTTGAATCTTATAACACGGATGGGTCATATATGACCCAAGATCAGTGGTGGTAAATGCATTGTATTTTGATATTTACATTTTGACATTTGACATTTTTCATTACGACCAAATTAAACACACACAACAGTAAATCGTGCCGGCGTTGGTGGTGTAGTGCTAAGCGTGACTGCTACTTGGCACCCCAGTGGGTCTGGGTTCAATCCCAGTCGACGTCGGTGGTTTTTCTGAGGCGAAAAAATCTGGTCACGTCTGGTCGTCTTCCTGGCGTCGGTGATTGTCACCATGTGAGGAAATAGGCCGACGTAAAATAAAAAAAAAAAAAAAAAGTAAATCGTCGGGGGAGAAAATCTCATATGACATGTCTGTACCGACAAAACATTTTTGATGCCACCAGCCGATGGTTTAAAAAATTTGCGGCGTAGATTTATGTTGCTCAGAATTTCGTTGATTGCTGGCTTATTACTGCATACATATGATGTTAATTATATGGAATAAAATCAAAAGAATGGATACTAACAACACATAATCAAAAATTACCAAATATGTGCGTTTTTAATCAAGCTATCAAATACAGTCACATACCATTTTAAACTGTTTGCAACTGTCGGCAGAAATAGGGAAAAAAAATCTCTTTCTGTTTTCTATCCCCCGCGTTTGCTAGAACTGTACACATAAACTGTTTGTGGTAAGCGGGCCTCAAATTTCGGTTATTTACAAAAAAAACTTTGTTCTAAAAACTTGTCAAAAAAAATCTTTTAACTACAGAAAATAAAGAAAACGTATGGTTACGTACACAATGATGATCTAGATCATCCAAACTGTGCTTGATTCAGTTTTTGATGTTGTACGTGATCGACAAGGAGGTTTAGAGTGTTTTGAACGTACTTGTTAGCTGTAAAAGCTACAAGTAAAATTTTAATAACTTTGAAGACAGATTACAGTAATCTCAAAATATCTACGGAAGTAAAAACTATTCTTGAGCTTGGATGTTAATGTTTTGCATAATTAACAAGGCGAATTACAAAGTCTTCATCATACTTATGAAATGCAAAAGCTCCATGGAACATCATTGCACAATTATAGTCATATTGCAAATTGAGTAATACCCATTTGAAAAGTATAAAATTGAGTAAAACACATTTGAAAAGTATTTAAATTGAGTAAAACACATTTGAAAAGTATGAGTGCAGTAAAAAAATCCAACAGTGAAATTACTGATGAATAAAATTGGAAGTAGAGACCTTCATCAGGACAGTTTTCCTTAGACAACTTAAGGTGTCCAATTTTCTCATAAAATTACGCCCTTCTGAAATGTGTTTACTCAATATAAAAATAAATATCTCCAGTTTTCAAATGTTATATGCAATAATATAAAACCATCCAAATGCAGTTAAGAAATATGTTTTTTGTCTGCCCCAATCAGAGAGATTAACATTTGAAAAAGCCGTATTTTTTTACAAAAACCATAATACCTTTAGTTTGACATACGATAGCAACGATTTCAGTACATCAAAAGTTGTATCTAATATTTTTGTAGAATCAATGGGAACACAACTTTGCTGAAAAATTTGAAATAAAAACGTCAGAGCAAAAAAACTGATTTTTATAGGGACACCCTAAGATACGTAGGAAAGATTACTATAATTCGATCATTTCAAAAGCTACAGAAAAATGTGTTCAACAAAAGTTACTTTAAATATTCTCATCTACAACTTTTTGTGGAATATATGCCTTTTTTTCTGCAAATAAAAAAGTTAGATTACCGATTTCTCTGAAAACAAGGACCACCCTAGTTTTCATTCAAACCAAAAGAAGGGCTTTATTAATAGAAACAACTTTGTAGAAGACAACTTTGCCCCAAAACTTCAAACTTAGGCTGAAAACGTATATTTCCAGCTAAATTAGCATTTCGGACCACTGTGCATTGATGACTCCTTCCAGACTGCGTGAAATTTCGATTCAACATAATATTTATTGAAAATCCTGCAAAGCGGCTCGACAAGAGCTCCAATACACTGAAGACGGAATACCATCTGGTCCAGGCGAGAAGGTACAGTTAATTTTCTTGATGGAATTATTTACCATCACGGGCGTTAATTAAAAAATATCCACGTCCACAAGGTTCGTAGAAACGTACAAAACAGCGGCATCAAGCAAATTCGACTTTATTTCAAATTCATTCATGTTCGAGAAACTATAGTTTCATCACCCAAAGTAGGCCTGAAAAATTGATGATTTTCAAAATATGAGCATGAGCATGATTGACCCGCTGAGGTTGCTACTCCGTTATTGCCAGATCAGCTGTTATTACACAGAGAACCAAAAGATGATGCTTGGGACTAGCATACATCCTTAATGTGTAAAAACTAGTGATCCCAAACTATGGCATTACCGACGCCGACCTCGCCCGAATGCAGGTCAAGTAGGGAATGAAAAGGAATGTGTTGATGGGATACTCGCTTTTAGGGAAGTCGAGAAATCCTCTGCACTTCCATGAGAAATCACTGGGATATTGGATAAAATGGTTGAGTTTTCAGCAGGATCTGTTTTGGTAAACGGTGTGCGTCAACTGACGTCGGCAGCGAAGAAGATATTTCACTTTGTTACCGGTTTATTGTCTGTACAGAGATGCACATTAAAGTTATTCAAATTTTGGCACCGATTTAAACCAACAGTAAGGATGCTGTTTAAACCACTCATATATATATACAGTGACGGACAATACAATAAGACCAAAGCATGATTTTCATACAAAATGGTCATTTAGGGGGCTTACCTTTTATTTTCTCGAGAACCAATTGAGCTGAAATTTCCATGATTTTTCATTCACCACTTTAAAAGTTACAGACAAAACAATAAGACCACTTTTTGATTTCCATAAAGGATGGTCGAATTTGAGGATCTGAATTTTGATTATTGATGCACGGGTCATTTTAATAGCAGTATACTATAGATTGTAATTCACACTCATCAACATGGTCTGAACTATGGATATCAAAAGGAGGTCTTATTGTTTTGTCGTAGGTGGTGTCTGTAGTTTCTGAAGTGGTGAATGAAAAATTATGAATTTATTAAAGATAAAAATTCAAGTTATTTCTAGGCTATTGCCAAAATTTTAGTTCAATTACTTCACGGGAAAGTGAAAGACAAGCCTCCAAAAATAACCATTTTGTATGAAAATCGGGCCTTGGTCTTATTGAATTGTCCGTCACTGTATATATATGTATACAGATGTGTGTGTATTTCAAGGTTCAATGTTGAAGGATTTGAGGATTGAAGGAGCCATCATCATCTCGTCACAATCGTCAATCAGTTCCTCCGATCAAAACTAAAATTGAAAACGATGGCTCCTTCAATCTAAACATGAAATCATGTATATCAAAACGTGTATGTATAATGTATGAAATATATGGAAAAAATCCCATTTGGAAAACGAAAATAGATTGACACGCATAGTTATATGCGTAGTCGACACACCAGATCCTAAACATTTTTTTTAAAATAATAATCGTTTATTTGTACAGGCTCAATCGAATCAACTTTACAGAGCCAAATTGTCATATTTATATACATCATTTATCTTAAAACTAAAGTTAAGAGGATAGAGCCGATTACTCGCGGCCGTCACGAGGTTAATAGAAATTACAAATTACGGATGGGAAAGAGGGTGGGAATTTAAAATATTGTTTACATAACACATTAAATTTAAATTCTAAATTATCTAAGAACTTATAACTATACAATTTATGGTTTTCTTTTGATTTGAACATTTTTTGAAAAAGAAAAAAAAAACACACATACACAAATACACAGATAAAAAAAAACTTATTGTAAACATACAGGTTAAACTAACTACAATCTAAGGCTAATGTTAGTCAAAAACACATAAATGAGTTTCATGTACTCCAAATCGCGTACAGCCAAAATATCTCGAATTGGCTCATTGGGTTGTCTACATCGAGCCCGAAGGGAATCATAAAGCTCCGATCTGACTCCACCATGTTCAGCACAAGAACAAATAACGTGATCAGCGTCCAGCCCAACCCGGTATAAATGAGCGTTCAAAGAATAATGATTGGACATGAGGCGAGACATGACACGAATGAAGTCTCGACCCACACCCATCCCCCTAAACCAGGATTTCTTCGACACCTTAGGGATGAAACAAATGTTGCCATCGCCACAAATCTCCTTTACTCCATTTATATTGCCAGCTGACGAGTGACTGTTGACGAAAAATAGGAAAAAATTTGTTGAAGGCGATTTGTCGATCACAAATATCGCCTTCCATAGCGCCCACCTTTGCAAGCGAGTCCGCTTTCTCATTGCCCAGAATTGAACAATGAGATGGGACCCATACAAAGGTTATGATAGAATAACGCGAAGATAAAGCACTTAGAAGCTCCTGTATTTTCATGAGAAAATACGAGGAGTGTTTTACCGGCCTCAATGAGCGGATAGCCTCCATAGAACTGAGACTATCCATGAAAATGAAGTACTGATTAGGTGTTAGTGAGGCAACAATTTCTAGCGTAAAGTGTATTGCCGCTAATTCAGCGATATATACGGAACAAGGAGCTTGAAGTTTACGATTGGCGCTAAAAGTTTCATTAAATATACCAAAGCCTGCTGACTCCTCTATCAAAGACCCGTCAGTGAAAAACGTTTTGGTGGAATCAACTAGGCCAAACTTAGCAGCAAATATCACCGGAGCAATCATAGGACGATGATGCTCTGGGATTCCACGAAGCTCCTGTTTTATGGATAAATCAAAATGAACCGAATTTCCGAAGTCGAAGAAGCAAACACGATTGGGAATATTCAGCGAAGGGCTGACATACTGTTTTATGTACAAATGGTACAAAGTCATGAAGCGGGTTTGAGGATTCAACTCAAGGAGCTTCTCAAAATTTTCGATCACCTGGGGGTTCATAACTTCACACCTGGTGAGGAGCCGGCGAGATAATTCTGAAAACCGATCCGAGAGTGGCAACATGCCAGCCAGCACTTCAAGACTCATGGTGTGAGTCGAGTGCATGCAACCTAACGCGATACGAAGACACCGATACTGAATACGTTCCAGTTTAATGAAGTGCGACCGAACCGCTGACTGAAAACAAAAACTACCGTACTCTATAACCGACAAAATCGTTGTCCGGTTCAACGTTAGAAGATCTTGTGGATGAGCTCCCCACCAGGTCTCGGTAATTGTGCAGAGAAAATTGACCCTCTGCTGGCACTTTCGCTTCAGATACTCAACATGGGATCTCCAGGTGCACTTAGAATCGAACCAGATCCCAAGATATTTAAAGGACATAGAATGAGTTATCGGTTTACCCCAAATTTGAAGCTTCGGTTGTGCAGGGTTATGCTTCTTAGAAAAAACTACCAACTCAGTTTTCTCCGTACAGAATTCGATACCTAGCTCTAAAGCCCAAGTAAACAAATTGTCCAGGGTATCCTGTAAGGGTCCTTGCAGATCGACCCCATTGGGTCCCGTGACAGACACTACACCGTCATCTGAAAGTTGTCTCAACGTACAGTTGTCACTTAAAAAATAAAAAATATACAAAAGGGGGCTTAAACATGATCCCTGGGGAAGACCCATGTAGCTAAATCGGGAAGCTGTAGAGGTTCCATGAGAGAAGCTCATAAAGGGTGATACGGTCAAAATTTGGTCAAGGGAAAACGCGTGTAAATCGGTGAAATCGTTTATTTAAAAAATCAAATTAAATTTCTTTTTCAAGTTCAATTAGTATAAAATTCAGGAAAAATATTCAGTTAGGCTTCTGCTTTTCCAAATCCGAATTGCCGGGCCTTACGCTTGACCCCTGCCATCAGATTTTTTACAGCCACCTTGTCCACCTTCTTCGCCGCAGAAAGCCAGTTTGCCTTGAACTGCTGCTCGTCCTTAGCAGTTTTTTTGGTCTTCTTTAGGTTCCGCTTGACAATAGCCCAGTATTTCTCAATTGGGCGGAGCTCTGGCGTGTTGGGAGGGTTCTTGTACTTGGGAACCACCTGCACGTTGTTGGCGGCGTACCACTCCATGGCCTTTTTTACCGTAATGGCAAGATGCCAAATCCGGCCAAAACAGTACGGAACAACCGTGTTTCTTCAGGAAAGGCAGCAGACGTTTATTCAAACACTCTTTCACGTAAATTTCTTGGTTGACAGTCCCGGAAGCTATGAAAATGCTGCTTTTCAAGCCACAGGTACAGATGGCTTGCCAAACCAGATATTTCTTTGCGAACTTTGACAGTTTCGTGTGCTTGAAAATATCTGCTACCTTTCCCCTTCCTTTTGCCGTATAAAACTCCTGTCCCGGAAGCTGCTTGTAGTCGGCTTTGACATAGGTTTCGTCGTCCATTACTACGCAGTCAAACTTCGTCAGCATCGTCGTGTACAGCCTCCGGGATCGCGCTTTGGCCGTCGTATTTTGTTTGGGAATACGCTCAAAAAGTTTTTTTAAATAGTGGTTTTAAAAAAAGTGAAAGCGTCGTATTTTGTTTATCATCGCGATTTGGAGTCACTACCTTCTTGTAAGTCGATAGTCCGGCTCGTTTTTTGGCTCGATGCACGGTTGTAGACGATACACCCAGCTTATTTGCGGCATCTCGGAGAGATAGGTTAGGGTTTCGCTTGAAACTACCGGCAACTCTCTTTGTCGTCTCAGCGGCTTCCGGTTTTCGATTTCCCCCCGATCCAGACTTCCTGGCTGTCGACAAACATTCCCCAACACTTTAATTACATTTGTAACGGTTGATTTGGCAACTTTTAGCGATTTTGCCAACTTTGCGTGCGAGTAGCTCGGATTTTCGCGATGCGCGAGCAAAATTTTGTTACGCTGCTCTTCTTGCTTGGACGGCATTTTGACAACTGAAGAGTGAATTCCAAAATCAAAATAGGAGCAACATTCTACACACACACACCTTCAAAATGAGGGGTGTTCAGGTTTTTAAATGCAAAATTGAAAGAAATACGTCAAGTTGATATTGACCAAATTTTGACCGTATCGCCCTTTATGTTTCTCTGACAGCAAATTGTACAAAAAATTATTCATTAATGATGAAAAGCCACAAGCGTGGAGTTTATCTGAGAGAACTTCAACAGATACTGAATCAAAAGCCCCCTTGATATCCAAGAATACAGAAGCCATTTGCTCTTTTTTATTAAAAGCTAGCTGAATATCTGTGGAAAGCAACGCGAGACAGTCGTTCGTTCCCTTACCCCTACGGAAACCATATTGAGTATCTGAAAGCAGGTTGTTCGTCTCAACCCATTTGTCCAGACGGAAAAGCATCATTTTCTCCAATAACTTTCGAATACAGGATAACATCGCGATGAGTCGAGAGGAGTTGTGGTCGGACGCGGGTTTGCCAGGTTTTTGAATGGCGATAACTCTCACCCGCCTCCAATCATCCGGTACAATGTTGAGCTCCAAAAACTGACTAAAAAAGTTCAAAATGCGCCTCTTCGTGACGTCTGGAAGGTTTTTAAGCAAGTTGAACTTGATTCTATCAGCTCCTGGAGCCGTATTGCCACACGAAAGGAGCGCGAAAGAGAGTTCTACCATTGAGAAAAGTTGGCTGTTCTCATCTATCGAATTCTCGGTTTCGCGAGGAATCAATCGTGCCGGCACAGAATCTGGACAAACTTTTCGCGCGAACTTGAGGATCCATTGGTCCGAGTACTCCTCGCTCTCGTTGTTCGTAGTTCGGTTGCGCAATCTTCGCGCCGTGTTCCAAAGAGTACTCATCGACGTCTCGCGCGATAGCCCGTCCACGAATCTTCGCCAGTATCCGCGTTCCTTGGTCTTGATGAGGCTCTTAAGTTCGCGTTCGAAAGCCGTGTATACTTCGAAGTGCTCAGGTGTTCTACGTCTACGGAAAACTTGAAACGCGTTGGACTTTTTACGGTAAAGTTCGGTGCATTGCTGATCCCACCATGGAGAAGGAGGTTTCCTGCGAAATGACGTCCCTGGAACTGGTCGAGTTTGAGCTTGAAGCGCGCTGTCTAAGATCAGGTTGGAGAGGAAGTTATATTCCTCCAGCGGTGAAAGCCTTTCTACCGTCGTTACGGCTTCATCTACGGCTGTCCTAAACATTGTCCAATCGATGTGACGGGTAAGATCATACGTGACGTTGACAGAATTTGACGGATTGAACCCGGTGGCAACCGAAATTTTTATGGGCAAGTGATCACTACCGTGGGGATCTTGAATCACATTCCATGTGCAATCCAACGGTAATGAATTCGAACAAAGTGTGAGGTCTAATCTACTGCCAACTGGAGGATGGACCAGCCAAACGTGTTACTTTTCCATTGTTGAGAACTGTCATATTGAAGTTGTCACAGAGGTCATATATCAAGGAAGACCGGTTGACATCGTACAGTTCTCCCCAGCCTGTACCGTGAGAGTTAAAATCTTCCATGATCAACCGTGGAGCTGGAAGGACCGAACAAATATCTGAAAGTTGTTTTCGGTTTATTGAGGCTCTAGGAGGAATATAAACGGAAGCAATGCAAACGCCTTTATTTTTAATAACAGCCTGACATGCGACAACTTCAATACCTGGAGTGTGAGGAAAATTCACTCTATAGAAGGAGTAGCACTTTTTGATCCCCAGAGGTACTCCCCCTCCTCCACGTGAATCCTCACGATCTAGACGAATTATATTGAAATCATGAAAAGGAAGATTGATTTCGGAAGAGAGCCATGTTTCACAAAGAGCAAATGCATCACAACCGGTATTGTGAATTATGGAGAGTGTGAGCTGTTTAGTGGAATACCTGTTACTAGAATATAAGAAGAATGATTAGTAATTTCCATTTAATTTCAACTACCTTTATTGCTTATCTTGACAGATACGCGTATTTCGTCAACAATGTGCAGACTTCTTCAGTGTCATGTACTAATACTCGACTGGAAATTACTAATCATTCTACTTATTTTCCGGTATTGTGAGCTAAAAATTTGAATGATTCCAATTTAGGAATTAAACTTCGACAATTCCACTGTAGAACAGTGATCAAATTCCCGACCTCATTTGAAAAATTATCCATCGAAGGAAATGATTGCTGCAAGGAGGGGCCACTTGGTTTTCAATTGCTTTATAAAGGTCTTTACTGTGGGAAGCATTGCCAAAACAATGCTTTTGAGAGGGTCAGAAATTTCGAGGTAGCTGAAGATACCTTCGGCAATGTCATCAAATGAGAACAGCCCAGTCGAGGAAGGGGCTTCTGTTCTTAAAAGCGGGGCATCAGGGGTTTTGGATGTCCCCGGGAGAATTGGATTTTCCTTTTTTCCACCTTTCCTTGAAATGGGCAAGCTGATTTTGGGCTCCGGTTCAGCAATTTTCTGTTGGCGGACGCGTCTTCGCTTCTGTGAAGCACCTTCTGGAAAACAAGCTGATGTTCCCTCTTCAACCAAATCAAAGTCAGACTCGTCATCTTACAGAGGAACAAAGGGATTTGTTTTGGCATCGGGTGATGGTGAGGCTTTTTTCACCATTTCCGCGAAAGATTGCCTGGAACGCTGTTTTAGCGAGCGTTCTAATTGTTTCCCGCGTTGTTTGTACGCCGGGCACGAATAGAGAGCATGAGGAGGAGTACCCTTACAGAAAGCGCATTTTGGTGTGCTGTCTGCGCAGGCACCATCCTTATGTTTCTCCCCGCAGTGGAACAGCGTGCCTCATTGCTGCAATGGGAGGTCGTATGTCCCATCTGCTTGCATTTTTCGCAGATCATTACCCGAGGTACAAACAACCGCACAGGTAGTCGAAGTTTTCCCAACTCGACGTATTGGAGGGGAGGGCTGAACCAGAAAAAGTCACACGAAACGAGTCTGAGTGGGTAAATTTCTTTTCACCCTTAGTGATCGATACTGTTCCTAGTTGGCGCACATCAAGTATCTAGACTGAAGAAAGCAGAGGGTTATTAAAGCGACCAACCCCATGCTTCAACAGGATCTCAGGGGTCAAGCTCGCTTCGGTGACCACCCCTTCAATCTCAATACCTCGAGCTGGGATGTACACTAAATACTCCAGTGTAAAAAAACTGAGAGACAGCAATTTCGTTAGCCTGTTTAAGGTTGGATACAACGACTTTTAGTTTAATGGGTCTTACCTTAATTATCTTGGGTCAGAATCGTTTCGTCAGATCGTTTGAAATCTGGTAGATATTGAGAGGTTTCGTTTTGGGCCGAAAATAGACAATCCAAGGTCCAGCTGAACTATCTGGATAAGCACGCGATCTTTAACTTTAAGAGCTACACCATCATTTTGCGCCATAGATGATTCATCTTCCGATAAATCATCCATGGCTCGCTTGTGGGAGCTTATGACGCTCAACCACTAACGTAATTATCTACAATCAATCGCAGATAAAGAAACTAAACCTAAGCACACTCTCTCACACACTCTCACACACTCTCACTCACTCTCACTCACTCTCCACACTCACACGCACAATACGATTAAAATGAATTCAGAAGAGCGAGAAACAAAAACTTATCTTATATGTATCACTGATCTACTGCAGACGGGCGACGAACGTGCTGCTGCTGCCGAGCGACGATGTGTGGCCGCGTGTACTGCCTAGACGTGGAGCTCAGCGATGATGATGACGCTGGTCGGTGGTGGATGGCAGATGAACGATTGCACGCTACACACGATGGACTGCTGGTGTGCGTGCCGTATGGATGCGGAGCAATATGCCTTTTAGATCGTTGTAATATTGCTAATTGCAATTAATGACGTTGTTGCACTGCCTATCAAACAACTTTTCTTCTTCAGAAAACCAAGACTCGATTTCACTCGCGAGCGCAAAAAAAACTTAAGACTGAAGAACTGAAACAACTCGTGAAAAGCTTCCAAAGCAACGGAGAGCGGACCGAACGAACTGTACCGTTTGCTTGTTCACTGGGTAATGAACTTTTTTATGTTCTCTAACATTGCTGGACATTTTTTATCTCCAAAAATAAATAAGTATTAGAACATACCGTGTAATTTGAGATGTTCGGCATTGAAACACTTTTGCAAACAACGTGATTAAAGCTCTTAAGGATGTCTTGAAAATGTATTGAAAGTATCGCTGATGTATGTTGAGAAAATAATTTGTTTCAAAAAAATACATTCAGTGTAGGAGCCCATTCTAGGATCCCCAGTACTTATTTTGAAAATATAGAATTCCAAAATAATTCATTGTAAAGAAATAGATTCGCTAAAACTTTTTTAAAGTTTCCCCGTTATAAGGTAATAAACTCTTAAACTCCTCCTCAGTTAACGGACACGTAAACCAATTAGAAGACAAAAACACAGTAGAAACTCCGCGGAATTCCCTAACTTGATATTTGTATACACGCCAATGTTACCCTGCGACCTTCACCCTTGTTTTGTTGCCAAAACAGTCGACATACTATAGAAGAAACATGATACACGCGAGGTTCGACCAACTTTTAATTTGAGACACCGCGTGCCAATTTCCGTTGACACGCTGCCGAATCAATCCAAGCAAGCGACCGCAGACTGACTTCCTTCTGGGTCGCCGAACCGCCCTGGAGCCTTATGCAAATGTTTCCAAAAGTTCGAAATTGGTTTCGCCTCTTCTGGTCTGCGCGGCGCTTCGGCGGGACCGGAAGATGAAATAAAAGCGAAAATCAAGTTAATTAAATCCGCAAATCTTCGCACATTGTTGTCGGGTTCAGTCCCTCGGAAATGAGAGTGAAAGCTTTACACTTTTCATTTTGTTGTTGGTGCCCCACAACTTCGGAACAAAACCACGTGCTCAGCAGGGAAATCGCACTGATGTTCAATTTTTAAAATTAAATCCATTTTTATTGTCCGCTTCTGCTCACGGGCTGTCTGAGCTAAATCATCGATTTTTACGACATTCGTGTGGGAGTGGGCGGGGAGTTTGGCTTGGAGCCGGGGCCATGCCTAATGGAAGCATGGGAAAAACTGATAAAAAATTCAATGTAATGCGCCCCAGGGTGATCGTTTACCACTGAATAACGATAACGAGCTTTCCTGTGCTCTGGCGGTCGCTCGTTGGGGGAAGTTTTCAAAAGTGTATTTGTATTTCGGTGTGTTTTTACGGGAGTGTGAGTCTATTTTGTTTACGGCTGTTGCTAGAAGAGGAGTGCTAACAATGAAAAACCGACTCCAAGTACCAGCAGCAGGTTCAAATTAGCCTTCTGGGAGAGAACGTAGCGAACCGTCATCGGTGCGGCCCCGGATGGGAATTTAAAGCTGGCATATTCATGGACGGGTGTTCGAAACACAAGGATGTTCGAAATTTTTCACACGGATTAAAGCTAGAAAACACCTCCTGCCTGACTCGGGATACGTAATGCTTGTCGATGAATTATGGCACCGGCGAGCCTTTATTACCATTATTATCATCCAAGCTCAGCACCCGGAAGCCTATCGACCTCGATTCCAAGCGTGCTTCGATAATAGGCTTTAAAAGTCGCTCTTTTCAGCTTGGCCTCGCGATAATGGCCAGATGGCCCAGAAATAGCAGCTAGCAACAACAAAAACACATCTTCCAGGACTGACGCAAGATATACACATACCTATACACATAGAAATTAATGGCCGATAAGCTTTCAGTCGGTCGGTTGGCTGCCTGCGCCTGTGTCGGCAATGGATGAAGCGCATCGAAGAAAGCCCAAATTGAATTCAAAGTTGAAATTATGAAAATTGTGTAAACCGATTAGCAGGCAATAAGCGCAATTACGATAAAAGCGGATAATGTCCCAATTTCGGATGTTCGACAGAGCCAGCTAATTAAGGATCCCTCGAGGGGTTGAAGGAGAACAGCAAGTGCAACTTGTTTTCACTTTATTTTATCGTGCCTGGATCGGAAAATGAAAATTTAATTTTACTGCATTTCGACGCGAAGCAGTAGAGAACCTAGCTACACTCTCAAGCAGTTTTGAGCGAAACAAACCCATTCAATCAGATAGCAATGGAAAATTACTCTTCCGAGCCTCAATCGAGCATCCTTCGGATTTGATTCCATCTCATGATTTCCCCCGAGTGCCCATTCAATCCTATAACGATGGAGCTTTATTTTTAATTTGTCTACCAATTTTCTTGAAACCTACTCAGCCATCGATTCTGCCGGCATCGTGTGGTGTGTCTACTGTGCTGGAAGATTCCGATTCCGATTCCGATTCCGACTGCCACCCCCAAAGCCCACAGAATCACGCGACAATACCAGATAATGCGGCTTTGCCGCTTATCTCTTGCTGAATTATTCCTGTGCATGGCATGCATCATTGCAGTCTCTACGTCATCGCAACTCGCTTCCGATATCGCCGGCGGAGCAACCTGAAGCAACAGCTGCAATCGCACAGACACACGAGGAACGGAACGAGTTGATGCATCTTCTGTTGGGGCAGCTCCCGCGGGATGTGTGTTGTGGTAGAGAGCAACATACAAAAGCATCATTGTGATCGGTTTCTCAGTCCGCAGCCGATGGTTCCCCATCGCCCTTCGCCAGCAGGATTACGGCGGGAGAGGATTTGTTCGCTAAGACTCTCGCATCCCAGGTTACACACAGGGACCTGCCATCCGTGGATGGTAAATTGAAATCCGACCAAGTGGAAATGCATCCCGGTCGTATTTATCGTCGATGGGACAAAATGCAATCGAGTGCAGCAGTCATCTCGGGGAATTAGGAGCTGAGCGCTGAGTGGAGCTGGGAAATGAGAGCCCAAGCTCACATGGGGTAGACGGTTGAGTGGGCCGATAATAATTAATTGTCCGTGGTATTTGTGATGGGAAATTGATCTTTTTCAATACCAGCGAAAAATACTTTCTCCAATTTTATTTGAGTGTCCATCAAGGAGTAATAACTGAAGCATGCTTCATATTGGTGCAATATTGAAGCAACCTTGATTTGTCTCCGTTGTATCGAAATCAGTTCTGTTTGAAGTTATTTCGAGTCATGGCGATAAATTTGCTCGATCAAGGAGCTGGTATTCAAAATATAATGTATAATGAAATTGGTGTGCTTGATTGATTCCGAAAATTTGTCTCATTATGTATTATTCTAGCTTTACCATCTCAGGCGTGGGAGTGGAATATTCAAATGATTGTCATCATTTTTGTCATCATTTGAATCATTTGAATATTACAGTGAATATAACACTTTCGATATTACAATTAGGGAAATATTTTGTTAGAAAAAGTTTAAGAATCATCCGAGAACTAAAATTTCATCATACAACATATTTAATAATTCAGCTTCTGAACCAAGTGATCAAATTTAATCTACCTGAATCCAAATGACTATTTACGACACTGATCTGAATAAGGATGATATTATGATCTACCAACCAATGTAGCACGGAGACTCCAGAGTGCTACAATCAGGTGCCCTGATGGTCCCTCTCATTCCCCAATGTCCTCGCACGGGAATCCTCTTCGATGAGCTCCAAGACGTGACAACGGTGGAGCGAACAATCTGGATTTGGTCACTGGTTCAGAGTTATTAGCCACAGAAAATTCTGCAACTCAATAATCTTGAAAAAGACTGTTTAAATAGGTTTGTGTTGGTTTTGGTTGGAGGAAAATGAGAAAAGCACTCGTTGATTTCAAATGATTTCAATTCAGTGGTATCTCGGACCAGCGCGTTGTTCGCAACACCCAGTATTACCATGAAATACAGAAATACTGCCAGCATGCGTAGCTATTAGTAGCTGAACCTGGTGCGAGTGCTGCTACGCCTACAAAATATGAAAGAAAATTTAATACTACTGACGCGTTGATGCTTGTTTTTCGGAATGAGTTTCGTTAAAATGTAGGACTTCGAGTATAGAGTTTTATTATTTTTTTATTTCGTTGCTATTTTTTGTTTTTGTTAACGTATCTGCGTTGCATAAATTTATCGAAAATAACGTTGCCGTTCTAAGAACGACATTTCTTCAATAGTACCTACACAGAAAGAAAAAGTGCGGTAGTTCCTACTATTTTGGCTGACTACGCCAGTTTCTAAATCTACTATGGCTATCTTAAATCACTTCCGTATAAACTACTGCATTTTCGTGAAAACTATCAAAATTCTTTCATAGTAGAACTGGGCGAAATTATTTTCTGCAAAAACCGTTGGTGTGTGTTTTTAATTACAACCCTTGAATCGGTAATTTCTACCATGGTTTTTCTTTCTGTGTAGAAGCATTTCATAGACAAAATTTTCATCTTCAAACAACGCTGTATTCTGTCATTTTGAAAGTAATTTTCTCTTGCATAACCTTAGATTAACTTCTTGTGCATAATGTAGCACTGTGAGTAGCTCAAGCATCACTCTTTCTTGACTAAGAAGTGGATCAAACTTCTATCAGAGAATGATTCTTACTCGAGAAATACACATTCTCATGTTTGGTTGAAATATTTGCTTCATTTGAATGAGAACCCCCCCTCCCCCCCTTTCAGAAGGGAGAGTGGTCTTTTTTTTTGTTGGGTGTAGAACCACTGCGTCCACTGAGTTGACTTTTGGGGAGGGAGTCCCAATTTCCACCCCCTTTTTTGGATTGGTAGGGGGACGAAGGCGAAAGCGATACACTGATAGGCAAAATAAAGTGCCCACCTCATCGTTTTTTATAATTTCTCTCATTGAAATTAAAGTAAACACACTGTATTTTTTTTATTATCTTATTTTTTATATTCTTTTTAAGTTTCACTTATGGAATACTGAAAAAAAGGAGTTTTACTCAAAGAAAAAAAAATCAATTTGTGTTGAAAAAAAAACAGTGACAAAATAAAGTGCCCACTTCATTTAGGCTACAGAAAACATATATTAAAGTAAAATAAAAGCATTTCAATAATTGATGTGTCCTCCTTTGGCCTTCAGGACCTCCTGCAGGCGCTTCGACATGCTCTCGACCAGGTTCTTTAGGTGCTGTGGATCTAGCTCTTCCCAGGCGCGCTCCAGGGCTTCAAAATAGTTATTTTTATTGGTAACACCAGTTTTGTCAACCCTGACATCGAGAATCGCCCACAAATTCTCGATGGGATTGAGGTCCGGGCTTTGTGGAGGCCATTCCAGCGGTTTGATCCGACAAGACCGGAAGAAAGTCTTGGTTTTCTTGGCAGTATGCTTCGGGTCGTTGTCCTGCTGGAATACGAACTTCTCTTCAAGGCCCGTCTGGATCAGCGAAACCTCCAGATTTTCTCACAGGATGTTGATGTAAGAATCTGCCGTCATTATCCCGTCGATTTTCACAATGCTTCCCACTCCACCCCACGAAAAACACCCTCAGACAATCACATTTCCTCCTCCATGCTTCATCGTGCCTTGGATGTGGCGCTCCTGAAGCTCCTCTCCCGATCTGCACCAAACACGAACCCACCGCTTTCGGTTAAACAGCTCGAATTTTGATTCGTCCGTCCAGAGAACCGTTTTCCAAAACTCTAGGGGCTTATCAGCATGCTCCTTAGCAAACTTAAGCCGTTTGGCTTTGTTTTCCTTGCTGATAAATGGGCGCTTCCGGGCAAGTTTGCTATTAAACCCCTGTGCTACGAGACGGCGACGAACAGTTCGACCGGAACCTGATAACTGAAGGGTTTCCTGGATCTCGCGGACAGTTGCCTTCGGGTTCTTCTTGACTTCGCGCATGATCTTGGTGTCCGTTCTCGCATCCGTTTTCCGCTTCCTGCCTCTGCCAGGGCGATCCACCACTGATCCAAACGTTTTAAGCTTCAGAAGAATTTAGCCAACCGCTGCCTTACTGATACTGTACTTCTTAGCGACAGCCCGGTGCGATTCACCGTTTTGCACATCACGAACGACCAATTTTCGGATACACAAGGGAATTGCTTTCGAAAGCACTGCGTTCTCCATTTTTTTTCAATTGAATCAAATGCGATCACGTATACAAATGCACCAGGTTGAGCCGTTTGCTTCAAAACATGCAAAAATATCAAAACATAAACAATCGAGGGGTCTTCCAATGGAAACTTATCGAAAACATATCGATTTTTGAAGTGGGCACTTTATTTTGTCACTGTTTTTTTTTCAACACAAATTGATTTTTTTTTCTTTGAGTAAAACTCCTTTTTTTTCAGTATTCCATAAGTGAAACTTAAAAAGAATATAAAAAATAAGATAATAAAAAAAATACAGTGTGTTTACTTTAATTTGAACCAAGTAAATGAGAGAAATTGAAAAAACGATGAGGTGGGCACTTTATTTTGCCTATCAGTGTACGTATCTATTATATATGATCTTCATTTGGTTGATCATTAAATGAAAAAATGCTGTACACTGCTTCCTGACTATTCCTAGTATAGCCTGACAAATCTTGAAAGTAATTTTCTATATTCTTAGATAAACTTTAATTCCACTGAATTGTTATTTTTGATATGGAATCAACTATTTATTTTGTAAAATATTTAATTCTTACACAGGCGTAACACCTTAAACATTTTATAGATTGAAACTTTTTTGTGCAAACACTACACCCAAGTAACATTGTCAAAACCATCCAGCTTTATTAAGCTTCATTAATGTTTTATGAAAGTCACTGGAAATCAATTTGGTTTCATTATGGCACCAAGGGGTTTCATATTATAGTCATATTCATGAGAACCTTGTTCACAACGATCTTAAAACCTTGTTTTCTCAAATTATTTTTAACTCCTATCAGAGGTTTTATTTCGACTTTATGAACTCGTAAAATACTGTTTTGAAATTCTGTTTCAGTACTCATTCATATAATCTTATTATGGTCAGCTGAAACAGCATTTTAGAACCGTTTTGCCTCCAGTAAATGCAGTAAACGGCAAATTGGTTTTATTGTAGTCATTGCGAAGATAAATTGGCTATTTGGTAAAACTGTGATTTTTAGCAATCGCCATATTGAAATATAAGATATAATTGAAATGTGGAAAAATAAATGCACCAAATTTTAAATGCAATGCAAATGAATTATAGATCGGAGGCTTATTTCGGCATTCTTTTAGCTAACCTTTTTGAATGCCATCTATATACATAAAATTCATGAATAATTTATTGCATATATTTATTTTAATTTAGTTTTTGTTGTTGTTAACACGCATTATTTCCGAGGTGCATTAATTTTCGGCTTTTATCGTGCCAATATTTACCATAAAATTACATGCCCCTTTGACGTGGAGCATGATACGCTGTAAAATAACTTAATTTGTTTTGGATATTTTGTTATCAAACAAAATTTCCCGAAGCACTAGAACTTTTTTTCATAGACATTATTTACTGCTAAATTAATCAGAAAAGCAGAGAACCGAACAAAGCAGAACAACAAAAACCAACCAAGATATCACAGTGAAGTTTGACAGCTGTGGCTCTTTGGCCGTATGCTGGTTTTCATGGCAGCCAATAGGTTTTATGAAGGTTCTCAAGTGGTCATAACATCTTTCACTAGAACATTTTCAAAATCTTTAAGGTCTTATAAAGGTTTAACTTACCTGTTTGCACAACCGTCTAAAAAGTGGGACACTTTTACAAATTTCGGCTTTCAAAAAACATAAAGGAGGTGTTGGTAGACAAATCAGTTTTGAATGTAGTTTTATCGACAAAGCCGGGAGGAGTACTATACGGCTGGAATAAAACTAAAATTGTTATTTGGGCTCCCATCTGTTGCGTACAATGTGACATTCGATAAACTGAACAGACTTCGCTAGTGAGTTAGCGTCAAACACTAGGTTAACTAATATTATATTTCACAGACTCGTGTAACAGCGCTTCTGTTTGCCGGTCCAACATTAATGCAGGTTGTGTCCTGGTAAACCCAAATGCTTGCATCAAAGTTGTTGGACAAGACTGCAAGGCACTCGGATCCACCTCAGAACCCAGGAGCTTCCAACCTCCGTAGAAATTCCTCAATTTTCGTTGCGATTGGCCACTCATTGTATACAATCTCCGTAGCATCATTTACTAATCGATCATAGTACAGAGCAGGATGGTTCCTAACCTTGCTTACTTCCTAAGCTGCTTGAAGTAGGGTTTGAACAACCCATTTTTCGGAGTCACGCCATAGAGTTGATTGACAATACAGGCAGGAATAAACATATACGCTAATGATTATTGTAATCTGAAGAGAACGCCTCGGTACCACAATGAACGGACGGAAAGCATACAGTGTATTCAATTATCAGGTTTGTTTGCGTGCTGCATGAGAGGTGGTATAGATATATGTGTTTGTGGAGAGAGGAACGCTTAGTGTACATGTATATGTGATGCAAATTGAGTTATTAGGGCCAATGCCGGAGTCATCATCTCCGTAGCATAGTGTGGAAGTAAGAAAATCCACTTATGTGTTTAAATATATATGAGTGAGAATTAACTCTGTGAATGTGAGTGTGAGAACGAGAGATAAAATAAAACTCGGCCAGTGTAAATTGCTTCGTCTGCTGGTGACGGCGATGGTCGCATCAGTGGTCATGGGTGCGATTACGGTTGACGACGTTGGGATTTTCGTCGACGGGGACTCACTGTGTACGTCTTTCTTTGGGGTGGATCTCGGCACAATGGATGGTGGGTGCTATGTGAGAGGGTCCAGATGGATGAGCATCCCTACTGTTCAACGAGTCTTTTACTTCTAGGAAAACTAACCATCCACACTTGTGAGTGGCCCCAACAAAAGCTTTACTGTTGGTTTGAATCAGTTCTCAAACTAGATGTTTTTACTTTTTTTTTGTATTCCATTGAAATAGATTACCCACACACTTGTGAGTCGCCTTCAAAGCATCACTAAAGGGCGAACACGAAATTATTGCGACACCGAAAATGTCATGCCAATTTTTTTTATAATGTTTAGAATCAAACCAAAATTTTAGGGTAGTTTTATACATATATTTACTTCAAAAATCAAAAGAAAAGTTAATCGATGGAGCCTTGAGTGTAAAATTGAACGCATTTTCGCTTGATGCCCTCCATCAAAGTCTTTACAGTGTCATCCTCAGTTTCTCAGTTTTTTTTCTCCATTTTCTTAACATGTCCTTCTTGTCTTTGACTGTCTTCTTGCTCTTCCGAAGTTCCCGCTTCATCATTGCCCAGTACTGCTCCACCGGGCTCAGCTCCGGACAGTTTAGCGGATTCATGTCCTTTGGATCAAAATGGACAGAATTGGCCTCATACCACTCCAGGACACTTTTAGAATAGTGGCATGATGCCAAATCTGGCCAAAATAGCGGAGCTTCGTCGTGCTGCTGCAAGAACGGCAAAAGGCGCTTCTCGAGGCACTCAGATTTGTAGATCTCGCCATTTACTGTGCCCTTTGTCACGAAAGGCTCACTCCTCAGTCCGCAAGAGCAGATGGCCTGCCAAATGAGATATTTGGAGGCGAACTTCGACATTTTCTCCTTCTTAAATTTGTCGTCCACATAGAACTTGCTCTTGCCGGTGAAAAACTCCAACCCCGGAATTTGCTTAAAATCGGCTTTTATATACGTTTCGTCGTCCATCGCACAGCAGCCATATTTTGTCAGCATCTTCTCGTAGAGCTTCCGTGCCCGAGTTTTAGCCGTCGATTGTTGCCGCTCATCGCGGTTTGGGAAGTTCTGTACCTTGTATGTATGTAGTCCAGCTCTCTTCTTTGCATTCTGGACGTAGTTCTGCGACATGCCGATCTTTTTAGCCAAATCACGGTTTGAGACGTTGGGATTTGCTTTAATCATCCGCTTCACCTTTCCCTCCGTCTTTTTGTTCTCCGGTCTCGGTTTTCTTCCAGCTCGATTGCCGTGATCCAACGTCAACCGCTCCTGGAACCGCTTCAACACTCTGGAGACGGTTGAATGGTGAATGTTCAACATTTTTCCCAACTGCCGGTGCGACAGGTCAGGAAATTCCAGGTGTTTGAAAAGAATTTGGTTCACCTCCATTTTCGTTGAATCGAAAAACACGACTTCGAGTTTGACAGCATGTAAACAATACAAATCAATGAGAAAGTGTGCAAAATTTGGTTGATTTTTACCCAATGGTAAAAAAGTTATGCCCTGTTGAATGTGTCGCAATAATTTCGTGTTCGCCCTTTACTGTTGGTTTGAATCGGTTCTCAATCTTGATGTCTTAACGTATGTTTGTATTCTGCTGAAATAAACCACCTACACACCCGTAAATGGCCCCAACAGCGTCCTTACTATTGGTTTAATTCGGTCCCAACATTTGAATAATTTTACTATGCATCTCTGTACAGAGAATAAACCGGGAACATAGTAAAATATCTTATTTGCTGCCGACGTCAGTTGAATTTTGCACATCGTTTACCAAAACGGATAGTACTGCAAAGCCAACCATTTTATCCAACATCCCCTCGTCAACACATTCCTACCCATTTCCTACTTGAACCACATTCGGACGTGGCCAGCGCTGGTATTGCCCATCATAACATTGAGATCACCTGTTCTTAAACATTGAAGACGTATGCTAGACCCAAACATCAGCTGTTCAATTACAGCTGATCTGGCAATAAAAGAGTAGCAGCTATTGGGCGGTCAATCATGCTCATTCTCATGAAATTACACAAAACTAATATTAATTCATTTTAAATATCCGTTTCCATTAGCACTGTTGGCTGCTTGTTATGGATTTTTTGACAGCAATTGGCTTCTATCGTCGCTGATCGAAGGGCTTGTGCCCGTGAGATGGGAAAATAGGGAAGACTATAATAGCATAGCATAACCTTAATAGTTGCACAATATCGTAGGTGATTTAGACTAAACCCACTGCCAAAGGATGTGCCAAAGGTAATGGAGTGTTATAGCCTGTCGCCGTTAAATTTCGGACACCAAAATAATAGCAGCAATTAAAAATTACACATAATTCAACAAAACCGAATGTTCATTTCACAATAATAGAGTTATATCTAATAGGTGCGCAACTAAGTCCTCGCTGTTTTTTGGTGAAAAAGGAACTTTATTTTGAAAACAAAGGTTACAAACGACTTATTTCAAGTATTGCCCATCGCTAGCTACGACTTTTTCCCATCTTTCTGGTAGAACGTGAATACCATTTCTATAGAACTGTTCGTCTTTTGATGCTATCCAAGAATCAAGCCATTTTGAGCTGTCATCATATGAGTGGAATTGCTGACCAGTGAGACCATGTGCCATCGAACGGAACAAGTTATAATCGGACGGTGCAATATCAGGAGAATATGGCGGGTGGGGTAGGACTTCCCATTTGAGCGCTTCCAAGTAGGTTTTCACGGGTTTCGCAACGTGAGGTCGAGCGTTGTCATGCTGAAGAATCACTTTTTCGTGCCTTTGCTCGTATTGTGGCCGTTTTTCGTGCAGTGCTCGGCTCAATCGCATCAATTGAGTTCGATACCGTTCCCCGGTAATGGTTTTGTTTGGTTTCAACAGCTCATAATAAATAACACCAACTTGGTCCCACCAAATACACAGCATAACCTTCGCAGCGTGAATATTCGGCCTAGGCGACGATGTTGAAGCATGCCCGGGCAGTCCCCATGAATGTTTCCGTTTTGGGTTACTGTAATGAATCCATTTTTCGTCACCCATCACAATGCGATGTAGAAAACTTTTCCTTTTTTGCCGCTGGAGCAGTTGTTCACAGACGAAAAAACGACGCTCAACATCTTTTGGCTTCAAATCGTAAGGAACCCAAGTTCCTTGCTTTTGAATCATTCCCAACGCATGCAATCGCTTAGAAACGGCTTGGCGGGAAACTCCTAATCCGGAACCAAGCTCTTCTTGCGTTTGACACGGATCCTCATCGAGCAATGCCTCCAATGCAGAGTCTTCGAAGTTTTTTGGCCTTCCTTCACGCGGCGATCATCAACACTGAAATCACCGTTTTTGAAGCGACGAAACCAATCACGACACGTTGTTTCACTCAGAGCAGCATCACCGTAAACTTTTTGGAGCTCTCGATGTGCTTCAGCCGCCGTTTTCTTCGAATGAAAGAAGGAAATCAACACTTCCCGCAAATGACGATTATTTGGCACGAAATCAGACATCTTCAAACAACCAAAATATATAACACAAAACCAAAATCACTGATTTGGCAAAGCGGTTTGTTTACCATATGTCTGAGCTTGGTTTAAGACGCTTGAGATGTACAACATTCGACCAGCACTTACTACTGGCGCCATCTATTGCTAAACAGCGGGAACTTAGTTGCGCACCTAATACATTAGAAACAGTTGATTAAGATGTTAATCCTTCTTTCTGTAAAATTCTAGAACTTAATGTGGTTCACCCGCCAACAGGTTCCGTACGGTATCATCAGATACGCCCGCCGTGACGATTCTCCTTTTGACATAATTGGTACCATTTGCTTTTTTCTTAGTTTCAAAGATTTCCGCTTAGCTAGAGCCCAGTACTTCTCTATTGGGCGAAGTTCTGGACAGTTTGATGGATTGGCTATTTTTGGCACGTATTTGACCTCTTGTACCTTATACCATTCCAGGACGGACTTCGCATAGTGTCAAGAGGCCAACTCAGGCCATAACAGAGCTGGAGAGCCGTGGCTTCTGATTTTCAAACAAAAAACACGGTACTTTTAGGTAAATTTAGTTTTTTGGCTAGATCGCGTACCGATACATTCGGATTTTGCTGCCGTTCGTACTTCCACTTGATTCGACACCATTTTACTGAATGTAACAAGAATGTTGTACCACGAAATTAAGTGGAGAGTTTAAGATGTTATATTAGTAAAACGTTTCAGCGATCCGTGAAAGAATTCAAAATCTGCACTGAAAGGAAAATGTCCGAAATTTAACGTGGACAGGCTTTAATTGGGAATTTACAACACTGCTAAGAATAATCCCCAAAACCAAAACATAAAATCCCAAAGAAACCAGAACGCAAAATCTAAGACATGTTGAAGTCACGCGGAATGTATCAGATTGATAGCATAGATAGAATACTCTTGATTTCAATCAACTGATAAAATAGACAAAAAGCTTTTCCTGTAGGTTCCGGCATCCTATCAAGGAATTAAGTCATCTTTAATGCATCATAAATGCCGCTTTTGGCCCAATATACGGCTGATTTACTACAATGCTATGATAATGCTTCATCAATGCTATTTTGCATTCGAAATGCTTATTAAAGGCTACAAGCATTTAAATAGCGTTTGAAATCCAACTTTACTTTCAGATGGCATTCAAAATGCTGATTTAATACTAATATAATGCTAGTAGCAGTTGAAATGCAGATTTAGGGTTGATTTACTGCATATGCTAAGGCTTGCTTCATTTAGAATTGGAACAAACTTTTGCTCATATTGTGGCGCTCTTGGTGGACGGATTTGGAAGTTCTTGGCGCCCACGTGTCGGGAATTTTGTCAGTTTCACGTATGTCTTTTTGTCATTCCGCAAATCGACTGTACTTTGTAAACAATCAACATGGAAGCCGAAAGAAGGGAAAAAATTGTGCACAGTTATTTGTAAAATCCATTGTGGTCTGCATCTAGGCTAGCTAAACAGCTGAAATTGCCCAGAAATACCATATGGCGCGTTATCAAACGGTATAAGGAAACATTGTCGACGATTCGGAAGCCTCAAGCCAATCGTCGGAGTGGAACTGTCGACCGGAAACTGCGTGGTAAGATTTTGAAGACGATTAAGAGGAATCCCAATCTGTCGGACCGTGATTTGGCCAGAAAATTCGGTGCTGCCCATAGTACCGTGAGGAGAACTCGACTCCGGGAAGGAATCAAGTCGTATCGAGCTAGCAAACAGCCAAATCGGACCATAAAACAGAATAGTGTGGCCAAAATCCGTGCTCGGAAGCTATACGACCAGGTGCTGACCAAGTTCGACGGGTGTCTTCTGATGGACGATGAAACCTATGTCAAGGCTGACTTCGGACAAATCCCAGGTCAAAAATTTACTTGGCAACGGCTCGGGGGGATGTTCCAGCCAAATTTAAATTTGTTTTTGCCGACAAATTTGCACGAAAATTCATGATTTGGCAAGGCATTTGCAGCTGTGGCAAAAAAACGAAAGTTTTCGTTACAAATAAGACAATGACGTCGGAACTATACCAAAAAGAGTGTCTCCAAAAACGAATTTTGCCGTTCATTCGATCCCACGACCATCCCGTAATGTTTTGGCCAGATTTGGCAAGCTGTCATTACAGCAAAGTCGTTCAAGAATGGTATGCAGAGAAAGGGGTCCAGGTTGTTCCGAAAAACCTTAACCCACCCAACTGCCCCCAGTTCCGCCCTATTGAGAAATACTGGGCAATCGTGAAGAAGAGACTCAAGGCAAAGGGAAAGGTTGTCAAAGACATCAATCAGATGAAGACCTGGTGGAATAAGATAGCTAAAACGATGGACGAAGAAGGTTTGCGCCGCCTAATGAGCCGTGTTACAGGAAAAATTCGAGAATTCCTTCGAAACCGCGACGAATAATTTTATCCGTATTTTTTCTTAAAAGTATGAAGAAAACGCTACATTTGTATAAAAAAAG
This sequence comes from Aedes koreicus, assembly GCA_024533555.2. Taxonomy (NCBI): domain Eukaryota; kingdom Metazoa; phylum Arthropoda; class Insecta; order Diptera; family Culicidae; genus Aedes; species Aedes koreicus. Next base: position 192,000 of record JAHHFK020003289.1, read on the forward strand.
ATCTTGAATTCAATAATAAATAACTGAAATACAGGCAATTGTTTTTGTTCCAATTCTATCTGAAGCAAGCTTTAATGCATATTGATTACCTGGGTTTCTCTCCTTCCTTGATGCTTATTCTTCCGCCAGTTCTCGGCATTTTAATGACATTGCAAATGCGAATAACCGTTTACTGGATCTATGTTTCACTAGCGAAGAATTGGGTCAAAGATGTTCTATTCTTCAAGCTCCGGCACCGCTGGTCATAAGCTACAGAAATCATTCCCCTCTGCTACACTGGAGTTTAATCACGAATACAACTTCCATGAAAACATCGAATACGTTTTTCATGACTTCCCCCATGCTGACTTCGAGAGATTGCCGGCGTGTATTGGAACACGACCCTTGCAAACGGGGATGCGAGTTCTGCTGCTTTGACTATGTGTAGGGGAAAGGCTTGTAAGATGGAACACGATCCGTTTTTTGCTCGTAACATTTATAATTTTTATTTTTTCACGGATCCAAAGACATCTTTCGAAAGAAAAATTAACAGGCTCCAACTTTTTTCAAGAAATTGATTATTTATAGCCATAAAAAAAAAATTATGGACTATTTTCGAAATCAATCGAAAATTGCAATTTCAAAAAATGGGTTGTATGATGGAACACCCCAGATAATCCACATTCACAGTATTGAACAAAACATTTGCACCCAGTACACGACTACCATGAAATTGACCATTAAAGAGCTATGGAAGGTCAATCTTGGAATAATACATATGTGCGTTCAAAAACAACATACATTCGATTTATTGAAACAAAAAATAATCACAATTCACTGAAAAGAAACTCATAACAATATTTAAAAACAGAAAAAATGGTTTTTCTATTGGACAAAACAGTTGCAACTTCGCATCCAATCGTCAGATTGAATTCTGCAGTCAATTTTTAGTAGCAAATCCTTTATTTTCAATAACAGCCTTGCATCGTTGAGGCATGGAGTCAATCAGGTTGTCAATAATGTTCTGAGGTATTTCTGCCCACGTCTTTTGAATGTGCTCGAACAATTGGTCTTTATTCTTAACCCCCACGCGATTAATTCTTCGATCCACGATCTTCCAAATGTTCTCGACAGGGTTTAGATCAGGGGACTGTTGTGGCCATTCCATAACCGTGATGTTATTATCGCTAAACCATTTTTTTGACGACTTTGGCGGTGTGTTTTGGGTTGTTGTCCTGTTGAAACACCCATCTTAATGGTATATTCCATTCCACATGAGGTAGCATAACATATCTAAGGATGTAATTGTACATAAAGCAATCCATAATTCCATTAATCTGATGAATCGGACCAAGACCGTTGGCAGAGAACCATCCCCAGACCATCACATTGCCTCCAGCATGTTTCACGGACTTTTGACAATATCGTGGATCCAAGCGTTTTCCGACGGGTCGACGTATACGGCAAATTCTATCGCTCCCGATAATGTTGAACCTCAATTCATCGCTGACCAGAACAGTCGACCATTTCTGCACACTCCAAGCAATATGAGATTCAGCAAACTGGAGCCTTTTTTCTGGTTTTCTTAACGATATCAGCGGTTTCTTTGAAGGGCGTCTGCAAAACAATGTGGTCTGACGCAGACAGCTGCAACTCTTCTTTCACTTTGAAGGATGATTTGAAATGATCTTTCTTGATGCACCGGATGATCATAGAATCGTCCCTAGACGTAGTGCAGCGTGATCTTCCGCCTTTGTGCTCCACAGAAATCTTTCCGGTGCAACGAAACTTCGAGCAAAGTCTTGAGATTTTTGATTTTTTCACTCCATATTTGGTACAGATCTCTTTTTGCGACATTCCACACGTGTAATCATTGATTATTTTCTTTCGCAGTTCCAATCCAAGACTGTCACGGGCCATTTTGAATCTGGACGTTAAAAATATCCCAAAATATTAGAAGCAACATTATTTTATGTAAAACAAAGCAATATTTACCTTTTGGTTGCGTAAATGTCCAATATATAACCCTTTCTTTATAGGATGAATCCAATTACATCGATTATCAACAGATTTGATATGAAAAACAACAAAATATTATAAGTTGCAATTGTTTTGACCAACGCAGAATGGTACTTGCCAACAAAACACAGTCGGTGTGCTATCAGCTGTCATTTTACTACTCCGGAAATCATGTGGTATAAACATTAGACTCCAACTATAGTGACTTAAGCCGTCGTTAGTTCAGTTAATTCAGAGTACATACATATGTTAATGCGTATTATCGGTATACACTACCAGTTGCAAATGTTTTATCCAATACTTTACACTGAATTAATGAAGTAAAATCGCGTGGTTTTGGAAATTTATTGAAATTTATTGATTTAAGCTTGTATTCAGAGCTTAGAACCTGAAAATGAAAATGAATTTATATATGAACTAAGATGAGAAATTGGAAGAAAAAAAAAGAAGTGCGAAGGCGACTCACTCACTTTCGAATTTCATTTTTTAGGTTTTTTTGGCGGCTGGCATCTTCGGCGTGGTGTCGCGGGATTAAGCCTTACGCTTTTCAGCGGACGCCAACTTCTTTTCCTTAGCGGCTAGGTGTTTCGCATCACGCTCTATTAGTGCCGAAACACTTTCTGGAGATGTGAGCACCGTAGATTTTTGAGGTTTCGGTCCCCGATTTGTTTTTTTTTCGGCGTCTTTGCCGTCCGAAGAGGACTAATCGATGTGAGCAATGCCGCATATTTTTGAGCGTCTGAGGTAGAAGCAACCAAAGTAGAAGCACGAGAAGTTGATGCAACTGAGGTGGAAGCAATAGGTGTGCAACGACTTTTCGATGAAAATTAGCAGTTCATTAGTTTCATTAGCAGCAACGTCAAGAGCATTTGTATCAACAACGATCCTGCGCTGCTCTTCTTTGTCGTATTGTTCTTCGACAGCGGCGGCGACTTGATTCACTTCGTCTTCACCTAGTAAAATGAAGTCGCTGTCGCCGAATATAGCCGGATTGAACGGGCTGATCCCAGTGTTTTTGAAACCGGAGACGATATTCTCAGCGGTTGCACCTCTCAGAAGAGCAGCACGAACAAGCATTGGGATGTGCATGATATCGAGAGCACGACCAGGATTTTCGCGCATCCATGAGTTATGCTGGATGGTATAGAGCGTTTCCAGATGAAATCAGCCGGAAAGAGACAAAATCTTGCACGACCCTCTCCGATTTAGATGAAACTTTGCACATGTCTTCGGAATTGGTGATGATGGATTTTCCGCGGGTTAAGGGAATTTTTTGACTCAAGACATTTTTTCAAAAGGGCGTATGTGTTTTGTTATGCGTATTTTTCAAAAAATCATAACTCGAAAACCGTTGGTTGTAATAAAATTGTGTCTCAGAAAAAGTTGTAGTTAATTAATTTGACTTTATAAAAAAAATATGTACACCGTAAAAAAAAAAAATTTCTTCAAAAAAATCAAAAATTAAACTTAAAAATCAATTAGCAAATCTGTCCAACGTACGATTTTTATGATTTTTTTTTCAAAAAGACTTTAAGTCATAAAAAGAAGAATAGAAGTTGATTTACGATGGAGCAACTTAAGATAAAAAAGTTCTTAGAAGTAAGAAAAATTCAAGTTTTTTCCAATTTGTTGTTTTTGCATGAATAACCATATTTTAATAATATAATACGATTTTTCTATTAATTTTAAACAAAAATGCTCTTGGTAAGCAACATTCTACATGTACCCGTTTTCGAGATAATTTGAAATTAATGTCGAAAAAATGGCTTTTTCCATGAAAATATCCCTTTTTCAAAAGTTAGTCGTGATTTTCCAATTATTTTTTTCAAATTGTACATAAAATTTTCAACAACTATCCTTTTGACAACAAGAAGATTGAACATCTTCTTAATTAACGAAATTAACGAATCTTAATTACCAAATAAAAATTTTGAGTTTTTTTTTGTTCATTCATGATTTATTTATTTTTTCTACAATTTAAAAAAAAATTGTATTTACATTTTTACAAACACCATTTCCTAACATTCCTATATATATTATGAAAACTCAGTATTTCGTCAGTTGAAAATATTTTCGCAGCGATTTTATTATCTGCAACTGGAATGAAGGAGTGATATTTCTGTGTACCAGGAATCATTTTTGTTTGCTGATAACTACCACCCCATTCTGCAGTTCCCTATTCATATTCTTCTTGTGAAACATAGCAATATGATATTTTTGTGAAATTTTCTTGATTTCTCTTAATAGCCCAATCATACAAAGTTTTCGCACTTGTTATTGGATGTTCATGTTGTTTGGCCAAGCTTGCTCTTGTTGCCATTCGTTTTAATGTGCCGCCAATTAAATCACATGGTCCCTTACCATGTGAAGTTGCGAAAAAATGCCACTCAGAATCAATGTTGTATTTCTCTTTAAACTTGCAGAGGCTTGCAAATTTGTTTCTATTTTTGTATTGGGAAGCAGCCCCATCAGACATAAAAATGGCCTTTTTTATATTCATTAGTTGATTTAAATACGTTAGTAATTTAGAAATAAATACTTGTACCGCAATTGTATCATGTCTTAGAACTTCTGATATTACAACAAAACTTAGATTTTTAAGCATTCCTGACTCCATATAATAAATAACAAACGGATGAATTGTAGCCTGATCACTGTTCCAATGATGACTTTGAACAGCATCCTGAAGTGTAAATGAATAATTCTCTGCAAAATCGCAAATAATAACTACTTCTCCTTCTTTAAATGAAGACTTTGTTTCTTTTAAAAATTTAGATTGCTTTGTTTTTATATAATCGTGAGTTAATAGTTTTTCTAATTTCTCGCTAAAATATTCAAAAAATTCATCGACAGGTTTTAATAGCGTTTCTAAATTACATCTATCAGTTGTAATCCATTGTTCGAACGATATCTCAGACAAGTTATGTTTCTCAAGTTCTTTTAAAAATCTTATCTCAAATTCTGACAGCGTGGGAAAATTTTCGCATTCACGGAGGTAACAATATTTTGAACTTGATGATGAATTAAACAATAACTTCTCAAAATGTTGATTACAATCAGTGTTGAATGAATATTTTTTTAAACTGTGAAGCATTAAATCAATATTTTCGTGAATTGCGCAAACACAAACGTTGTGAGAACCTGAAGCATTTAGCAATTTACAATGCTTTGGTCGTAATGCTGCAAAAGTACTAAATCCAATTTTATGTTCAATGACTTCTTTAAATCGAGTGAAAGTTTCTCTAAGTGATGAAAGTAATAACCGTTTTTGAATTTGTTGACGCTTACCATTAGTGTTTACAGAGACATAATCTCTTTATCCCTGCATGGCTCTGCTGATGTCGTCCTCGTCAAAAAATTGTATCACTTGATTCTTTATATCCGGATTCAAACGATTCCCGATCTGTCGTTGGGGGTAGCCAATACTCCATTTTCGGTTACCAATTCTTTTGCTTGTAATTCAAGGTATTTGTTTTTTTTTCAAATTTGCTCGTTATCTGCTGAATCGTCCACGAATTAGGCAAAACTGTTAATATACGTATTTTATCTATTTTATTTTATCGACAGGATCACGACGATACGAAAATAACCGACATGAATCACTTAATGACGTGTCCAAATGGACCGTACACTGCATGGATAAAAGTTTTTCAATTAACTTGTCAGTTAAATTTCTAAGTTTAGGCGAACACCGTCTCCCGATTTCACGAAAAGGTTTACAACAATGCTTTGTTTCGAGTTCCATTTCAAATCGTTTTACACTTTACGCTACTTATGAAAGACACTGTTAAACTGATGTCATGACTTTGTAATGTAATCCTTTTTATACGTACTAGGTACGCACTTTAGGTACTTTTTTGAAATATTGGTATGTGCAGGGGTATGCATGTAAATTATATTTTCTGTCAACACCAAAGGGAATGCATGAATAGGTGTAAATGGGCGTAACAATTGAATTCTTACTAGTATAAACAGTTTAACTAATTAAATACATTATGTTTCTACCTGAGCAAAATACGCTTGTTCACTAACATGAATACTAATTATTTTTGTTTCGGGTTAGGTTTTCATAATATACTGTAAGTAAAAGCAGCAAATTTTGTCGTGTTACCTACAGTAAATATCAGGAATCAGTTTGTCTAGTATTCTCGATAATAAAAGGTATATTGTAGAAAATTGTATGTACAATTTGAAAAGAATACTTTTGCAGATGGACAATCACGACTAACATTTGAAAAAGGGATATTTTCATGGAAAAAGCCATTTTTTCGACATTAATTTCAAATTATCTCGAAAACGGATTCATTTAGAATGTTGCTCACCAAGAGCATTTTTGTTTAAAATCACTTTAAGAATCGTATTTTATTATTAAAATATGGTTATTAATGCAAAAACAACAAATAAGAAAAAAATTAAATTGGTCTTGCTTCTAAGAACTTTTTTATCTTAAGTTGCTCCATCAAAAAACAACTTCTATTCTTCTTTTTATGACTCAAAGCCTTTTCGAAAAAAAAATTATAAAAATCGTACGTTGGACAGATTTGCTAACTGATTTTTAAGTTTAATTTTTTATTTATTTTTACAGTGTACATTTTTTTTTTTTTCATAAAGTCAAATTAATTATCTACAACTTCTTCTCAGACGCAATTTTATTACAACCAACGGTTTTCGAGTTATGATTTTTTGAACAATACGCATGACTAAACACATACGCCCTTTTGAAAAATTTGTCTTGGGTCAAAAAATTCCCTTAACCCGCGGAAAATTCATCGTCACCAATTCCGAAGACATGTGCAAAGTTTCATCCAAATCGGAGAGGGTCGAGTTCAGTCATTTGCTCATTTGGCAGAGAAATGCTCTATATGCTCCTTTAACTGGCTTGAACACAGAGGCATCGATGGCTGCAATGTGGCGGAAATGAAAGAATAGTGAAGCCATGCTCACGAGCTAGATCAATGGCAGCGATGGACAGATGCGACGAGTGGTTGTCCAAAAGCAACAAGGTCGGTGCCTCAATTGATGATCGGCTGTATTTGATAAAATGATGCATGAACTTACCAAATTCGTCTTGCTGCATCCATCCGCTGCCATTTGCGTAGCCAACCGATTCCTTGCTCGCATATTCCATGTAGGTCGGACTTTGGTATTTTTGCGAGGGAAGATTTGAATTGAATGCAAAGAATTGAATTGAAGAATTGAATTACCCGAAGCACTAACCGCGAGAGCCAACGTCATCAATGAGCCGCACTCGGCCGATGTTATTTGGCCGACGAACTTCAACCCTTTCAGGGATAATATTTTGCCAATGTTGTTTGGGAAGGTTGTGAACCCGGTCTCGTCCGTATTCCAAATGTCGCTGTTTTAGCAAAAGCAGCATCAAGATTATGAAAAAAAAGGTCGACGTTCTCTCGGCAAAAACTTTGACGCAATTTAAGCTGGTTCGTTGTGGCGTGCGCAATGAAAGATTTTTATGGCGAAGCATAAACCCATAGTACCATTGACGACCGGCTAGCTTCTCAGCTTCCCAATTCTTCGGTACGACGACTTTTTCCTCTTTCACTGCAAATTCATATGCCAGCTGCTTCAACTCATAAATGCTGATTCCGTAGTAATGCTGACTACAGTGAATTATGTATTTAGTCAGCTCGGCTTCCTTTTACTTATTGAAAACCTTAAAAGCAAAACGCAAAAGAATGCATTAAAATCATAGAAATAAAAACTTAAGAAGGAAGAAAGAATATAAAAATAGCAAACCGAATGCGCGAGACCAGTGTTGGAATATGATCCAATGCGGCGAACGATCTCCAAAAATTGATCATTGGGAACTGAAGAAATATCGGGAACTTCGGCATTAAATTTGGCAACGTGGCGATGGAAAGATGTTAGCTTGAGATTGTTGACCGCAGCGGCAGTTCTCATCGAAACTTTGTTGATGTTGACGCTCTTTATAGCATCCAGCAATGCTTCATGGTCGATGACACCACGCTGAGTTTTTCTCGAATGACGGGAGGCCATATCAAATTTCTAAAAAGATGCTATGTCCACCAAATTATTCTATACACACTTTCTTGTTGATTCCAACGCATTTCCAAACATAAAAAGTATCATTCATATGTTTTAAAACGAAAAAAAAATGTGTTCCATCTTACAAGCCTAACAGTGTTCCATCTTACAAACATGACGCCATAAACACAAAACATCAAACAATTGTTTCACTTTACTATTTGTTTGGAAATGCCTTTGGATCATAAAAATACACCAAAAATGCTAGCCAACGCAAATGTTTACCTTTAAATATCGATAGGAAATTTCCACTTATTAAGCACAAAAAATAATAGCTGTTTTAATTATGCCAACACTTTTGAACAATGAAACCTGGAAGAGCTAAATAGAATGAGTGTATTCACTCCAAAAGCAAATGAAAATTGAAGAATAGTAAAAAAATGAGGTTAACACTTGACAGCGCGATAGTGTTGTCGCTGTGAATGTCAAAAGTAGCGCTGTTCCATCTTACAAGCCGTTCTTCCAGTATTTTGCTGTACGCTATTGATCAATTCCTGCCTAAGAAACCCAACCGTAAGCCTACCAAACCCGCTTGGTCTAATTCCGACCTTAAATATTTGAAACGAGTTAAAGGGCTGCTATGACACAGCAAATATCGCACCGAGCAAGCTACGCACGTGCCATCGTCGATTAAAAATACATCAACAGCTTGAAAAGCTTGAACAACGCTCATCAGCCTCAATTACAGAGTCACCTCATAATGAATCCGAAGTGCCTCTGGCAGTTCGTGAAAAAACAACGGAAGAAAACCGGTTTACCATCCACTATGACCAATGGCACTCCTGAAACTGACCATGTCGTGATTCGCCAATTTGTTCCGTAATGGTAGTCTTTCAATTTCCTGAAGCGTTGCCTGAACACACTTGCTGCGCCCGTGGCTACGGTCTTCAATTCGTCATCAAATTCTGGCGTGTTTCCTGATTGCTGGAAAGAGTCGTTTGTTTACTTAATACACAAAAGAAATGATGCAAACGGCCCGTCACCAACCATCGTTGGATTGCTGTTCTCAGTGCTTTTCGAACTGAAAATAAGCTAATTTCGAAATTTTCCTCTATCCAAAGAATGTCTTTCAAATACCATAAGTGCAAAAAGGCGCTGGTTTAGCTGTTGAAACCCTAAATTTCTTAATAATTTTCTTCACATTCTAAAAAACCAATAACTGAAAAGTAAATGGCGTATTATTCCGACTAGACACACTTTAATTTTTTTAAATCAACCTCCAAACTTCGCAGCAACCTCAAATATTTACCCACGTGGATGAAAAGCCATCATCTTACCTAGACCCCCAATCCAATCAGAATCAGATGACGCCCTTACCTCTAGCATCCAATAGTTGGAAATCGACATCGATTTTCCCACAAAAGCACACAATCTGCGAACGAGCACGCTTGTGACATCGAGCTTGAGGAAAATAGGATTTTCCCCTTTTGCTTCGGACGGTTCCGACGGCTGCTCGATGAATCGGTAGAGCCACACATTCAGTCAAACTCGATCACAAAGTTTCAATTTTCGTTTGCTTTTTCCACAACGACGACGGCGACGTCGTAAAGAAATCCTTTCCCAATCACTCCATCTCTTTTGCCACAAATTCTATTACCTTGTATTTTTGCGCCCTGGAGTTGAAGCAGCAGACGTCATCGTCAATGGATACAATTCAATTTTCCTCCTAAAAACGGCGCCCTTCGCCCAAACTCGCAGCAGCACACTCGTTGGGGACCGCTCAAGTCAGTTCAATCTGTTCAGCCGTGTCCGCCACTGGAAGCCGCCGTCGCTCTCGGCGTTAAATGGAAAAGAGGTTAAGACACCGCAAAGTTCAACTCAAGTTTTCCTTCCCAGTTCTCAAGCGGGTTGGGATCGACTAGAAGGTAAAAAAAAAGCAGAAATCCATGTCAGAGGTTTCACTGATTGAATTTTTTTTTCGCCTGAGCTTACACAAGAAAACAAACATACACGCGCGTCGCCTCGCTTGGGTAGAATAGAGAAGAAGTCAGATCCAATCGATGATTTTTCGATTGGAGCTTTGAATACGACAGTGCCGCAATCGGAGACCTAAACGGAAATTGAGTGTAGGTTTTGGAATTGATATTTGAACTTTTAAAAACCTGTTTCCTCGGTGGCTAAAGAGTTTTTCTACAAAATGGAAATGATGCCACCGCATCGACTATCGACTGCTCCGATTTGGTATGACGGGCGTAGGAAGGTTTCATAAGAGATTTCCAAAGACAGCCTGAATTCTGATGTACATAGAAGTCGTCACCAAATTACACAAGCCATGGCTGCTCTTCGTCTGCAGGGTCCGCCGGTTCATTCTCGATATTCATTTTCACCGTGCGATTGTTTCACATCCTTACGAGGATGTCCCATCCAGCCTATCGTAGTCGAACGATTTTTTCGGTGTGAACGATAGGATGTTCTCCCAGTCCATCATGCAATACGTGATTCATTCACTTTCTCCACGTAGATCGTACGCAGCACCGTCAGTTCGAAAATAGTCTATATTTCGTGACCGTAGAAGACTGCCGGTTGAATCAATGTAGGGTAGAAGCACTAGTCCTTGCCCCCCAAATTTTTTTTTTCGAAAATCTTGATTATATTTACAGGTTTTCCCTATCACAACTATTTTTTTGCATGAATGCCTTTTAAATGTATTAATTTTGAATATCCAGAGTGAATATTGACTGAAAACACCACTAAAATCTAAAAAAATAATGTTATTCTGAATCACACTATGTTTTAATTTTCGTCCCCCCCATTGCGCTAAATTTCACCCCCATTTTTAAATCACACATTTATGTTAATTATTTTTTGAAATCTATTGAAATACTGAATACTACAGATGAGGTATTATCCATAAATGACTTAATGCTTTTAAAGGAGAGTAGACGTTTTTAGAGATAAATGAGAACAAAAAATGCAAATGTTGTACTCAAAATGTAAGAAAATATCATGTATCATAAAGGTGCTTTCACAATTTACGAATAATTTTTGACCTATGTAAGATGAAACAATCGTTTATTAGATTTATAGCAAGCAAAGACATACAAACACAAAACATCATGGAGTGACTAGTAAAAAAGAAATGAAACGATTTTAGCGGTGTACTTTTTATTGAAATTTGCATTTTTATAAAATTCATTTGAACAATTTGAACTTGTAGTCCAATTATATTCGAATCACGAATTCAAGCCGTTCGGTACTTCATTTCCGTTTGGCCACTTTTCCTTATTTCTCTTATTTTGCACAGACGTTTCAGTCCATGTTTCCTTTGGCTCTTTCTGTAGAGCAGCCTTATGTCCTTTATTTGCAACTAGCTGAACCCGGTGCGTGCGCTGCTACGCTTGCAACTAAATAAAGGAAAATTTAATATAACTGGCACATTTTGGGTTTTTTTTTTCCGAAATGAGTTTATTTTCTTAAATAAGCAGGGGTTCAAACTTCTATAAAAACATGCTTCTCACCCTAGAAATACACGTTTTGTGTTTTAGTAACCTGGATAGTTCTCATGTTTGGTAGAAAATTGTGTTTCATTTGTATGGGGCCTTCCCTTCCAGAGGGGGGTGGTTTCTCAAACCACCATATCATTGCCTTCAAACCCTCCACATGCCAAATTTGATTCGATTTGCATGATTAGTTCTCGAGTTATAAAGAAATTTGTGTCTCATTTGTATGAGAGCGCCCCTTCCTGAGAGATTAGAGGTCTCAAACAATCATAAGCACCTTCCCCAGCCCCAAAAACCCCTTCATATAAATTTTCACGTTGGTCGGTTTAGAACTTTCCGAGTCTATAAGGGTCTGACAGACAGACAGACAGACAGAAATTCATTTTTATGTATATAGAAATCTAGCATCCAAAAACCTCCATATGCTAAAGGTGGTTTCATTTACTTGATTAGTTCTCGAGTCATGCAGAAATTTGCTTTTTATTTGTAGGGGGAGCCCCCCTCCCCTTCAAAATGGGGAGGGGTATTGAACTGCTATAGAAACATTTCTTGCCTCCAAATACCTCCATCTGCCAAATATGGTTCCATTTGCTTTATTGGCTCTAGATTTATGCTAAAAATTATGTTTCATTTTTATGGGAGTCTCCCCTTCCAGAAGGCGGAGGGGTCTCAAACCACAATAGAAACATTTCTTGCCTTTGAAAACCTCCACATGCCAAAATTGGTTCCATTTACTTGATTAGTTCTCGAGTTATTCAGAAATTTGTGTTTCATTTGTATATGAGCCCTCTTTTCAGAGAAGGGAGGGTCAACTTAGAAACATTTCTTGCCTTCAAAAACCTCCACCTGCCAAATGTGGTTCCATTTACTTGATTAGTTCTCGAGTTATTCAGAAATTTGTGTTGCATTTTTATGGACACCCCCCTCCCTCCCCCTGGCGGCGGAGTCTCAAACTTCCATAAAAACATTTTTTTTTCTCCAAAAACCTCCGCATGCCAAATTTGGTTCCATATGCTTGATTAGTTCTCAAGTTATGCAGAAATTTGTGTTTCATTAGTATGAGAGCCCCCCTCTTACAGTGGGTGGAGGGGTCTCGAGTTACCTTAAAAACATTTCTTGCCTTCAAAAACCTCTACCTGTCGCATTCGGTTCCATTTACTTGATTAGTTCTAGAGTTATGCAGAAACTTGTGTTTCATTTATATGGGAGCCCCGCCCCCTACCAGAGAAAGAGGAGAGGTCTCGAACTACTATAAAAACATTTCTCGCCTATAAAATAAAAACCTCCACATGCCAAATTTGGTTCCATTTGCGTAATTAGATCTAGAGTTATGAAGAAATTTCAGTTTCATTTGTATGACAGCACCCCTTTTAGGAGAAGGAAGAGGTCTCAAACCAACATAAAAACATTTTTCGCCACCAGAAAACCCCACATACCAAATTTGGTTCCATTTGCTTGATTAGTTCTTGAGATATGCAGAAACTTCTGTTTCATTTGTATGGGAGCCTCCCTTTCTAGAAAGGGGAAGGGTCTCAAGCAACCAGAGAAACATTTATCGCCTCCAAAAACTTCCGCATGCTAAATTTGGGTTCCTTTGCTTGATCAGTTCTCGAGTTATGCAGAAATATGTGTTTTATTTGTATGGGAGCCCCCCTTTTCAGAGGAGGGAGGGTCTCTTACTATCTTAAGAACCTTCACCGGCCCCGAAAACCCCTGCATACAAATTTTCACGCCGATCGGTTCTGTAGTCTCCGAGCCCATTAGGGTCAGACAGACAGACAGACAGACAGACAGACAGAAATCCATTTTTATATTCATAGATTTCTCTCTTTGTTTCGATTTCATGTCAATGGTACCTTCGTCAATTCAAATCATGATCCGTTTGATTTTGAGTTTCTTTTTCGGTGCCTTTTCTTGATTTTCCTTCTGCTTTCGCTGTTCTGTTTTCAGTAATTTTAGTTTTGTCTTTTCCTGTTTCGCTTGCTCGAGAGCTACCTTGCGCTCTTCTCTAGCAATTTTTCGCTTTTCCTTCTCCTCTTCCAAACGATTTTTCTCATCTGCCTTTCGTTGAAATTCTTCGATGAATTCATCAGACGTGAGAACATGGTATCGCTTCGATTTATATTCGCGAGTAGCCGATCGTTTAGGCGTGGGTCGCACATTCAGAAACTCCTTTAAAAGCCTTGCAGATGTTTCTGGAACTTGATCAACAAATTCTGTTTCATCATCACATTGCACTTCCTCCGAAGAAATGTTTGATTCCTCTTGAACTTCAGTAGACACATGGATTGCTTTTGCTGCCGAACTGGACGATGCGATGCCCTCCTCCGGTTCCAAAAAAAAGTCTGTTTCATATGTCGCAATAACAATCTCACCATGCACTTCAGCAGCAACAAGGGTAACTTCCGTGGTTGAACCATAGTCAAAGCTACAGAAAACTTCGTTTTCATTCGTTTTTTTCTGAAACTGATTAAACAATTTCAGGATAGGTTGATTGCATTGCCAATATATTCAGCACACCTTTTAAGTGTGCCTTTGGCTTCCTGAAGCTCCTTCTCAGATTCGCTTACTTCTTGCATTTCTGGATCTGCATCAATGGGTACCGATGGATCTGTAGATTTTCCCAAGCACTTATCGAAGTTGATAGCATTGTAATCCCAAGGAAACAGTCCGGAAGCTCTGAAACCGTTCTTTGTGGTTTTCATTGTCAAACACTTGCGCAAGCAATCTGGAAGGACTGGTGCGAAAGTGTGAGTGGTAACCACAGCATGAGGATTATCACGTCGCAAGCGTTCGACAGATTTTGTCCATCCATTCTTCAGCGGTTTGAACGCAGCGACATCTGCCGGCTGCATAATCCTGGTAACATTGGGATACAAGGCGATCAGTATGATACCCATCTCACAGCACATTATAGATGTCTCGATATTAATGTGACTACTCCCAAGTAACATTGCTAACACCATCCTGCTTAATTAAGTTTTATTAATGTTTTATGAAAGCCACTTGAAATCAATTTGGTTTTATTATGGCACCAAGAGGTGCCAATAGGTTTCATATTTTAGTCAGCTTTATGAGAACCTACACAGCTTCTTTACAACGATCTTAAAACTTTGTTTCTCAACTTCCTAATACTCCTATCAAAGGTTTTATTTCGACTTTATGAACTCGTAAAATGCTGTATTGAAATGCCGTTTAGGACTCATTGATATTATCTTATTATGGTCAGTTGAAAAAGCATTTTAAAACCATTTTGCCTTCAGTAAATGCATTAAACGGAAAATTGGCATTGAACGAAGTCACCGTAAAACCAGATAGTTTTATAATAGTCATTGCGAAGAAAAATTGGCTTTATGGCAAAACTGTGGTTTTTTTTCCAATCGCCATATTGAAATATAAGAAACAATTGAAATGTGGAAAAATAAATGCATCAAATTTTCAATGGTATGCAAACAAACTGTAGATCGGAGACTAATTTTGGCATTCTTTTAGATAATCTCATCCAATTCCAAGCACTTTTCAGGAAATGCATGTTTAATTTATTGAATATATTAGTTTTAATTTGATTAAATTTGTTGTTAATTTGCATAATTTCCGAGGCGCATTAATTTTCGGCTTCTATCGTGCCAATATTCACCATAAAAATAAATGCGCATGTATCTTAGAGCATAAGACGCTATAGAAAACACAATTTGTTTTGGATATTTGGCTATCAAACAAAATTTCCCGCAATTCAAGACCTTTTTTTACTGCTATATGAATCAGAAGAGCAGAGAATCGAACAAAGCAGAAGAAAAAAAAACAACCTCGATTTCACAGTGAAGTTTGACAGCTGTGGCCATTTGGCCACATTCTGGTTTTAATGGCAGCCAAAAGGTTTTATGAAGGTTCTCAAGTGGTCATAACATCTTTCACTAGAACATTTTCAAAATCTTTATGTTCTTAAAGAGGTTTTATTAACTTGTTTTCAAAACCGTCTATAGAGTGGACCATTTTGTACAAATTTCAGCTTTAAAGAAGCATAGAGGAGGTGTTGGTAGACAAAACAGTTTTGAATGTAGTTTTATCGACAAAACCGAGAGGAGTGCTATACGGCGGGAATAAAGCCGGCTTCCCCGTAAGGCAAACACCGTCTTGTTCTTCGGATTCAACTCGAACGACGTCTCATCACCATTTATGATCCGGTTCGGATCCTGCAGAATATAGAGCAGATTCCGCTCTTCCAAATAGGCTTCCACCCTATTATGTCTGAGGCCGATACTTTCGCGCTAGCGTTGGTCACGAACTCTGGAGTTCTGAGGGTGATTTTTGGATGTCGTTTCAGGAACAGCTGTAGCCAAGTTCGTCCTAAAATGAGCCAAAACCTCAGATTTTACAAGAGTACTTTGAGAATCTAGATGCACACGTACCTGGTCTGTTATTTGCAAATGGATTCTCCCGAGGATTTGCATCCAGATATTGCTGAACGGTATCCAGAAGCCACTCTTTCGTAATCGAAAATCCTCTTGCTTGCAGGTCGAAAATCCACTCCTCAATCTCTTTTTCCTACTCCAGTGTCAACACTGTTTCCGGGCCAGCACGGATGTGTTCCTGGTTCTTCTTCGTAAGACGTGAGCGAATGGTGGAACGGGGAATTCCATAATGCTTTGAGGCCTTCTTGATGCTCATTTCACGGCTTTTGATCTTCGAAACGGCGGCGGAGAGTTCCTGTGTTGTGTAATTTTCTCCATACTTTTTTGGTTTCTGATATAAAATACATGATAAATCACTTGTTTAGCAAAAAACCAACCGTAAAAATATAGAAACTTACTTGAATATTCATTACAGCAACGATAAACGTCAGTAATACAGCAGCAAATTCTATTTTGGTGAGTTTTCTCTCAGCACTTGTTTTGATTTTTGACAGCTTCGACAAGGGGGGGCAAAAATTAAAACACACTGGACCAAAAGAACTCAATATGGGGTTTCACCAGGGGCGAAATTTAGAAACGTACAAATATGTGTTCCAATTTTCGCCACTTCTTAAAATCACTAAAAATCAATCAAAATAACTTCAGTTACTGCGTGTATCAATGATTTTGATAGTTTTAAATGTTTCTAATAAACTCCACAAAAAAAAAAAAATAGGAAATATAATATTTACATGTTTTTCCCAGCGTTCAATAATCAGCTTGAGTTTCATTGCATAGAGAAAAAAGCTCTTCATGTGTACGGTTGTAAAAAAATGTCATTTTATCAATGAAATTGATTGTTTCAATGTATCTGACCTTTATATTTTGATACTCTGAGTTATTTCTTTTCTGTCTAGCAAAATTTATAAGTAGAATCCGAGGGGTACGCCACTCTGCGATTGCACATTGGATCGCTGCAAATCCTTATCAAATTAAAAAAAAAAAAAAACCATCGCTCCCATTATCACCGTTAATCGGAACAGTATTATGAATCGCGAAATTCATCGCGTAATCGCGTGTCATCGTCACCGATTTTTACTCGAATCGTGAGCAGTGATATTGATGTCTGGCAGCCATGATATTTATATTCGAGCTACCCTTTTCTTTTCTGGCAACAGTGTCGAAATTGGTTTTGATTATTTCGAGCAAGTGAATCCAAGCAAGCGGGTTTTCCGAATTAAAATCAATAGTTTCGTTTATGTTTGTCTCGGTGCTAGTGGCTTCAGGGCCAATGTTGCAAACGTAAACAATGGCTTCTTCCACAACTATCTTGAAAATGCAAACTCGCTCAAGTAAACTACCACTTGTATTGTAAAGGGGAGCTCCCCAACAAACATCGGTGTTGAATTAGAGCTTGTTCAAGCAAATTTGGAGAAGCTATTCAGCTGTTTCTTCTAGAATAGCTGAATAGCTTCTCCAAATTTGTTTGAACAAGCTCTAATTCAACACCGATGTTTGTTGGGTCTTCTTCTGTACAATCGTCGTGGTAATTTACTATGATTAAGCATTGTCAAGAAATTTGCGGGAGCAGCTAACGTTTGCAAATCTCCATGTCCTTATGAAAACTCCATGTCGAAGAAATTATTGTTCGGTTATTATGAGGCTCAAAATTAACGCGTATCTCTTGTAACTGTTGTCGTAGATTGTTGTATTCTTCAGTTCCGTCGTTTCTGTAGAATTTGTATGACAAAAATAAGAATTAGATATGCGTAGTAAAAAAGAGTTCCAATTCTAAAAACGTTCTGTTCTTGCCACATTTATATTTGGCGAGTATTTCTGGCAGTTCTCGTTGTCAAATTTTTCGAGCAGTTCCATTCTGTCAGCAATAATTTTTATTCTGATCGCATCGTCATCGCGCTCTCATCGCGATTGATCGTGCTAATCGCAAAAAATGCTTTCAGCGCAAAGAAAATCGTCATCATCGTGGAAATTTTCATGTCAGGGAAGCTTTATTCTTCGCTTATCGTGAGAGTTGAACCCCCAGCGCCCCCCCCCCCCTCACCCCGGTAGAATCGATCATTATTTGAAATAATCACTGTATGTTTCATAAGGGGGGCGAAAATTGGGGAGGGGGGCGAAGACTAGTGCTGCTACCCTATTGTAGATGGTCAACTTTGTTGACATGGTTTTCAGCCAGACTGCGTCTTTGTATCTTTCTCTGTTGGTGTCGTTGTAGGTAGTCGTCGTTGTGCCCAGATACACGAGTTTGTCTACCAACCTCAATTTCACCGTCGATTCGAATTCGTGTACTTCGTTTCCAGCGCATTAATGCTACGTCCAATCCTGCTAGCTTCTTTAGTCTGGTGAACGCTTCTGCTATGATTCAATAGAGCTGGAAATCCATACTCGTGCAAATTATTACAAACATTGATTTTAGGCAAAACAAGATGCAACATTTTTGTTTTATTTGATAGTGTGTGATGAAATATTAACGCACTTGGTTGGCACTGCGCTATAGAAATAGTATTAAGGTAATTTAATAATTTTTCGTTAATCAAATTAGAATACATGCAATTAAGAGAGTTGGCAACACTGAATAAGTTAGGCGACTCGATGTCTCGCTCGGTGAAAGTTTCCCTAAATTTTCTGTTTTATTTCGTATTTTTCGATATCCGACGATCTGTTGATGTGCCGTTGCGTTTATGATATCTGAGTTTATGTAGCGTTTCACGAAGAAGTGGAATCTAAAATTTCACAAATGCAACATAACCTCAAAGTGATCTGTGAACTTGTGTATATACAAAATCATCAGCGTAGTGTATATATCATCATGGAATAAGAAGAGAAGTTCTATAAGTGCGGATGGAAGATGGGAGGTCTGAAGCATTCTCGACGGCAGCCATTACCTCAAAATTCAGAATTGATATAACTCAGAATCTGTACTAGATATTGAATATTTAATCACATCCGTTTGTCTGCTTACTTGCTGTTTGCAATCTGATGGAGTTCGATTCGATGTTCATTCACTAACAATTGAGATTTATCAATTTGAAATAGCGAGGTAAGTTTACGAGAGAGATAAAAGGTAGGAAAAAAACGGAGCAGCAATTCACCTTAACTTTTTGTATTATTTCGGCTGCTAAGTAGAAAGAAATCCGCCGTTCCGGTTTGTCCCACATCGCAAAAGTGGTGTTCGTTCGGTGCTCAGGTCGTGCTATCGAGGTATACCTGTATTATCCATTTATTATAAACGTGTTTCGAGGACAACCTTTTTTATTATATATGTACTATGAAAATTGTCAGCACCCCGGGAAAAACTTGACAGCTCTAATGTGATGTATCCTGATAATGCTAGAACAAATTTCCAATGAAACGAATTTTCAACAACTGTTATTATCAAAAGGGCCGAAGTTTTGTTTTGAACTTGATAAATTTAATATTTAAAAATTAATTTAATACAGACAAATTTGAATGGGTCATGGGAGAGGATGTGCTGTATACACGGAGAGATCCAGACGTGCGGCCTTGCGTCTTTTTTTCTGTCTGCCTCTCTCTTCTTCTCTTCTGGGTATTGGGCGTTTTTGATGTTCGGTCTGTGTAATCCTTCCGGCCCGAGCAGAACACAAAAGCATATGAATACCTAATTTTGATCTTGATAACTGGCCTTGGTATTAAAGAGCTCAGATTAAGAGGTAAAATACCTAAGCAAAATACCTAAGAATTGCAAGCAAAATGTCTCTAGAATAACTAAACTTGATACTCCGGATACCTGGGTAAGTATTTGGTCACCTTAGAGGTATTATTTTGGTATTGTCTTACCCCAATTCGGTATTCGCATGACATTGTGGGAACAATTTGATGGTATTATCCTCAGGTATTTTACCTCTTAATCTGAGCTCATAAATACCAAGGCCAGTTATCAAGTTATTCGCTTCTGCTCGGGGGTGAGTAAGTTGGATTAGTGCCGTGCAGTGATTTGCATCGGGAGGGGGGAGAGAGTCATGTGAAACAATTTCTTCTGAAGAAGAATGTGACCTGAATTCAACAACTACTCTCATTCATTCTCCTATTAACTTATTTTTCCTGGGTGTTGGGTGGTTTCCTGATAATATGTTTCGTCCGTTGCTTGTTTTTCACTGGCTTTTGAGCCATGACAAAAAAAATCAGTTGGATGTTATGTGTTATCACTCAGTGTTTGTTCTTGTTGCCTTTGTTTCTATGAATGTTGTTTTTCAGGCGATCCCCAATGCTAGTGCGAGGCGTGTCATGTGTGATCGGTTTTCAACATTGTTGATCACCCGTAGCGCTGGACGCGCGTGTCTTAACTTCAAATTCTTTTCCATAATAAAAAAAAATCCATTCCGCTTATAAGTGGTATGGGATTGTATTTGGATATTTTTGTTTAAAGATGTTGTGATTGGATATTCCATTTATTTCAGAAATCATCAAGCCGTCGGCCGTCGGCCGTTCGGAACCGGGCTTTCTTTCGGTGCTCCGATTGTTGTCTAATAGTGCCAAGATGTTGTAGATGCCGGAAAGGGCGTATCCGGCATCCACAAAGTGACGCACGATGTTCGTCTTCAACGCTGCGGGGTGCCGTTCTTTGAACGCGCACACTTCTGAACGGAGTTGCTTAACTGTTTTTGCCATCACAGTTTGAGTTCGATTTATAGAGCTGTCATATTTTGTCTGCTGACTCATGGGTTACTATGATTGATGGGTAGTTTCGTCAGTGCGGGTGAAGGTTAACCCATAAAAAATCGGCAATTTTGGTCCATATTTTTAAATGCAAACGTTACAATAATATAAAAGTTATTGTAAAAAAAACCAATATCAATAAATTCACAATAGAGACGAATGCTGAAGTCTGGTTCAAAAAAGGCAAACAACAAAAACAAACAAAAAATAGAAGAGGGCTGAAATGAGAACTTTGAGGGAATCCAGAAGTTACTGAAATAAGTTCCGAAAGCTTATTTTGAAAGCAAATTATTTGTTTGTGATGTATGTATGACTGAAGCTAACTTAAAAGTCTAGATTCGACTCTTATTTTTTGTAACTTGTAGAGTATAAATGGTATGTCGATTCGGTAAAATGCTTTACTGATGTCAGTGTAAAGCCTCTTCCACATGCTTGCCATTGTCCATTGCATTTAAAATTGAAGTATTAAATTCTCTAAGATTTGTAATAGTTGAGCGGCCTCTGAAGAAACCGTGCTGTTTATTTGCAATTAGATTTTTTTACATGGTTGAAAATTTTGTCGTTGACCATAGATTCAAAAAGTTTAGGAATGCTAGAAATGATGACAATTCCACGATTGTTACGAATGTCTGATTTCGTGTCTGGTTTGAAAAAAGAGCACCAAGTAAGAGGATTTCCAAATTGAAGGGAATTTTTCTATCTTCAGAGACATGTTGAAGAATTGCTCTCAGGGGATAGTAAGCTTTTCTGAAAGATTTTTCAAGAATGCGGCTACAATACTATCTGGCCCTGGCCCTTTAGATGCGTCCAAATTTCTTAGTGCCGTCAGGACTTCATGTTGAGATAATTGATTGATTGCAAAGTTGTTTAGAGTTTCGGGAATGAAGGCAAAGAAGTCTTCGGAAAAAGTGGTGTATACTTCCTGCAAGAATTTTGCAAAGAGGTTTCAAATTTCAGAAGGATTTTCATCCTCAGTTCCGTCAAAATGCATTCGTGCAGGAAAGTTGTAACTTTTCAATTTCGTGCTTGCGTGATTGAAAAGTTTTATGGTTGTATTTTGACTTCTGATTCAACTTATCGATTACATTCTCCGTCTTCAGAGTTAATGACTGTGTTAATTTGGCTGCATATGTCCTGATAATTTGGCAAATTCACTCTAGTGTTTCCATTTTTATATAATTTGTGTGCTTTTTATTTTTCTGTTCTTCAGCTTTTTTAGTTGAACCATACTGAAAATGGGTTGCTTTGTGTTCGTCTTCTTCTTTTATTTGGTACAGTTTCTGAACTTACGTTCTGAATAAATTCCTTCTATACTAAATATATTTTTCCAATTAGTTGTTCGTAGTCTACGTTTTGTTTCTTCATAATTAGCTTTGTGGCATTCCGGCACTTCTTCTTATTCATAGTCGATGGGGCAAGAAGTGTATAAAGATTGAATATTCAATTGCTGTGTGCAATAGCATTCTTTTTTTACCTTGCTGCAGTAAAAAAATGCCATCCCTACCTGGTGACTTTTAAGGTTCAAAAGAATCTATCGCCCATTCGACTCGCTTTTCTGTAAAAATAATATTGTTCAGATTCTATTCTTACAGAATAGATTGGCATCTGAAAGCTTTCTTCGTTGATTGATTCCCTTCATCGACCTTCTATTCTGTGAATCGTGCTGCTACTAAAGCATTTTCATAGAACTTATTGTGGAATTTACAAGCTAACAACGTCTTCTCTTGACTTTATCTGTAAGATCCAATTATTGAACCGTGATAAACCAAAGAAAAGGTTGATGATGATAATCAATAAACGAAGGTAGGCCCTTTTCGAACATAATGCGAGCTTTCACATTTAATTTATTGCAATTGATCACTGCTCTGCTGGAACGAACTACACTATTTCCAAGCTCCACAGCTAATAATGATATTTTTCCAATGCCTGTTTGCTTTTATGTGTCTCCCGTATGGTTACGAAAATTTACGAAAAATGTAAAATGTGATCAAAAACAATGTTAAATCACACCGAAAAAAAATATCAAATCTCACCACCACTGGGCATAGCGTTTCCTTCATTAGCATCAACCTCCAGGAGCATTGCATTGCAAATTGAACTTTCCCCAACAAAACCCAGCGATAAACCATCGGAAACCCCCATTTCCATAATCCTTTCCTGTGGGAATGATCCCCGCACCGGAAACCGGGAATGCTTCTTCTATTTGCTGTTTGAAAATATGCAATTCTCAATTTATATTTCCCATTCCGGAACACACTGTCTGAAGCAACTCGTACCTTCAATTCAAAAATTTTTTTTTGCTTGTTTGCTTTTATATTCCTCTGTTAGGAAAATCAATACCGGCTCTTGTTTGTGTGCAGTGAAAGATCCATTTATTGAAGGCTAATTCCATTTCGTGAGGTTTTTGAGCGCGAATGAGAAGCTACATTCTCTTTTTTTAACTACTTTAAATGTCAAGTTATAGGTTATTTGTTGCACAATTTTTTTGCAATTCGATACTAACCTAGTTTTTTTTTTTAATTTTGCAGTAGTAGAAACCTTCCTAGCCTCCTGTGAGATCTACTGCATTCAATTCCATTCGATACTCTGCCAGGATTGATGCACCAATAAAAACCAACATCCATTTCGAGTTCGCACACCAGGCAGGCAAACTTGTGATTAGACTTTTTGTACCCATTTGGAAATGTTACGCGCCGGTATCCACTCGCTTTCCAATGAGCTCCAAATAGTTAATTACCCTTTAATGGGCACCTAATGAAGCATTTGTGCATTGGAAGCACGTTCTGCCCATTATATTGCACGTACATTCTGGTGATATGCTGTATCGAACCCGGAAGGCTCTGATTGCGAATTATTTTCGCCGGTCAGCTGATCATGCGTTCGGAACAAGTTGTCAAATAAGGTATCGCATGGCACGTAATCAAGACCCAAGCACTGAACATCGGAGCCGATTTAGAGATAATGTGATTCTCTGCACATGCCACCGTGGGTTATGTTGACAGAGATGGTCGATGGGAAGCTGTAATTAATTTACGCTACGGTCCAACTGGTGGAATAATTATGGAATCGGGCTTTGACCGGTAGATACTATAAACGGAGTTTGCTTGAAGATGAAATAGGATATGGTTATCTTAGTGTAGTGAAATCGTTGCTTTCCGCTGGTTTGTCCGGTGGGTACTTACTGTCTCAGAAAAGTGGGTCACAATTTGCTTTAACTTAATCTCATCGCACTTTCGGAAATGAGTTAATTTTGGAATTTGAAGGAGGGTACCAGAATCTGTTTCAAGTAATCAGGAAACTTCTTCGTTGTTTTATGACTGCTATGTAAATAGCTGCTAATACTATAAGTTGATTTGCAGAGTCGGCACTCTTTTGTTATCGGACACAGCGCGTTGTCTATTGTTTCGATTATCTACTGTTCTGTGGTGCAACTGATCGAGTGAGCACAGGAAAAAGAACAATAAAGCTGCTCCCCACTGAGGTATGGGGGTGCGGTGGATGTGGTTTGCCAGTGATGTGGATTATAATTAATTAGGTAACCAATTATGACCCATTCTACTGGTTTACCCAGATATGGTGGTACGGTGAGTAACCACCATATCTGAGATCAAGTTAACTACTATTACACTCAGAGAATGACACCTTTGCTTTTTTGTATATGTAGATCGGTTCGAATTGCAAATCGGTACTAAAATTTATCATATCCTGCTTCCAATTCAAGCAGACCCTACGTTTAATGATGTGAGTTTCCCGTCAACACATTTTCAACCTTTCCTCATATGTCAATTTTTCTAAGGTACTGATGAAATCACGATGTTGTACTGTACCATTTCACTTGATTGTCGTTCAGAGCCATCTGAGCACTTTCCGGATGTTCAAGATCAACCATAAAAGTGGCCATTTTATGAAACTAAACAAAGCACTTCGCAGCTTCATTTCTCTCAAGTCAGTTTAAAAACTTCATCCAGGTGGCCTTCCGGATGATCTAGATGAACCGCTATAGAAGTCAATTTGTGTATTAAATCTTAGTACTTCACTCGTGCTCTTTTTCTAAACTACTTTCCGAATACATTTGCTCTTGTGATTTGGGAAATGACTCTCAGTATTCATCTGATGGCCTTCTGGATAAGCATCCATATATGTTGTCTAGTCATGGAATAGTGTGTAGTATAGTAGTAGTGTGAACGGAGCATTAGGATACACAGTAAAAATATATGAAATTTATTGGCAACGTATTTGAACAAGTAACTCAATAAATAAAGACTAAATGGTTCTTTCAATCCAACTTTCTATTCAAAAGAACGTAAATAATCACTTAATTGCTCATCATCTAGAGTTGAATCCTATATCATTTATTTCTCAAACACCCTTTTAAATTTAATAGATGCGACATCTCAAATATACCCCTCAAATATTATTCAATTACATGTCCTTTAAAACTACGTGCATGTAACGTTAATGGTTTAACCGTGCAGTGCACTGGCTCATAAGTATCGTGGCAGCCATTACTGTATGTTCGACTCGAGTGTCTTAGCATTAAAAAATGGCAGCAGGGTAAATGCACCCTCCTTTTTGGGGAAATGCTCCTTAAACTTTGGAAAAAAGCCCCGGAGGGGGGTGTGGGCGGGAAAAAACGAGGGGGGGTAATAACCCTGGTGGGGGCGGGTGGGGGGTGTTGTGGGGGGGTATAAATTTCCTCGAGGGTGTGTGGGGGGGCGGCGCGCGGCATGGGGGGGGGGGGGGGGGGGGATTTTTTTTTTTTTGGGGAGTATTTTTTTTTTTGAGGTTGAAAATTCTTTTAATATCACTTAAAAACTAAAATACAACCCGACAAGACAAAACAAAATAATGAAAAAAAAAAAACCGTCAAAACAACCGGAAGGCGCTAACCAGAAAGTTAATACCTCCGATTGCATTATACCGGGCAAACGCATCTAAGGAGCATTTTTCCAAAGTTTAAGGAGCATTTCCGCAAAAAGAAGGGTGCATTTACCCTTTGCCTTAAAAAATGAAAAACTAGGAAAAATTAAAATTTACACTTCACTTGATCACTTTTTTAAAATAAAATAAAAAACTGAAACACTTTTTTAAACTATGACTAGTAAACGCGAGCAAATTCCTTTAAATTCCACTTCAGATAGCTTATCTTTTGACAGATAGCTATTTGTAGAGGAATTTAACGGAATTTGTTCGCGTTTACTAGTTATAGTTTAAAAAAGTGTTTTAGTTTTTTATTATATGAGAAAAAGTGATCAAGTGAAATTTAATTTAAAATTTTGCTAGATTTTCAATTAAAATCGTTCTACTAATCGCTCGCAAAAGTGTTTTTAAATAAAAATAAAAAGTGTGTTTAAAAAAAAAGTGAAAATAAAAAATTGTTTAAAAAGTGAAAATGTTGTGTAGTTTTTGTTATTTGCTTTGCGAGAATGTTTCTAGTTTCTTACGACACATTCGCAAGCTCTGTGAATAATTGCAAAATAGTATTCAAGTGCTACATAACATTCCAGCAGCATCTGAAGCAGGGACATTTAGAAACTACGCACGTTGCTCTGTGGAAGTGTATACTTGTAACATGTGCTTTAAGGATATCGATCTTTACAAACTTATGAAACATGCACAAATTATATATCTGAGGAGCTGCTTGTATGATATGATCAACTGTACAGTAATACACTATACACTGCAATATTTTCGATATCAAAATCTCTTTCAGATAGTTTGTTTTATTTGTTTTTCAACTGTACACAATTGGAATTTTTTCATGAATATATACTTTTATCATTTACTGTATCCGAATTGCCTCGATACACAGCTAAAAACAAACATTGAAAGATTGCAAACAATTTCGTTGTTTACGCCTCGTTAAGCTTGGAATTTAACGAGGGGAAATTATACGCGCCTGTTAAAATTCATTATTTTTGTCTGTGTATTCCACTAAATTTATTTTATTATATACACTTTTCAGGTATAGCCAATGAAGCATCGATGTTCTACGTATTTGCCGATAACACTCAAGTTACGGAAAGAACAATAGATATCATTGTGACGATCCAAGACCTGATGTGTGTACAGTATGTACACAGTTTTATGCACCTCAAAAGTACGGCTAAATTTTTGGAGCTGGTGCAGGATTATTTTCTTAAAATTTTTCCCACCAAAGTATCAAAATCAAGCGCGACGAGGATTATTAAACAACAATGGATTGTTGAGAAAGTAATAGCATCGTTGTCGGATCACGGAGAGGCAAATCATGGGCAAATTTAATCATTTTTCGTTTATAAGTTTCACGATTTTCATATTTTTATTGTTTCTTGTTCATTTTCAATGTATCAGTAATAAAAGAAAAAATCAAAATGAATAAATCCATTGTTAACTGAAATATTGTTTCGTCATATATTTGTGCCAAAAAAGGGAGTTTAAGATACTTCACCTTTCAATTGACTGCACGTGGATGTGTGTGTGTGTGTGTGTGTGTGTGTGTGTGTGTGTGTGTGTGTGTGTGTGTGTGTGTGTGTGTGTGTGTGTGTGTGTGTGTGTGTGTGTGTGTGTGTGTGTGTGTGTGTGTGTGTGTGTGTGTGTGTGTGTGTGTGTGTGTGTGTGTGTGTGTGTGTGTAATCTAACACCCATCGGCCGGCAATGGTATTATGGAAGAAATCTGTTTACAACAATCATTCAAGTGACCATTGGAAGCAGCTTTAATCCGGGTGCTAGAAAGTGATAGCTCTACTGAAGATCCAGCAACCCATTTCAGAATGTCTGGGGAGTCACGCCCATTCCGAGGTTACTTGCACATACAATAAGCCCTGCATTTAAACATTACCGATATCATTTGCATAAGGGCACTGCAACACACTCCTAGATTTGGAAATTTTATATTTCCAAACCAGGCACGTTTTTAGTATTATTTGAAAATAAGATTATTGTTATATAGTTATAATCAGGTACATCTCACCCATGCCCGCCTCCTTAATCACACAATCTTGTTCATTGATAAAAATAAAATATGTCGATGTTGATTCGTAATTAATTTCATGCACTCGCGATTAAATATACGCAAAAATTAACGTTGCTAAACCGCCCGCTAGATATGCAACCTGCATAACAAAATTCTGTACACCCCGTGGTGAATGCACTTAAAATTATGTGCAAGCTTTTCACCCGCCCATGCGCGTTGTTTTCGTTTGCAGCTTCTGACCAGCAAATGGCCGTTCCCAACATTGCACTAGTCTTCTTTTTTTTCACTCCACCTACTTCCAATAATGCAAATCCCCGCTATGAGGCGACTCTATTTCGAGCTTCAAAACTGCCAATAATCATCGATTCACTCGCGACAAAGCGGAAAAGCACTCTAAACTAATAAATTATGCCCGAGTGTCACAATATTACCACTAATAACCAAAACTAAGCTGATGTAACTCTTCTTCCAGGTGCGGGGGTGAAGCACAAAACCCAAAAAAAAAAAACAGGGAAATACTACCGACACTCACACATTTCGAAAGGGAATCGATTGTATTCACTACGGCTTACACAATGCACGCGAAGATTTTATGATTTCACTGTTAGTTCAAGTTAAATTATGAATTATTGTATAAATTATTGTTATTATCACATGTTTATTATATATCACAGCTTTGCCAAAGAGCCAATTTATCTTCGCAATGACTACTATAAAACTTTTTGGTCATATTTTTTTTACCGTTTTAAACCCTTCAATGCCAATTTGCCGTTTAATGCATTTAATAGAGGCAACACGGTTTTAAGAGGCTTTTTCAACTGATCATAATAGAATAATATGAATAAATCCTAAGATGGCATTTCAAAACAACATTTTACGAGCTCATAAAGTCAAAATAAAACCTTTGATAGGAGTAAACGGATTTTTAGAATACAAGATTTTAAGATCGTTGTAAACAAGCTGTGTAGGTTCTCATAAACCAGACTAAAATATAAAACCTATTGGCACCTCTTGGTGCCATAATGAAACCAAATTGATTACTAGTGACTTTCATAAAACTTTAATACAACTTAGTAAAACTGGATGGTTTTGGCAATGTTACTGGGGAGGTCATTAGTTCTACACTGCAGAAGACTAATTCGATATCCCAGAGCACAAATAAAAGTAAAAAATCAAGATTTTTGCCAAGAAATTCTCGGCTTGGTGATTTGAACGTGTGGGATACAAAGTGTTCCATTCGTGACGAGTTTACGTGAAATAATGTTTACAAAAATGTGCCCTTCCGTTGCTAGGGTCGCGCAAGAGCCCACCAATTTTTTGTACAGACTTGGCGTCATTCCACTCAAAACAAGCGCTGGAATAGTATAAGAAAACTAGTTAAGGTCAACTTCGTACCAAAGGATCTTAATCCTCCAATCACCCCAGACTTGAGACTAATCGAAAAATATTGGACTATTATGAACCTGTTTTTTTCTTATGCTCTGAAAATTTCAAGACAATTGGTCGAAAGACAGATTTTTGGCAAATCGCTTTGTGTGTTGCAGTTTAATGTGGACAACCTTTAACCATTTCGCCTGATGAAATTCGCCCTAACGTTCTTTGGCCTAATAACCTGGCAGCAAAAAAAAATCCTTTCTGTTCCATAAAAAAACAAAGTTTCTGAACGAAGAATCAACGGGTTATTTACACCATGATGCTCCACCATTCACCCAACTTTTTATTTGTTGCTAAATTCAACAATATATACATAAATCCCATCCTTCACTGAGCAACAAGAAAACTATGCCCGGATGTTGATAGGCAACCGTGTTCAACCCGGAACCCCGATGTCGGCTGGACTCTCACTGGAGTGTTTGTTAATTACCCATTCCACCTTGGTTTCACACGACGACAACGACGACGGCCGGGCGAGAATGCTTTCATTTGTTGCGCATTTTCTTTTCGCCCCCACCCACCGGCAAGGGCGATTGTTTCGACTGTTCCTGAATGGAAAACCCCTCGGCTCACCTAAATCCTCTTCATCCCGTCCGTTCTTGTTTTGTTGTTGGGTCAAAGTGTGCCTTTGTCCAACAGCTAACACAATGCCCATGAGGTGGAAAAGTTTCAGTGGCTTAATTAAGGCGGTTGCCAATTGGAAATATTGAATTACGATGGAATGTATTGAATTGACACTCGAATCGAACCGGCTTGCTTTTATGTAAGCAAGCCGGCATTTCCGGGAGTTTTCGGAATCTACATCGAAACACCCACGCCAAGAACGTTGCTGTTCACGCTAATGGAACATGACAAGTGTTTTCACGGCTGGGTTTCCTTTGTGTTTTGTCTGCGAACACGTTTGCTATATTTGCAACTCCAGTCTGCCACATCAGAGGAAATGTTGGCTCGAAACAGAAGTCAAGTATTAGGATACTATACTTGCTTTGTACAGGAGCAAAAGCGGAGCGAAACGATGCTGCTTAGAGTGAGGTAAATAGCAAGTGGAGGCGTTTCAAATTATGAATACATCAAAACTGATTACTAATATCAAGAACACTCTTGGGAGGTGTACCACATGAGCTCGGTAGGTGTAAACTTGTAGAACCGATTGTCTTCGCTTATGATGCCCTTTTATGTGTTACCGAAAACTGGCTTCAATCGTAGCCCATTTTGCAAAACGGCTTTCGACTGACATGTTCCAACCACGGAATTTCTTCAAGAGTTTTGCTTTAAGGTAGTTAACTTACCGGGTGTTTGAAAGCCACTGAAAAATATACGGGCAAATGAAGCGTATGCCGTCGTAATTTTGAAGAGCACCAGGAAAAATGCTCAATGCTCTTCTTTTGATTACCTCTTAAAGGAGAGATGCGTTGAGTTGAGATTTTAATGCGAGCTTCAAAAGGGTGTTTTTACCTTTAGCAACATAATGTGGAAAACATTCATCTGTATCAATTTCACGAATAGGGGGTGAGTTGAGAATTTCAGGGTAAAAATATACATTTGTGAAAATTGCAACAAGCTCCCACCAAATGTTCACACATCAACGAAAGTTGAAACTCCCAAGGATCTTGATCATTAGTGCTTCATTCCTATTTTTATTTTCAACTTCTGAACCCTTATACCACCTATTTAAAGAAAAAAAAAGTAGAGCTATAATTATTTTCGATAATGACGAAAGTTTTCCCTGCAACAGAGTCAACAACTTCTCGCTGAAAAACATCCGAGGACAATGAACGAATCTGCACGTCGAAGCCAACAGCTGCAATGATCCTCCAGCCAGCCCCTGCGAACAAACCACCTGAACATTGTAATACAAAGCTGCATTCTCACCAACAGGAGGTTCTTCCACAGACATCAGCAACAAAGCTCATAAGCATCCCCATTCTGTTGCTGCTGCCGTTGAGATGCCAAGTCCAATTGCGATTGCAACCAGCCGGGTGCGCTTCTGCCTCAACGACACTCGAGAAAACTCACTTTGTCGTAACGACTCTTCTTGTCTATGTGTGAGAGTTTTCCGCTGGCTGACCCAGGTTGGGAATACAAAAAAAAAACGGCAGATAGCGACACTGATTCGAGTGGCACGTACCACTTTTCGTTCGTTGCACAAAGTGTAACTCTGTCCGAGGAACGAGCAGATTCAATATTGAATCACCCTCATTTGTGAGCGATTCTGAGAGCGCCTTTATTAACAGACTCGATTCCTGGATGTCCAACGAACCATATTTTGCCGCGTGCCCTCTGATGAAATCGGAATGAAGTTAAATTTATTACTTGAATGTTTGCCAACATTCGCTCCGAGTGACCGTTTTCTCCTGTTTACTGAACATGCAGTCGGAATTAATCTGTTTGTAGTTTTACCTGGCATTTTATTTACTATTGGAATGGAACGCAATTCGAAATACAGATGAATGCAGATGAAACATGTTCGCAGATGAGACCGGAAATTATTCAACGTTGCTGGGGGTTATTGAGGGAAAGCTGATGCGTGTAAAAAGCTGGGATCATGACAGTTGACACACAGATAAAAAGAAACATTGAATTTTCTGCGTTATCTAATGCACAAAAAGGGAATAATTTGGCAGAAAATAATGGGATATTACAAGTTAATTAAAGCCAGATAACGCCTGAATCTAGCCTGTTGTATGAAAGATTGCAAACAATTTCGTTGTTTACGCCTCCTTTGGTTTGGAATTTTACGAGGGGAAATTATACGCACCTGTTAAAATTCATTACACAGTGTAACAGTGATTCCGAACATTTGAAGTGACATAGTAGAGATTGTTTATCAGGTCAAACATAACACAAAACCGTGTTCGAAATGTTTGTAACACCCTAAAAATGTTTATTCATTGTTAAAAACCCGGTTTTCTGGTACTGTTTGCAATTCAAAAATTTTACGATTTATTAATAAATTTATGCACGGACCGATTTGATCACGTTCGGCTTCCCGGCTTCCGCTGCTTAGGACCATCCTGCAGGAACTTTTTTATGCGGTAAACTGTTGCCAAATGACACCCTACCACCTTGGCAATCTCTTTCGGCTTCTTCTGGGCGAGCAACAAACTGATGATCTCTTCTTTCGCACATCACTTTTCTAGTGTACCGACAAATACGGACTTTTTATTTTGATGAACATACAGACTTTTGAGAAAATCATCTGGCATCGCTGACTCGATATAAAACGGGGACACCTTCGGATTTTCTTCATTCGCTCTGCAGCCAAGGAGCTGTGCAAAACGGCAATGAGCCAGTGCTGCTCTGGCAGCTGGCGGTTGCAAGTACTCTGCAGGAGAGTACGCGAGAGAGTAACCAGCCAGAATGATGGCTCAGCGGCTGTCGCTAGCGAGTGGCCGGCTGTACAGCCATTTTAAATGCAGTTGTGTGCTACGCCAAGCTCGTGGCAAATTTAGCAAATTTGAAGGGAAACATGTATGATCCAGTTGGGGTAGCCATATCACGATATGATGTACATGTAGATACATGTAGATGATGAAGAAATATATGTAGATGATATAGATGCATATGGTGATGCTATTGATATATATGAAGATTATATCGATAGATAGGTAGATGATATAGATGTATTTGATGAATATATTGATGTGTTTGAAGCAGTGAATCAAAATTCGTGAATGCATGAATGATAAAGACATTGTCCTAACTTTTCAATGTTGGGACAAAACATAATGTATCTTTATCATTGTTGCATACTCAACACAATAATGACAAATTGCATGGCAGTAGAATCAAGATATTCATGTTTCACAACATCCGATTGTTATTTAGGAAAGAGACAAAGCGTTGTTTGTATATTGCTTTGTATGCAACAAAAATAAATTCAATAATGTCACATGTTGTATCTACCAAAAAGAGACAATGTTTAGTTTTTATACCTCTTTCTCTCTCAAAAATTTTGTCGAGTGATAGGGGATAGTTGGTAAAGATGGAAGATGGATACCTACTGCTTTAATGAAAAACATACGATTTGCAATAAATTTCAGTTTGTTCTGTTAACATGAACTAAAGTATATCATGCATGTTGTTTTAATATAATAAAATAATTAATTTATTCCTAAAAATAATTTGATTTGCAACAGCTAGTGTTCATCTTTTCAACCATGGTCCGTTTCTAGCGACATTCCTCTATTTATTGCATACGTTACATCAAAGCTTTTGCAATCCCGACTAATGCTGTTCTTCCAATATTCGAGCGATCAGTAATTTCCGTTCCTTGTAGCATTTCCTCAGTGCATTTTTTGCGTTGTGTTGTTTAAAAAAATAAAAAATGGATTCTACATCTGTTAAAGAGGACAAAGAAAATGTGTCCGAAAAAGTTCGAAACATATTTCGTTCCGAGAACGGGGATCTTAGTTGTAGTCTGGGTCTTAATTGCAAGTTCAGTCCGAAAACGTTTGTGTTGACAAATTATTTGCGCCACATCAAGAACTCTCGCCCAGAGAGTTACATTGTGTTTCCTGTGGGTATGGGTTACTTTTGAATATATCTAGGGTTTTTTTTTTCATTAGGGCGAATCTACAATTGAGAGATTCTCTCCGGGCTTGCTCTCTTGCATTCATTACAGCGCCATTATAAAACTTTCGAGGCATTCTTTAGTACAGATCGAAACACAACAGTGCTGGCTAGCATACTCTACAAATAGTAGAATGAAAAACGTAAAGCTGATTGATTTATCAATGAAAGAGAGCGAGCCCGGAGAGAGTCTCTCAATTGTAGATTCGCCCTAATGAAAAAAAAAACTCTAGATATTATCTAAAATTTTTCCAAGGTATCATGAGACGCGTCAAATCACATAAGGATTCGATTACAAGATGAATGGTAGTCATACAGAGTGCTCAGGAGAACGCTGGCCACACCCGGGCATGCTGCGGGTACCTATGAAGATGTGGCCAGTTTTTGATCTGAACCAAAACATTCCATGCGACATCTCTAATTACATTCAAATTCGATAATAAGTGCAATAGTGGTGGAATTAAATGCCCAAAACCTTATTGGCCACATCTGCGCATGTTCCGGGTACAATCGGAGAAGTGGCCAGTATTTTATTTGTACCAAAACATACCATGCGACACCTCAAATAACATTAAAATGTGAAAATAAATGCAATGGTGCTGGCATTAATTGCCCAAAACCTTATTGGCATGTTCTAGGTACATCCGGCGAAAAGCCTTCTTTTTTTACTTGGACCAGAACATATCATGCGACACCCCAAATCACATACTAAATGCAAAATAAGAGCAATAGTGGTAGAATCAAGTGTCAAGAACTACATTGGCCACAACTGGACACGATCTGGGTTAGTGATGGTAAATGTACTGTATTTTGGTATTTCTCTTCAGCTCAAAACCTAGAATCTACAATTGTATCTGTAGATAATTCAACAATACAAAGTTGTGATATGCATTCAACCACGTTTATTGAATCTTCTGGAAAGTCAAAAGATATTATGTGATAATCTGGGATAATATTGGTCATTCTAAGTTTGCCTTGCAGATAAAAAGAATGCAGTTACAATTGGTTCAGCCAAATCGGAACCAAGAGCCTATCTAGAATCTAGAATCAGTTTTGTTCGACATATTAAATCAGAAGTTTTCAACTTCAAGATGCATTCTTGAAGTTTATAACCAACAACCAATTTGAGTGATTCATCTCCATAATGTACAAAAAAAAAATTCTGTGAGGATTGACTATCCAATAATGTCGGTTGACCTAAACGAAGATCCACTGAACATGGTTGAATACATATCGTATATTTGTATAGCCTAAAAAGCTACAGTTAATATTTCAGCTCCTAATTTTTGAGCTCCTGAACTGTATGGCTGATAAAGAACATCCCAGATCATCTCGTAATGTCTGCTGACCTTCTAGAAGACTCAATAAACATGGTTGAAAACGTATCATAACTTTGTGTAGCCGAAAAAGGTACAGTTACAATTAAAGATCCTATGTTCAGTACTCCAGGACAGGTTGGATGACTAAGAATATCCCAGATTATCTCATAATGTTGGTGGCCCTTTCATAAGATCCAATGAACATAGTTGAACACATATCATAAACATATCTGAAAAAGCTACAGTTTCAATGGTAGATCCTAATCTATGAATTAATGAACATCCTGGTATGCCCCAGAACATCCCAGATTTCATCATAATGTTGGTGGACCTTCCAGAAGATCCATTGAATATGGTTGAATACATATCGTAAATTTGAATAGCCGTGAAACTACAGTTACAACTGTTGATCCCAAGAGCTGAGCTCCAGAACTGTTTGAATGACCTAGAACATCCCAGATTATCTCATTATGTCTGTTGACCTTCCAGAAGACTCAATTAAAATGGTTGAATACATATCGTACATTAGTATAGCTGATAAAGCAACCGTTACAGTTGTAGATCCTAAGTTCCGAACTCCCGGACAGCTTGATTGACCTAGAACATCCCAAATTATCTCATAGTATCGGTTGACCTTCCAAAAGATGCAATCAACTTTATTGATTACATATCGCTAATATGGATAGTTGAAAAGCTACAGTTGCAACTGTAGATCCTAAGTTATGAACTCAAAAACAGTTTGGATTACTTAGAACATCCCAGTTTATCTCAAAATGTCTGTTGACCATCCAAAAGATTCAGTGAACAAGGTTGAATGCATATCGTAACTTTGTATAGCCGAAAAAACTATAGTTACAACTGTAGATTCTAAGTTCTGTATTCCAGGACAGTTTGGACAACCTAGAACATCCCAGATTATCTCATTATATCTGTTGATCTTCCATAAGGCTAAATAAACATGGTAGAATAGATATCGTAACTTCGTGTAATCGGAAAAACTCAGAGGACTGAAGAGAGCGTTAGTTCTTGAAGCCTGCCACTTTTGTTGGGGGGCGGGGGGGTTTTAATTTTGCGGGGGTGGATATTTTATTTTTTAAATTAAAATATAGTAGATAAAAAAAATTATGGGTGAAAAAAATCGTTGGGATAACTACTGCACTAAGTACAACACAAATTAATTTTGAGGTATTTTTCAATTAATTTTGAGTTATTAATTTTGAGTTATTTTTAGTTCAGGTATTGTTTTGTAAAATCATGAAGTTTGATATGTCGCAAGCCAGGTTTGATACAGTTCTAACTCTGGCCATTACACTGGTAGGGTACTTCCTTCACGATTCCCGATAATGAATCCGGAACTACGGAAAATAACGAAATGTCCGCTACTCTTCCAAAAACTAGGATAAATTTTTAATCGTATGGAAAAAAGTTGCATCTAATTTGGTTAAGGGTACGCAGAGTTACAGATAAATTAAAAAGGAGTTTTTCAACATAAGAAGTGTCAGGCAATAGTGTAAAAAACTACATTTTACGGAAATTACCATATCTCGGTTGTTTATGGGCCGATTTACGATCTTTAACCACTGACAGACTTGTTATGAAATCTTGTTTTTGAAAAAAATATAATATTTCCGATTTTCAAGTAACACAAAAAATAACGAGCTGCAGAATATTAGCACATTTGACATAACCTCAAAGTATCCATGCTATCTCCGGTGCCCGGAAGTCAAATCAAATTTTGAATAAACATGCTGAAATTAAAATATATTCCCCGTCGAACACTTCTAGTTTCATCAAAAACGGTTTATTATTCACCGAACTGTATCACTTTGAATCTGGACAAAATTTTGCTAGTCTTCTCCTTTTTGATCATCCCCTGTAGATATGACGCAAAGCTGAGTGTTAACAATCCGCAATCATTATGCCTGTACAGGCAGAATGGCGTTTTTCGGGTTAGAAACATCTGTGTGTAGTGCCACGGTCCCCAATTTTCGACAGAATGTCAATAACTATTATATGATGTATTTCACATAAAAAGTTATTTTCAGGGCTACTATTTTCTGATTTTGAAAGAGTGTTGTACTGAATTATTACAAGAGTTTACCCATTGTATGCACATGACACCAACCTAATTCCTAAATCATGGCTGATCTGGAATTTTGTACGATTTCTGTACGATAAATACCAAACAGTACCTAAAATCATGTTTCGTTATTAAAAATAACTAAGGGTCGTTTAAATTGTGCTTACTTTTTGTAATCGCAGCCCGCTGGTTGCTGGCATGTTATGACATTGCTTTCCCTTTTACAGACATAATATTATTATAACAAGTTGTTAAATGCTGGTAATGTTCTCTTCAAATTCCAATTAGTGCTTAAAAGTGTTTCTGTTCGTGGATTGGATGGAGTCCCTACCTTGCAATAGGAATCAAATATTTTTGAGAAAGTGTATTAAAGAGAAAGTGAAATGTAACAGAAAATGGCTGCAAAGTATCAGTGCAGCAATCAGAGCCAATAAATCTTTAAGCTATTTTTAATAATAGCATGAGTTTAAAGTCGACTTTTAAACATTTCAGAAATTATTAAGGGTTTATTGAATTCCAGCACAAAAATTATCGTTTAAATTGATGACCAATCAACATAATGATTTTTATACAGCTACATATTCTTATTTTCGGCCAGGCTTCTTGATCCAATCGATCAATAAAGCCTCTACGCTAGTACAGGCAATAAAATAATAATAATAACATTCATTACACATTGCTACGTAGTCCTTCGTCAACTTTGCTTACAACCCCATAGTTTTTCTACAAATTTTAAGACATTGCACAAACCCTTGAAAACTAAATGTAGCCAAAAGCGTAGAAATTCACAATCAACATTCCAAAAAAATAATCAACTAGGATCAAGCAAACGGGTATTCTTGGCTGTTTAAATTTTAACTTGGTTAGTTTTTACTTTTTACTCTTATTTTTACTGTTTTACTTTTACAACTCAGGAGAAAAGCTGTCAAACGTGTAATTATTGATGAAGTTTGTCAGAAGTACTTCCGCGCTTGGGAGAATACAAAAACAACAATCAATGTGTGTAATTATTGTTTTTATGTACACTTCGGGGCAGAATTATATCAAAATGTGTGAACATCATGTTGCTATTAACGGCTTACAGACAGAGATAAAGAAATTCGCAGCAAAGTCCATCTCGACGATCTCATCACCCAAACTCAATCGATGGCCGTTGATTAGCGAACCAATGCGTGCTGCAAACTGGCCCCGTGTTCTCGATTCTGCGTTGCATTCTTCCGCATGCCAATCCGGTTCAAAGCAGCTCAATGAAAATGTAGTATCTGTCCCTGTCACCGTTAAACCAGACCATAAATTTTGGCTCTATATGTCACGTATCAGACCCGATGTGACGAACGAGGCAATTTGCTCTATGGTGAAAGCGAATCTGGGGAGTGACACTGATCCTGAGGTTGTTAAGCTGGTAGCCAAAGGTATGGATACTAGTAACATGGCATTTGTTTCATTTAATGTCGGCCTCGACCCAGCTTTGTAGGATAATCCTCTCGATCCTTCGACATGGCCGGAGAGAATCATGTTCCGGCAGTTCGAGGACTACAGCTCCCAAAAATTTCGAAAACCATCGACTGGTTATCCTGGATTATCGCCAGCGGCAACAAAAACTATGACTTCTATGATCTAACTATCAATCAATTGTCGCTGGGACGCACCGGCGAAAGCCGTAAGGAAGGCCCCAACCCACCCGAAACAGTCGTGCCTCTCAACTTTAACAGCAGTTCGTTTCAAATGGACCTCTCGACCGATTCCTGCCAACAGAGTAGTCCCAGCCCTGTTTTCGCGGATAGGGAAGGGGTCTTCCAGACTCTCATCGCAGGCAAGTATCTAAATTGTTCATCTCTTAGACTGTCTGATGTACCTTCGGATTGCAGCAATACACACTCTGATGCTACTGGATTTCACCCCAATGACCTCGCATGCTATGCTTCAGGACCAATCGCCACTCGTTGTTCGATGCAATCGTTGGATCACCAGCTTGACAACTCAGTTGGTACAGGTAAATTATTGACCAGAATATGTCAATCCGAAGCAAACAAAGATACTGCACCCGTTCTCAGTGGAACTCGATAATTCCAGCTCTCTATCGGACGATGTTATTTATACAAAACGTACGTGGACTGGGGACCAAAATCGACACGTTCTTTTTGTCGGTTTCGGAGGAAGGGTACGATTTGATCGTGCTGACAGAAACATAACTGGATGAACGGATCTACTCAACGCAACTTTTCGGATCGCTCTATACCGTCTTCAGAACTGATCGGTCTCACCTGAACAGCTGTAAATCACGTGGTGGAGGAGCCCTGATTGCCGTCTCGAGGAGACTAACCAGCTACCTTGATCCCGCGCCTATTTCCAGTCGACTCGAACAGTTGTGGGTTATAGTCGAAATCCCAAATAACACATTCAGTGTCGGAGTAGTTTACCTGCCTCCTGACCTAAAGAACGACTGCTCGATCATCTGTGAGCTTGTGGAATCGATAGGTTCGGTCTTGTCTCGACTGAGCCCCCTGTCTTCCGCATTTCTGTTTGGAGACATTAACCAAGCTGGTTTACAGTGGCGCTTTTCCGATAGTGGTACACCATCCATCGATCCACTACTATCCGCAGCCTGCTGTGCCCTCCTGGATGGATTCGATTGGACGAGCGTTTTCAAATCAACACTCATTTGAACAGGAATGATCGCATGCTGGATCTTGTCCTAGTAAACGAATCTGCGCTATCCGGTTCTACCGTTTCTCTGCCAATCGAGGCCATGATTGATCTTGATGCCGATCATCCCGCCCTTGTCGTGTCGGTTGACTTACCTTCGCCGATTGTTTATGTACCGGCATCTGCGCAACTTTTTCTGGATTTCCACTGGAATTTCCACTGATGTCAATGTTGCAGTGGAACAGTTCAGCGCCTCAGTCGAGGATGCAATGCTGTTCCAGTACGACGACCTCCGCAAAACCCTCCTTGGTCCAACCCCCGCCTACGCTCGTTCAAGCGAAATCGATCCGCTGCCCTCCGAAGGTACAGTAACTCTAGGACATTGCACTACAAACGACCAGCAAACACCAGCTGATTACATTTGACCAGAGACCGAAATTTTCGCCTACTTGAGAAGAGAAACGTCCTTTTTCGCTTGGAGGAACAGATGAGAATGCGAGAAGCGAGAGACTATGAAACGCTCACAGCAGCTTTCGCAAGAAAAGCAACAGCGATTTATAATTTTCGGAGAGCATGAGTAGCTGATAAATCGTTTCTTTTTCTTTTGCTGATAATTATTTTTCACTTACTTTTTGACACCTGATAAGCACCAGTCTTCATTTATCATTTATGGTCCATGCACCAGTTTTTCATTTATGGTCCATGGCGGTCCCAGTGTGCACCGGCTTGGCCTTATTTCCGTTTTTTGCTCCTCGTATACGATCTAGGTAGCATGTTTTCAGTGAAAAATGTGACATGAGAAAATATTTTCGTTGAATTTTGGAGAGCGATATTTTCGCATTTGCAAGAGACAGGATAATGAATTATCGGCGAAACAGGAGAGATGAAAATGTGAACGGTTCGCTACTCATCGACAACCTGCTTGAGAGAGAGCATGGTTTTCATCCAGCTGAGTGAGAATTTCGACCTCTGCATTTGACTATGTGTTATCGGGACGTTGCCTCACTCGAGTACAGCACTTTAAGGATCTCGGTGTTATCCTTGATACCGGACTCACCTTCCGAATGCAGTACAATGATGTTGTTGCCAGAGCCAATCGACAACTGGGCTTTATGTTCAAAATTGCTGACGAATTCCGTGACCCACTGTGCCTCAAGGCACTATTGCTCACTTGTACGGTCAATATTAGCAACAAATGCGATCGTCTGGAATCCTTTCCATGCCATATGGATTGCCCGAATTGAAGCAGTTCAAAAAAAATATTGTGAAATATGCTCTTCGATTTTTGGTTGGCGTGATCCACGAAACCTACCACCATACGAGGAGCGGTGCCGTCTTCTACGGATCGAATCACTGGAGTTGAGACGCTCAATTGCACAAGCAACGTTCGCAGCGAAACTACTGTCAGGAGACATCGACTGCCCGGCTTTGCTGACACAGTTGAATTTGTGCGCACCCGAGCAACCACTTCGACAACGTGATTTTCTGCTCTTGGAACCACGAAGCAGAAATTACGCTTTCCACGAGCCTATTCGTTAGTTTTTTCAGCGGTTTAACGCCTACTTTGGGTTCTTTGACTTCAATATTTCCATTGACGTGTTTCGCCAAAGACTTCTAAATCTTTTCCGCACCGCTAATCGTTACCAATTAGATTAAGTTTTATTCATTGAGACATCAATTGTCAGTTGAATTTTATATGTTAAATAAATAAAAAAATAAAAGAGGTATATGGTAACACCCATGGCATAAATAAGCTCCCACTGACGGTTAGGTCCAAAAAAGTACTGCAGCACTTCCTTAAATTAATTGATTGTTCATAGAAGAAATTTTAATTTTCCAAACCGTTTTCGTTGATCCTTCCCTTATTGGCCTATTTGCCCCATATAAGTGCAACAAAAAAGAATGTTATTTTAGATCAATTTTGAAATATTTCAGAAACGATTTTTTGCTTATGTTTTCCTAGTGAGTAATTTATTGTCGAAGATTAAAGTGTAAAATTGCTTCGCCTAGCATGTCCGTGCATACAAATATTACTTTACAATAATTCGAAAATAAAATGCTTGAGGGGGCACCCTTGCCCCTACTTCCGCTATCTGTGAAACGTGTGGGGAATAATTCATAGATCGATCATCGGTTAAATGATATAATTTATCTGAAAAGCGAGGGTAGACTTTATTAAGAAATTCATAAATAACTCATTGAACTGCAAACTTCACACTCATCTCGAAAACGCCCACATACTGTCGAACATAATTTGACAGATAATCGAATTGAAAAGAATAATATTTTCGTTGATAATGTTTCCGGCCGTATAATTTTCCGCCGGGAATGTTTCGCACTTCAATGTTTTTCGATTTCAGACGAAATGATCAACGAGAAGAGCATAAAAGTCAGTTGTTGCCACCCCCTCCTCCTGTCAACCGCAAGCGAACAACCAACGACGGCAAAAAAAGTTTCCAGTAAGTCAATCAGCGTTAACAACTGTATGTGGGGGAAATAAAAGATGGAAACTTTGACATAGGCTTTTCCGGGCTGCGGGAACGAATACAAAAAAAACTTGAAGCATGCCGCGGTTGGTAATTGGAGTGTTCATACGGACGTGATGCTCGCGCGTAAATAAAACACCCATTAATTATAATAATTATCACAACCGTGCGAGGCGTACATTTTTCATAAATTAATTACGATCCATGAATATTAATCTGCAAAGGCAAACCGGATTCCCCATTGTTATGCATTCCGAGCGTTCCGCCCCTGTTAGGCGCTTAATTTGAGTTCACTGTGGTTATTTATTGGTCGGATGGGATTAACAAAAGTTCGATTATTGTAACTATCAATTACATCGTCGAAAAGATTCGCAGAAATCCATCGTCAATGGTTGAAAAATCGGCCTTCCCAGAGTTGGATCTGTGCACTAATTACCTAAACTTTGTCCCATTAGACTAAGTACTGCCAGTGATAGATAATCTTGTTTGGCATGGCGGCGCTGAAGCTAGCTCCCCCGTAGACGAATGGGTTGTTTCTTTTTATGCAAATTCTCACAACAATCATCATTTTT
Source organism: Aedes koreicus (assembly GCA_024533555.2). NCBI lineage: Eukaryota > Metazoa > Arthropoda > Insecta > Diptera > Culicidae > Aedes > Aedes koreicus. The sequence continues at coordinate 234,654 of JAHHFK020003289.1, forward strand.
CTACGATTTTTTTTTCTCGCACTCTGCTGCTGTTGTCTTGCTTTCTGTACCGCCGTGGACCCCACAAACGAAGCGCGAACGAGCGGGGCTACCCCATTAGTGAGCTAGACATTGATAAATTATTCCTTCAGAACTTGGCACTGAGCTTCTGCCTCGCTGCTGCAGGGGAAGCTCTGACTGCTCTCGTTCATTACTAAAAAGATTATTTTTCATTTTGCCCCGCTTTCGGTCCGGTCGAGCTTGAGGCGACTGAGGAACACGCAGGACCCAATGATTGAACTTTTCCCATCATCGTTCTTGCTTGGCACATCCGCATTCTTCCACATGAACCAGGATGCGACGACCGTCACTGATTTATAATTAACAAGAAGCGAAACTTACTCCATATCGCATAATTAATCTCTTAGATCTTGTTTTCGATTTCGCTCGTGTCGGCCGATTGGGAGGGGTGGATATCTTTTCATTTTTGTTGCACCCAGGAACAGGAAAATAATTGTCTTTTTAAAACAAACCCTAACTTGATTATGAGCACGGATGCCTTGCTATGAGTAGCGTAAATCAAACCACTGCTTGTAGTTGTTAGATTTCAAGCATATGACTGTGAAACATCTTTGCCGTCCATCCTAAAAAATTTTTTTTACGCATGTTTGTGAAGTTTTACTCAACTTAGAATGCAGAAAATAATGACCACTCAGAGACTAGTGTAAACCGAGTAGAAATTTGCGGGAAACTCAACCACCGTGCACCTCAATGAGGAAGGATTGCGAAAGCAAGTTGAGAACGCCAATTAAAAACCAGCGTAAGTTGTGACAAGCGAAATTGCACGGAAAACCTGCTCCATTCATCTTTTATTCAACTTGTCTCGTACAATTTCCCTTTTGAATTGCTTTCCATCACCATCACCACAAATTACGAGAACTCGCCGAATAGCACGGTTGATGTTGTGCTTGAGCCAGAGCGATTTTACGATTAACCTAAGGACTGTTTATTAAAGAAAGTGGAAACTTGTTTCTCAAAGGAAAATATTTATTTTCAAACAAATTCATAAGTTTGCTTTACATAAATGAAAATCAACATGCATTTGGCCGAATTTACGTGAGTTTGAATATTTACTTCTCATTTCAGAAGAACGCTTGGACTTTTCTCTTGATACCTCCCCTCCTGAGATTCTGCACAACTTTCTCCGTAACTTTTCGTTGTGCTGCAGACCAAATTTACTTGAAGCATTCAACAGAGCTTGCTTTTCTTTCATTTTTCTTAAAATGCCGCTTTATTATTGCCCAGTATCTTCCGATAGGACGCAGTTCAGGGCAGTTTGGGGGATTTTGGCATTTTTCGACAAAATCGGCTTTTTCCTTCTTGAGCATCTCCAATGTGGCAGAAGCTTAGAGAGCAGATGCCAGATCCGGCCAAAATAATGGAGGATCCGTATGCTTTCGGTAAATGGGTAGAAGCCGTTTTTTGATGCATTATTTTCTGTTATTTTCACCGTTGTTTGTGCCCGTTGTAAAATATGAAAAACTCTTCAAGTCATAGGAGCAAATGGCCACACCAAAACATATTCCCAATTTTTTGGTTCGGATGTATCGCACATCATCAGGTACATAAATCCTTTGGGTCCTCCCTTAGCTCAGTCGGTAAAGGCGCAGCTACAAAGCAAAACCATGCTGGAGGTGACTGGGTTGATTCCCGGTCTGGTCTAGCAATTTTTCGTTAAGGAAAATTTCTCGACTCCCTGCGCATAGTGTATGATTTTACTTGCCACATAATCATACTAATGCAAAAATGGTACCTGGCATCGAAAGCTCTCAATTAATAACTGTGGAAGTGCATTTAGAACACTAAGTTGAGAGCAAGCAATAAGCGAATTGTGTAAGCAATAAGCTTGAAATGCTAAAAGAAGAAGAATCCTCTGTTCAACGTTGAAAAATTACGGCCCCGGAAGTGAACTGGTATCCAATTTGAGGTACGTCTCGTCGTTCATCAAAATATACCGGTTCAGTTTTTGGAGGAGAACGTCATACAAGTTCCGTGACCGTATTTTCGAAGAAGCTTTCTGGGAATCCGTCTTTTTGGGTGGTTTCTCATCTTGTAGGTTCTGACATTGTTAAGCTTTTTGATATTCTGCACAGTTCCGACGCTAATGTCCACTTTGAACACTAACGAACACTAATGAATACGGTTTATGTAATTTCAGAAGGCTTACCGCTGCCAGTTCATTTTTTCTGGTTCGTTGCCCGTACTTTTTGCGTTCAGATTTCGGTAAATATTCAAGAGAACACGTTTCTCAAACTTCTTAACAATCTTGAACACTGCAGATTTAGTGCACTTCACGCTCTTTGCCAATTCTCGAAACGATCTTTTTTCTCGGAAAACCATTTGTGCAGAATTAATTTGAGAGTTAATAAGCTGATCCTATCCATTCGAAATTTCTCACGTTTTTTTCGATTTTTCAGTTGTGTTGCCAATGTAAACAATGTTTTTACACACTGAGTGAAAATTCACAATTTTTCCCTAAGTTTTAACCCTAAACCATGGATAAACAGGCGCCTTTCTTCAATGAATAGTCCTTATGTTCGGATTTAGTATCCTCTGCCATCATAAACTTGACACTCAATGTATTTGAAAATGCATCGATGAGAATGGACGTAGAACACCAACACGAAACCACAAAAGTCCACAACATACACGGCCAGCCATTTAAACTCAGTTTGGAGTCGTTTTTGACTCACTTTCATCAAAAGTGGAGTCACTCAAATTTGAGTAAATGTAACTGGGAATGACAAGTCGAAAAATCAAAAACATACATCTGATTTGAGTCAATGTTTTTGATTTGTCGGCTTGTCAAAACCAGTTACATTTACTCAAATTTGAGTGACTCCACTAATGACGAAAGTGAGTCAAAAACGACTCAAAATTGAGTTGATATGGCTGGCCGTGTAGAAATGATTCTCTCGGTTTTACGGTTCTCCCGGATAATCTTACCTGTTCATATTTTATATTTGGTGGCAAGGCAACACAAAATGGCAGAACCATGAACTTCTTTGATCAGAAGACATTATAATGAAGTAGTTACGGTTTAGGGGTCATACAAAATTTATTGCATATACATGACCATCAAACGTTGACTCTAAATTCTATTATACGATTTTAATTTTATATTACTGGAAACTCTTTCTATTTTTATTTACCGTGAGCTCACCGTTCCGGCCGTTAGTTGCGGTGGTCGATATGCAGGACCCCCATCGTAGAAACAGCATCCTTTCCCGTTCTTCTTATTATCTTTCTTCTTCTTCTTCTTCTCCTTCTTCTTCTTTGTTCATTCTTAGTTCTTCCTCCAATAGTCATCACTGTTCCCACACTTGACAAGGGAACGAAAAGATTGAAATGGTAAACCATGACACATGCGTGTCATCAATTTAAAGCAGTTCAGTAGCTGCGCCCGTAGGAACTTACTCTTCAACAGAACCTGTAGAGTGCTATTAAAAATATTCCGAAAGAAATCACTCAATTGAGTCAACGCTCCGTGGAGAAATTATCTATAAGGAAACCATGCTGTACGAACTAACCGGAAAGTTGACGAGCAATCTGCAGAAACTTTTTGACAACTTGAAATCCATCAAATCGAATTTTCGTACCAAAAGAATTCGTCCATTTCTGATGGAAGTATTAATGTACTTACATTTTTGAAATCATTTTTTAAGAGGAAGTTGTCGTTTTTCGCGATGTTTGCATAATATTTAAGCACCAATAAAACGTATTTTTCATTTGTTAATGTTTATTTCAAATGACTAATGCTTAAATAAAACGCAATTAACGATTTCCAACATTGTGTAGAAAATTTATTATTTTCTCGGGATCCCGGGATTTCCCGGGAACAGAATTTAAGTTTCCCGAATCCTGGGATGCCTTAATTCGCCGGGAAATGGAAGCTCTAGTGGAGCCTTTTTATAGCTCCCTTCTCATGACTTCGCATATTTTCCATGACAATGGGTGACGAAGATGACAATGATGACGATGACGTGAAGGCACGATGATCGACGTAGGATGACAGGTGACAGACGAAAATTTACACTAAAACAATCATGGTTGATGTCCTATACTCTACTCTAACCGTTCATTCCGACAAAATTGGCTGCATGCTTAGCCTTACAAATGAAAAGTTCTTAACACTTGTTTCCGTGTGAATTGCAAAATAAATAAATAAACTATGAGATACATATGGACGGTGAATAAATAATCTGAACAATAAATAAATAAATAAAAACCTGATAAACTACGGTTGGAGTAAACAAAAACAAACTAAAATAATTATATGCAATAAAAACATCAAACATAAGACTACTAAACGCAAAATAAACAGCACTCAAACACTAAGGAAGTGGAGACAGACATTTATTTCACATTAAGACATTTAATTATTCATGACTGCACAAAACACAAATAACAATTTATCGGGGCTAAACCACTAACTGGCCTTTCCACCAAATATACTACTGTGACCCAAAAGTGGTTGGTCACATCTTCCCAAAATGATTGTAATTTTGGTTACACGGCCTCAAACTTAACGCAATGTGAGAGCTTACTTTACTCAGTTGCTCGACTACGTTTTGTAAAAAATGGAGTTACTCAGCCGATGAGTGACTCTACTATTTACAAAACTTAGTCGGTAGTTCCCATGCAACTGAGTTAAATGGACTCTCACACTGAGTTAAATTTGTGGTCGTGTTTGGTTTTACAATTGTTTCCAAAATGGCGTCGAAAGAAGAACACAACGCGCGTGTTATTGTACTGTCCTACAATATGTGGATTATTTTAAAGAATCGAAAGTATTGATTTCTACTGTTCCTCTTGCCAGACATCCTTGACAATAATTAGTATAATTAGTAAAGCTTGAGTCAATTAATATGTGGACGCAAGAAACGGATCTATCTCGGAACCAATTTAATGAAATCAAAATGTAGAGTGACAGTCATTGATTGCAGTTTAAAGAAAAGATAGCGAAATGATGATAATGAAATCTCGAAATTTTCTTCATATACCACTCACCAAATTTTGGTCAATCTGTTGGTCAACCTCAGCGGCTATCTTGTTCCACTATCTCTTCATCTATGTTGCAGCCCAAGGCACCTTACCACTCTTTCTCAACTTCTGTTAGACAATGGTCCAGTACTTTTCAATTGGGTGGAATTGAGGGCAGTTTTTACAAGCACTCTTGCTTGCACACTTTGGAATCCATAGTCTTGTTTGTCCGCAGTTACAAATACCTTGCAAGATCATAAGCTTTTTTTCGATTTTTTCGGCAAAAAGGAATTTGAAACTTTCTTGAACTTAAACTTAGACATAATCTCGACCAGTGGCTTTATAGAGCTTTTGTCCGGAAAGATGCTCATGATCCATCTTCACGTACGTTTTGTCGTCCATGAGGATGCATCCTTCGTTAGAACCTCATTGTACAACTATTGGGCAAGTCTTTTAACCACACGATTCTCGTTCAGTTTCCTTTTTGGAAGCTTACTGACCCGAAAAGATCGAAATCTTTTTCGCTGATCAATCCTTCTGACGATGCTTTGGCAGGCGATATCATAATCCGATAGCCCTGGGCTTGCCCTAATCGTTCTCAACACCTTCAAATGAAACTTCCGATGCTTAGTTCTACTACGACCAATTTTCCTACGACCCTGCCGATCGATAGTATACCACTCACGGAAATGTTTGAGAACGCTGCGGGCTGTCGATTTGACCAATTTTAAGAATTTTTAAATCTAAACACACCGGAATTTTGAAGTGGGTATCCAAAATAAATTTTTGGTTTGCGGCTGCCATCAAGTTTAATTTTTTTTTAAACAAAATTAATCGTGACGAACTTTTGAGCAGTGAAAGAGGAAAAAAATGCTGTCAAAACATTTCAGACTCGACCACTTGGAGGGTTGCAGTAAAGTGAACAGCGCGTCCAGATATTAAATGACACAAGCTTTTGAAGAAGATCGGCCAACATAACTTTTTAAGACTACTTGAGACATTTCTGTGGGGTTTCACAAATTGTTAACGTAGAACTAAGGAGTGTAACGAAAGGTTCTCTGTAAACATTTGATACGTAAATGAGCTTAAACGTGTGCATATTCTACTAATCATGTTTTTATTACTCCAAGCGTGAGGTTCGTAACTATAGTGTATGAAAGAAATGTCTTTTCATCAACATGAGGCCCTAGGAGTGGACAAAAATTTCTGCTAGAACCAAATATATTAAGAGAAAGTATTGATTGTTCCGTTAGAGTATGGCAGGCTTACTTACTTATGCTGGTCCAACGTCCTATTAGGACCGCACCTGCATTACGACATTTCTCCATAAAACTCGGTTGAGGGCTGCTTGTCTCCAGTTCCTGAAATATCCCACACTTCCGAGGTCTTTCTCCACTTCGTTTAGCCACCTAGCTCGCTGCGCTTCTCTGCGTCTTGTACCGGTCGGATTCGAGGCAAACATCATTTTCGCGGGGTTGTTGTCCGACATTCTTACAACATGTCACGCCCATTGTACCCTTCCAGGTTGTGCGACCTTCTGGATACTGTGTTCGCCATAGAGCTGCGCCAGCTCGTGGCTCATCGTTCTCCTCCATACGCCGTTTTCACATACACCGCCAAAGGTGGTCCTAAGCAAGCGTCGCTCGAAAACTCCAAGTGCTTGAAGGTCCTCTTCGAGCATTGTTCACGTATCATGCCCGTAGAGAGTTATCGGTCTTATCAGAGTTTTGTTCATGGTACACTTTGTACGGGGGTTAAGTTTAAGGTTAAGGTTGAGTTTAAGAATTGAACGTCTTGTGGAATCCATATTAGGCACGACTTCCGATAATAATGCGTCTCCAAATTTCTCTGCTGCAGTTGTTATCCGACGTAACCAATGATCCAAGGTACGCAAACTTATCCATTGCCACTGTACCAAGCTACCTCAATGCAGAGAAATCTACTCTAATGGAACTATCACTACTTTCTCTTCATATCTATTGTTCTAGCAGAAATTTCTGTCCACTCCTAAAGTCTCTCTGTTTGAAAGATTTTGTCTTCAAATAGTGCATATTATTCCTGGGTGTATTCGTATTACATTTTGTTTACGTGTCAAAAAGTATATTTCAGTTCGTTTCGTTTCATTATCACTGCTTTTTGCAAAGTGTCGGGTATTGAACGTGAATTTTCTTTCGTATTAATTCTGAACACTTAATGTTTTAAAAAAGGATGTAACGTTCAATCAGATTGTCAAAATGGTCAAAGTGCATCCAACAAGTGTAAAACGAGTGATGGAAAAGTATGGTGAGCAGCATACCCAGCAGAATCTGTCGAGAACTGGACGAACATCAGATTCCAGCTATCCCAACCATGGACCAAAAAGTGGTCGATTATATTCAGCAAAACAATGCAGCTTTTTCTAGTGATTTGTCCTAAAAATACAGAACCAACATCGGGATGCTCTAGCGGATTCAGAAAAAAAAAATGATTTGAAGACATACAGGAAGCAGAGCCATACAGGAAGCACCAAAGCCATCTCCGGAGCAGAAGTTTCGAACCAAAATAAGTGCCCGAAAGCTGTACAACCGTATTTTCGACAATCCCTCCCAGTGTGCCTTGATGGATGACAAAACAAACGTGAAAAAGGATTCTAAAACAATGCCGGGACTTCAATTCTACATCAAATCGGTGTGAATTAAAGTCCCGGCATTGTTTTTAAATGAATCTCAATTGCAGATACGACTGTTGCGACGCAAAAATTCGGTGAGAAAATACTCGTTTGGCAAGCAATTTGCATATGTAACTTGTTATCTTCCATTTTCTACACAAAAGGAACTATAAATGATGATTCCTTCTCTCTTCTGGCTGGATCTGGCCTCTGCTCGTTGTGTCAGATCAACTCTACAGTGGTTTAAGGATAACAACGTTGAATTCGTTGAAAAATAGATCAACACACCAAACTGTCCCCAACTGTGATAGATCGAACGCTACTGGACAATCGTCTAGCGAAACCACAAAAACGGTAGGTTCAGTGATCCTCGACATGTCAGACTGCAAGGAAAAACTAGTCAGCGTGCACAAAAACGAATGCGCAAAAATAGATGGGCGTTTTAAAGGCTAAAGTACGATCATATTACAGATTTAATAACACACTAGCACCACTTGAGACAATTCTGAACCGAAGTTCATCAATCAAAAGACCTTGACCTGCTGAACAGCTTTGTCGAAGACTTAAACCATCCATTTGGCCAGAATCTAAAGGTAAAATATTTTTAAGTAATTTACTTGCAAATTAGCGCTGCGTAGTGATCAAATTCCTAACTAATAGACACCAATTGAAAGGACTTGATCTACTGGACCCTTTTGTTCACAACAGAAGCCATTTAGATGGTCACGATTAGGCCATATACCAAGTTGAAACCAGTTATATCAAACTTGATATACTTCGTATTTTATTACCGCGCTTCTTTGAGTAATTTCTGTCATCAAGGAATACGCTGTTTGGTGCAGAATGAGATTTTTATAGAACACACATGGTCGTCAGACTAGGGTGAGATGTTTTTCAGGCTTGTGCTCCAACATACGGTCAAATCGAATAATCCACCGGGTTGAGCTCCGGGCTGCACACATTTTTCGGCCGAAACTTCATATTTTCCATCAGCCACCATTGTAGAAATGGAATGCTGGCTTCCTTGGCAATGATTCTGATGTAACGTACAGGGTTGCGAGCAATATTTGTACGGCTCGCTTTGATCACGTTTGGCGTTCTTGCCAACCACGGACCTCCACTTTCCGGCCTCCGCTATTTCACGGGTTGCTAAAACGTTTCACTTATATGACAGCTGATACTCTTCACTTTATTTCGTGGTACAACATGTTCACATTCTTGTCACATTCAGTCAAATGGCGTCGAATCAAGTGGAAGTGCGCAAACGCATTTCGAACGAACGGCATCAAAATCCGAATTTATCGGTGCGCGATCTTGTCAAGAAACTACAAATACCGAAAAGTACCGTGTTTTGTGTTTGCAAATCATTTGACCAGCGCTTGACTGTGTATCGGAAGGATGAAAGTGGAACAAATCGAAGAGTATGCTCCCGACAAATGGACAAGAAGGTGGTAGCCATTATTGAGAAAAAATGCCGATCTTTCTGTGCGAAATGTGGCTCGCAAAGTTTGGAAGTCAAAATCATACATACAAAAAGTTAAATAGAGGCTAGGACTGAAGGCGTACAAAGTGTTAAAGATGCCCAACCGCGATGACCAGCAAAATTTCACTGCAAAAAGGCGTGCTTTACCCAATTTTTTGCAAACATTTTCTTGTATCATATGGACGACGAAACATACGTACTCGAAGACTTTATACAGCATCCGGGTCTGGTTTTTTATACCGCAATGCAAAGAAACGCCGTTCGGTCAAAGAAGGTGAACAAATTCCTGAAGAAGTATTTGATTTGGCAAGCCATATGTAGTTGTGGTCGAAAATTTAAAAGTTTCATCTCTACCAGTACTATCAATAAGGATATGTACAAGAAAGAATGTCTGCAAAAGCGGTTGCTACTGTTTATCAGAAGCCACGACTTTTCAGCTCTCCAGTTTTGGCCTCTTGTCACTATGCGAAATCCGTCCTGTAATGGTATAAGGTACAAGAGGTCAAATACGTGTCAATAACAGCCAATCCACCAAAATGTCCAGAACTTCGTCCAATAGAGAAGTACTGGGCTCTAGTGAAGCGGAAATTCTTGGAAACTAAGAAGAAAGCAAATGGTACCGATGATTTCAAGAGGAGATGGAGAATCGTCACGGCGGGCGTATCTGAGGATACCGTGCGGAACCTGATGGTGGGCGTACCAAAGAAAATTCGAAAATTTTACAAAAAGAAAGATTAACATCTTAATCGACTGTTTCTAATGTAGATTATTGTCTATTATTGTGATCTATTATTGTGAAATAAACAATCAGTTTTGTTGAATTATGTGTAAATATTTTTGCTGGTATTATTTTGGTGTCCGACATTTAACGTGGACAGGCTTTAGGACCATCCTGTAGAGAAACTCTGGTGCAACCAACTGTGGCCTAAAGACATTTTCACACTTTGGAAATCGCCTTTGGCATCTATTGAGCTAGCAGTACTCTCGTAATTTCTTCTTTGGTGTACATTTCCACAAATTTGCAATAATATTATTCCAATGTTCTGATGCAGCACTTGAAAGTTAATATTAACAATTCCACTGTCACAGAAATATGTCATGAATTATAAAAAGTAACCCAATATTAAAGTTTAATAATTTTCGCAGTTTTCGCTGTCACACCCTGTACGTGCGCTTACCTGCAGCACTTCGATAAGGTTTTCAGCAATGACAATTGCTGAATTTCAAAATCTGCATCATCGAAAATAGTCAATAAGAGAACACAAACACTTTAGAACACGGTATAATTCCAAAGTCACAAACAAATATATAAAATGCATTATAAATTAACTTGCCACAATAACGGAAATATCATCTTAATTGGTTCCAGACTGTGCAAAAAATTTACTTTGACTACCCGCACCACGCTATTTTCAGGATTCATGTACTTCCGTTTTCGTCTAGTAAAACTCAGAGTCAATTCATTCATCATGAATGTTGGTCACACAATTCCAAGCAGCTCCTCCGCGCCATTCAGGAAGATGGGTGGAAAGTGAGCTCAAGTGGAAGCCCTCGGAGTATCCCCTTCATTTGCGTTCGCTTTGATTTGTTTTCTGCTTCCGATTAACCTACTTTCAACAAACTCGGCTCCAGCTGAATACCTACCCATCAAGCTTTGAACAGAATCAGATCCTCTTCCTGCTCTAGAATCATCACCGCACTCGTGTTCAATTTGGAAGGTATTGATTGTTTTCCGTTTTTTTTTTTGTCTCCACAGGTGAAGCAGCCAGCCAGATATTGAACAAAGCGGAGCCCCTCTTCATCACCCGATCGGAAGCGTTCAAATTTGCCGTTGGCGACACGATTGCCCTGCCCTGTGAAGTTTCCTCGCCTGGTAAGTATGACGAATGATTCGAACCCGGGTGTATGTGTGTGTGTGTGTTTGGTTGACTGAGTTGGGGCCGATGTTTTTCTATTTGCGACCATTTTAGGGCTGGTTTTTAGATTTGCATTAGTTTGTGAAATGAGATTATAACACCTAGTAACTCAGAAAAGAAACTACGTCAAATGTTCTCGAGAAGTTATGGAAGAAGTCAAGTCGAGTAATGACAAAAGGACTAGCAATATGTTTAGAGTTTACATCTGCTTCAGAAGCATTACTACTGAGACTTTGTAATCATACCCTTAAAAGCTGAACTCCTCTTTTTTCCACTTCCACACAGACAACCCTGTCAACAAACTGAATGCGCACAAGGTTTCACAATGTTGCACTCAGTTCTGTTTGAATGATGAAAAGGTGTTCTATTCTATCGGTTCTCGACATCAATTGATCGTTTCCGACCGTCATGTCGACCTGACAATGCCCTTTGCGTTGATGAGCTTAGCTCAAAATCAATGCTCCGCTTGTCCCCGCGATGCTCCCAATCGATTTCGACACGCAAGCAAGTAGAACTGTGCTGATGGGAGGAGGACGACGACGACAACACATGCGACGGATATGCGACTGCTTCCGTCCATTTACCATCTGCGTTTCAGTCGCCGATGACGACGACCGCCGAGATTGAGCTTTAGTAATCCACCTAATGGAACGAACAGTCTTTATCCACATTTCGGAAATCCACAGAGGGCATCCATTGAAGGGGAAACGATTGCCATGTCGCGTTAGTGTAAGGAAAAGCTAACTTGACAGAGCAAAAACAAGATCGTCAACTACAGAACAATGCCATGATGATGATGATGATGAGGACGGCTACAATGACGACGAGATAAACGTTTTACCGGAGCTTTCAACCTGCAGGGAAAGGTTGAAGGCCGATTTTTTCCGTTATTCATAGGGGCCCTGTTGATGACACACGCAATCCAAAATTGACGAGATTCATCATGGGACGGTTATGGACAATCCAGTCGCGTTTTTTTCATGGTGGAACAATATACCTAGGGAAAGGTTTTCGCTTTGAATGCAGCTAATTTTGGATTTTTGACGTTCGCTGTTTGATTGATTGCGGTCATTGTTTTTGGAAGGCTGATGGTCGTTTCAACGGAAGAATTTAATTCTGGTAACGTGAGTGGTTTTGGCAAATTTTAATTTATATTTTTCCTATACTTGCTTCAAACCTTCATGAAACTAAGAACAACTTTATTGTTATAATTCAATATCATTTCTTTACCCTTATACAAATCCCCGCAACTTTTCCTTGACACCAGGGTGGTTCAAAATATCGAAATTCAACTCCAACTCAATCGATTCTCAATCACGTTCTGACTCTTTTCTTCAAATTTCAGCTTGATTGGTTGCGAAATCTAACTGCACTGGATCTTTTGTTGTTTCTATGGATTACTACCGCATAAAAATTTTTTGTCTTTCTTGCTCCTATCTCTTCGGAATGATGACATATGGAAACGTTCCCTTCTTGCGCTAACGAGAAATTTTTCCACTAACTTACTATTAATGTTTGATTTCAGCTGCAATTACTTTCTGATATGAACGCTCAACAGCTAACAAGGCAACACCGCTTGTGTGCTTTTTGACATAGTAGTCTTTGACGCCGTTATTCGCACCAGACACACCCGAGTTGCCTGCTGAGCAGTTCACGAAGCATTGCACAAGAACATCATCTCGCTACATAAATCGCTCAATTTCGGCTAAAATTGTGGGTGGACAGATTTCACAGAGCACTAGCAGACACACGCGCATTGGCTTCGGAAATATAAAAATAAAACAAGCTAAGGTCTGTATCCGCAATAATCCGGACACCTTAAAACATGAATAAAACATAAATTTCGCATTATATTTCCGTCGTAGTTGTTTATTTCAGGTTCATGGGATGTGTTTTAACAATTCGAGAAAACGAAACATAGTTATTCGGTATTTGCATACAATTTTCGAACTTTGCGCTTAACTCTAAGTTTGTACAGACTCTTCAGAAATCGTAGAAGCCGTCTTTGTCCAAATTCGCTGGAAGTGTTTGATGTCTTGATTCCTTGCTTCTTTCCAGAAAGCTTCCGCTTCATCAGAGCCCAATATCTCTCGATTGGTCGTAGCTCTGGGCAATTTGGCGGGTTTGAGGTTTTTGGTACAATGTTCACTTGATTTGCTTGGTACCACTCAATCACAGTTTTAGCATAGTGGCATGATGCCAAATCGGTCCAGAACAAAGGTTTTTCTTTGTGACTTTTGATGAAGGGTAGCAATCGCTTCTGCAGACACTCTTTCTGATAGATCTCCTTGTTGATTGTACCTGTAGTGACGAAAGATTTACTCTTTTGGCCACACGTGCAAATTGCTTGCCACACAAGGTATTTTTTGGGAAAGTTCGATGCCTTCTTAGTTCTGAAATGCTCAGCTCTAGCATTTCTGGCCATTGCAGAATAATAACCCAGCCCTGTAATCTTCCAGGACATAAGTTTCATCGTCCATAACAACGCATGAAAACTTCGTCAAATATTCGCAGTACGCAGTACGCAGTCGTTGCGATTTGGAACTGTTTTTACTTTATACAACTTAAGTCCCAAACGTTGTTTTGATTTTTGGACCAAACCAAGTGACATCTCTATTTTACGAGCCACCGTTCGAATGGAGAGATTTGGGTTTTTCGTTATAATCCTTTTCACCTTTCGGTCCATGACAGGATCAGCGCGTCCAATGTTTTTGTCACTTCTCGGTTTCCTCTCCACCGTCAAACGTTCCGAAAATGATTTGAGCACATCATGAACAGTGGAATTAGGCAAATCCAATGTTTTTGCAAGGTCCCGTATTGACAAGTCAAGATTTTCCGTACGCCCGTACAAAATTCGCTCGCGCACTTGTTTTTCTTTCGTCGCCATCTTGAATACTAAACATGAAATGTAAACATCAATCATAGTCTTTTTCATCATACACTCTCATCTATACCACAGTGCAATTTGTCATTCCTACGTGCAATATTTCAAAAGTTACAATGATTTGAAGGTATCCGGATTAATGTGGATACAGACCTTATAAACGCAGCGATACTTTCACTATTAATTATATTATTTCTTATTGCAATGGCGGTTACGAATACACAAAGTTGTTGTTGTTGTTGTCGTTTCAATAAAAACACATAAACATACAGTAAGAATGTCAAATGGGTGAGGGGCGAGACATTGCAAATTCTATCACTCATCCTCAATGGTTATACACCTCACCTTGACTTGGTTGCTCACTAAACAGTCCCAACTGTTCCGCAAACTGTTGATGCTTTACGAAACCCAACGGCTTCGTGAGGACTTCTGCTGGCATCTGATCCGTAGGGCACTACTTAAGCACCCCCTCACCTCTATCGCACAGATCTAAAAAAAATGATGCTTGGTTTCGATGTGCTTCGAGCACTTGCTGAATCTCTCTGAACGGGCAAAGCTCAGGCATCCCTGGTTGTCTTCATTAATCACTGTTGGTTTCACTTGTTCTTCGCCAAAATCTTCTAGTAATCACCTTAGCCATAAAACTTCTTGTCACGCTTCGGCCAGATCGACGTATTCTATTGTCTCCATACGTCAATAGCGTCACACAACTTTGCCGACGGCTCACCCAGCAAACTGTTCCTCCTCCATAGTACACCACGTAGCCTGTTGTTAACTTCCGGGTACTCTTGTCTCCTGCCCAGTCCGAATCCGAAAATGCCACCAATTCTTCAGCCTTCTTGCCTCCAAATTCCAGTCTCCAGTCTTTGGTACCTTTCAGGTTAGGCACCACGCGTTTCGCATCCGTCCAGTCCGCCTCAGGGAGTGCGTTAAACTTCCGGCCAAGAATCCCATCGCTCGTTGCAATATCTGGACGCGCACACACCGCTAAATAGGGAGGTGCGCCGACCACGCTCCTGTTCTTCATTCTATCATCGAACGGTTTGCTCTCAACCTCCTCTCTCAGATAGCCCTGATCCATGAGCGTTGCCGTCTTCTCTTCACTTAGACCTACTCATGAAACCAGCTTGTCAATGTAGTTGGCCAAACTAAAACTGAACACGTTATTCTCCCTACGAACTTCCAGCCCTAGAAAGTGCTTGACATAACCGAGATTAACAATATCAAAGTGATTACTCAGCTGCTTCTGAACGAGAGTTAACTCTGCTTAGCTCTCAGATCCGACGAAAAAATCATCCACGTACACGATCATGCACACCTTCTTGCCATTGCACGAATATACACGGATCCGCTGAACTTGCTTAGAATCCTATTTCTTTCAGAACACCGGTTAACTTCCGGTTCCAAAGTCGAGCGGACTGTTTCAGTACTTTTAAATACTTCTTCGAAGCCGGCACACGATCTCCTCCTCATCGCGAACTTCGTAGCTGGCGCATGTAAATTTCCTCTTCTATGTCTCCGTAGAGGTACGCGGTGCGCACGTCCAAATGCTTTACTATCATTTCCTTCTTCGCAGCCAGAGACAGTAGGACTCGCAGTGTGGCGTGCTTGGTCACAGGAGCAAAAACTTCATCATAATCGACGCCGTAACACTGCGTGAACCCCTGGGCAACAATCTGCGCCTTATAGCGGGCCATTTCGTTGGATTCGTTCCGCTTCGGAAGCGACACCAACTCCCACGTCCCATTGTACTCCTGCGACTGGATTTCACTCTCCATCGCTGCCTTCCACGACACACGTTCCGAACTGGACACTGCTTGCTGGAACGTCGCTGGTTCTTCTACCTTCTGCATGACGACGCCTACCAAATAATCTGACAATCGACTTGGTAGCACGCCCCTTCTCCGTTCTCATCTCTTCGCCCTCGACTTTCACTGTAAGAGAGAGTCTTCATCTGGATCGGGATCGTTCACATCGAAATAGTCTTCACGCTCACTATCTTCACTCGCCAGTTGTTCACCGTCTGATTCTTCTTCCGCTGATTGCTGCTTCGATTTCACTCTCGAAAGAGGCCAATCCACTTCCCCGCTGGACGAACTTTCACCAGATGCTGCTTCCGAATCTGTTCTGCGAGACGATCCGTCGTCCATCTCCAAAAATTTGGCGTCCGTAACCTTGTCAGTAGAGGTATCAACGAAACGGTAACCCTTGTGGACGTCAGAGTACCATATAAACCGCAATTTTATCGCCTTACTGTCGAACTTTCCGCGTTCGACGTCGGGAATGTGGACGTACGTAGGACAACCATATACTTTTAAATGGCTTAGTACTGGTTGCATCTCGTAACACTTTTTGTACGGAGTCTTGTCCACCGATCGTGACGAAAGCCGATTCTGTAAATAAGAAGCCGTGAGCGCAGCCTCGCCTCAATACCGCTTGTGCAAGCCTGCATCAAGTAGCATCGTCGTCGCCATCTCCTGCAGTGACCGGTTCTTCCGCTCAGCTACACCATTCTGCTGCGGTGTATACGCTGTGGTGAACTGTGCTTTAATGCCCTCCTTGACAAAGAAATCTCGCAACTCTTTGTTCGCATACTCACCTCCGCCGTCTGACAGATAATACGGGGTTTTTGGTTGAACAGATTCTCCGCATATCGAACGTACTTCACAAACTTCGCCGGCGCCTCGGACTTCTTCTCAACGGTGAAACGGCTGTAGTCATCGATCATCATCATAAGAATCCGTTTACCGCCGGGCGTTGTTGTCCGCATTGGCCCGCACAGATCAGTTTGCACCAGGTCTAAAACGTGTGACGACTTCCTCTCTGCTAATTTGGGAATCGGGTTCCTCGCCGACTTCCCCTCGAGACACGGTTCACAGCTCTCCCGGATACCACAGTCGGTAACGTACATACCGATGCCTAACTTCTCTTCGCGAATCCTTTTGATCGCCTCCGGATGCCTATGTCCCAAACGCCGGTACCACTGATGCTGACAATCAATGGTGTGTGCCTTACCTTCAACGTTCTTCGACGATTCTGCTAGCTTCAGCCGGTACAGACAG
This sequence comes from Aedes koreicus, assembly GCA_024533555.2. Taxonomy (NCBI): domain Eukaryota; kingdom Metazoa; phylum Arthropoda; class Insecta; order Diptera; family Culicidae; genus Aedes; species Aedes koreicus. The sequence goes on from JAHHFK020003289.1 coordinate 251,668, forward strand.
CCAGCGTGCTCTCCTACTGCCGTTAATGAGCCGGTAGCGTTACGGATCTCACATCCATCCTGTTTGAAAACAGCAGTGAATCCATTCGCAGTCAGCTTGTCCACCGAGGCTAGGCCACTTGTCAACGATGGAACGTACAAAACGACAACAAACTTCACTTCGACTGCATCACCTTCACCATTCACACCGAGCACTATACCTTCGCCGTATCCTGCTGTCTTTGCCACTTTACCATCGGCCAAACTTTCGTCACCAGTCATGTGACAGCTTGCTCCACTGTCGATAAACCACGACCCGTCTGAATTACTTCCAACCATAAAGCACACACCACTATTATTTTCTTCACCTGCTAAGCGCTTTGTTTTTCTTCGGGCCTCTTCCGCTCTTCACCACTTTTCTTCTGCTTCGTTTGCTGCCAACAATCTCGCCGCAGGTGTCCCGGCTATCCACAATGGAAACACTTCCGGTCTTCTATGGCACCACTTTGCTTCCGTCGCATCGTCGAACTTTTCATCGCGCTCGCATCACTTCATGAACCGCCACTTTTTTCCTTTCTTCGCTCATATTCGTCGAGCAACTTTGACTTCACTAGTTCCACAGTCGAGTCAGTGTCCGGACGATCCTCTAAGGCTGTTACTAACCCGCCATAGAAGTCCGGCACACTTCGAAGAATCATGGCGATTTGCAACGGTTCTTGAAAATATAAATCAGCTGTCGACAGCCTATCGTACAGGTCTTCGATTTCCTTTTACCAGACTAAACTGGCTGTCTTCAGCAACACACAACCCAATAGTAGCGCGAGCTTTTTGTTCGTCTTTCTTCCACTGCGCCGTCACTACAGCCGGTTTCGTTTCGGCAATCACGTACCATAGCTCTTCCTGCATCAACAACATTTCCATGCGGAATTTCCAACTCTGCCAGTTGGTGTTGTTGAGCTTTCCAAACGCAAGTTTACCTAAGTGTGCCATCTTCTCTTCACACAAGAGACACTCGCGACGCGAAACAACAAACAGCACCGTGGGATCACTTTTTCGCAATGTTTTCTACCTTCCGGCACTTAAAGTGCCGTCACACGGCGGCTATTTCTAGTATATAGTGAGCTACATGCTAGAAAACTATGTAATAGTTCATAGGAAGACCTAAACTAAACTATGTAGTGTTAGCTCATAGTTTTGACTTGCAAGCGATAGATTTACGCTATGATACAGAAGCGCGCCCGTTGTCGTGTGTACACTCTAGCGATAGTTGCTATGTTATAGTAGTAGGCTATGAACTTTTCCATCCGGACGGAATATTTCATAGTTCGTAGGTCGAAGTTTTTTGACAGTTCGTTTGAATTTTTGCAAGTTTGTGGTTTCGCGGTTTTTTAAAGCAAAAATGGACCAGGAAAAGAAATTTTACTTGATTGAGCTGTGGGATATCCGGTGTTGTGCGACCCAACTAATCTCGATCTCCTGGGGATGTGTATACTTCAAAGTGAGTGTATTATTCTGCTTTGCAGTTCCTCATCCTAAGAAAGTCTAGACCAGGGGATTTTGATACCTAGCTAAGTACTAAGTATTTTCAAGATGATAACTTAAAGAGACAGATTATGATTCTACCAGTTCCGAAGTTCAACCTTTGATTTTGATCCCTGACTCCAACGTACAATCATCCCCTTTTTTTGAAACTTAAAAATCCGAGTGGCTCGAAACCAAAGCAATTTGAAGCGTTAAAATTCATCATATGATGAGATGGCGCTCCTCTCTAACTGCGTCGAAATCGTGTTCGAACCCATGGAACTAGAAAAACCAAAAAATCAGGCCACAATTCTGGGTAAATCGACCAACTCATTGCTGGAGACGTTGTGGGCTGAAGACTGCCTTGTATAACAAATATTTGATGGCTTTAAGAAACTTGAATAACAAATTTGAGCAGTCCTATGAAGAAAAAATAATTTTCAGAATGTCTCAAGAGTAGTTGATTGTCCTCGCGTCAAATGAGCCATACAACTTGTCCACCATCGGGGCCGAAACTGGCATTTCAGGAGCTAAAGATCATGCACCAGATTTCCAAACAGCAATCGGCAAATGTCCCACCATCACTGATCGTTCCTTTTGCTCCTATGTTGATATACGCAAACTTGTATTCAGCATCCACCATACCCATTATAAAATAAAAAAAGCTGTCATTTCAATTTCATTTCATTTTTGCTGCTCTTAGCACCGGTACGAATAATTTGAAACCTCAAAGCAATGAATTTAACCGATTTCCCTGAATTTCTTTTAAGGCCTTCCCTGAATTTCTCAGAAGAACTTCCCTGACCTTCTCAGAAGAACTTCCCTGAAAATCTCTGAAGAACTTTCAAGAAGTTCTCTGAAGAATTCTACCGAGGTTCTCTGAAGAACTTCCCCGATGATCTATGAAGAACTTCTCTGAATTTCTGTAAAGAACTTCCCTCAAATTCCTCTGAAGACCTTCCCTGAAATTCCCTGAATAATTTTCCCGAACTTCTCTGAAATATTATCTGATGTTCTGTGAAAAGCTTCCCTGAAGTTCTCTGAAGAACTTCCCCAAACTCTGCAGAACTTCACCGAAGTTCTCTGAAGAACTTCCTCGAAGTTCTCTGAAGAACTTCCTCGAAGTTTTCTGAAAAACATCCCCGTAATTCTCTGAAGAACTTCCCTGAACTTCTATAAAGAAACACCCGGAATTCCTGTGAAGAACTTTCCTGAAGTTCCTCTGAAGAACTTTTATAAAGAACTTCCATGAATTTCTGTGAAGAACTTCCCTGAAGTACCTCTTAAGAACTTACCTGTAGTTTCTCTGAAAAGTTTCCCTGAAACTGCTCTGAAGAACTTCTCTGAAATTACTTTCTAAAAATTTCTGAAGAATTTCCCTGAAATTCTTTGAAAAATTATCTGAATTTCTCTGAAGAACTTCTCTGAAGTTTCTCTCAAGCTCTTCCCTGTAGAACTTCTCTGAAATTACTTTCCTGAGATTCTCTGAAGAAATTTCCCAAACTTCTCTAAAGAACTATCTGAAGTTCTTTTAACAACTTCCCTAAACTCCTCTGGAGAAATTCTCCGAACATCTATGAAGAACTTCTCTATATTTCTCTAAAGATTTTCCCTGAACTTCTCTAATAAACCTTCCCGAATTTCCCTAAAGAACTTCCATTATCTTTTCTGAAGAACTCCTCTGAGCTTCTCTGAAGAATTTTCCTGAACTAGTGATCCGGATCTTCATAATCCAGCTTCTTCAGCAGATCAGTTTAAATTCCCTAGCCTTTAAGTGCCTTAAATTCCCTAGTCTTTAACAATTTGGTACAGACTTTGCGAGTTTTTCGTTTTATCCGCATTTGCAATATGATTTTGGTGATTTTTTTCAGTCTTTGCCCATAGCTGCCGAATGTGCCCAAGATTACTTCCAAAATGTATTTTTTAAAAGCTTACAACTAAATATATGCGACCGCAAAGAAAATCAATCGTGTGTACACCGAAAAAACTTAAGTGGTAGAGCTGCGGGAAAGATTTCTACTACAAAGCTTCTATTACTTCATAGCTCATATTTTTGGAAAACCGTTTCTTGAATCTCTTAGAACTATAAAATATATACCTATAAGGGCTATATCATAGTGAACTATAGCATAGATTTTAAGCACCGTGTGGCGGCACCTTTACTCTGGACCCAGAACCTGTGGGCGGATTTCACAGAGCACTAGTAGACACATGCGTATTGGCTTTGGAAGGATGAAAATAAAATAATTTAAACGCCGCGATACTTTCACTGTTAATTATATTATTTCACATTGCGATGGCGGTTACGAAAACACAAAGTTGTTGTTGTTGTCGTTTCAATAAAAACACATAAACATACAGTGTTGCCAGAAGGGTGAAACATATTTAGAGGTAAGCATTTTAAATGGGTGAGGGGCGAGACATTGCGAATTCTATCAAAAATGCTGATGCGCTATCGAAACATGGTTTGGCGAGGTTGAAGTTGAATAAATTTCTCATAAATACAGCTAGCAAACATTTTTGTATGCTTTTGAACCGATGAGCAACGAGAAGGAGAAGGAAAACAACAAGAGACAGGCCAATGGTATGCAAAAGTGACGTAGGTCTTCGTGGTGTTGTCTAATGAATGTTGCTATTTTCAATGCGCCAGTATTAGAAAAGAGGCGACTTTTATTGATAAGATCAAGCGATTATCTGTCAAAATCTTGCAAAAGCCATTCCAATCGAGCAGGCGATCTGTCAAATGGTTGAGACAGACCTCTTTCCTAATACAGGCTCTCTAATTATTATGTGCAGGAAAATACACTCTTTTCTTGAAAATGTTGTGGCCCTGGAAGATGTCGACCGTCATGGTGAACAGTGCGAAAAACTAACTGAGATATATGCACGCATACACACCCAAACCGGCAAGTTTATGACTCTGTCGTCCGTGTTGGGAAACAACCGTACAGCTGTACTTGATTGGTTGATTCTTGTTTTGAAGGCGCTCTACAATTATTATTTTTTTAACAGTAAACAATAATTTGCAATATTAAAATGAATGCGTGGATAATGACTTTATCGATTGTTGCAAACATTACGGAAATCGACTGTGAAATAACTGAGTTATTAACGTTCAAAATCTAACCATATTTCGTGACGCACTCGCAACGTGTACTCCAGTATTGAAAATAAGATGCAGTTCGAGTTGACAGCCAATTTAGCTTAAAATTTGGGAGAAGAGTCAGGAATTGATGGAGTAAGGTGAAGCTAAATAGATTCTTTGTACGTGACAGTCATCAATAGATTTTGGGAAGTTATGAGACGAACTCCTTCCAGCAGTCTCGACCACTCTTTTTTCCAATCCAGTTAACTTTCCAGTACATTAGGGGTTTTTGTGAAGTGTAATTTCATGTTGGCTCAATATTTCTCGATTGGGTGAAGTTCTGGTATGTTCGGATGGTTGACCACTTCCGATACTATAACAATGTTGGAGATTTTGTACCAGGCCAGGACTAAGCGGGTTTAAAGGCAGGATGGGCTCCATGGAACTTCAGAAAAGGCAGGAGGTGCATTTGTAGACATTCATCCTTTTAAGTTTGCCGGTTGATGGTGCCAGGTAAGATGAGGGGTTAAGCGTTTTTCAACATCCACACAGAAAAAATAATGAATTTCAACAGACGCTCAAAATTTCCCCTCGTTCAATTGCAAGCCAAAATAAGCGTAGACAACGAAATTGTTTGCACCCTCTCATACAATTGATCTGATAAACATTTTTTCGCCCCTATGTCCTTTTTCCGACGCCATCTCTGCAATTATTTGATCGATTGTGATGAAAGTCTGTTGATGTCAACATTGCACTGTCAAGTCATGTCAGGCAACTTTTCATCAATTTTTAATTGAATGTTACAACAAATAATTGTGGAAATTTTTTTTTTTTTGAAAAAAGTATGCACACAGCAAAGTCTAGCTAAAAATAACGTTGCATTTTAACATTCTTTCCATTATTTTGAAATTCGAGAAAATCCATCGTCCCAAAAGGTAATTATTAGCTCATTATTCAAAACATAAATATCATCAAAATATTATGATTCGGTTTGGTAATATCCGTGTGCTTGAACTTTGCGTTTGGATCCACCCATTAAGTTTTACACAGTGTACTCAGTCTCCTGTCTCGAAGAGTGTCCTCTTGATAATTTTACCAATAAGGCTAAGGCCTGGGTGGTCTCTGCTGTACACAGAAGTAGTATCTATTCTATTCGGTCTTTGGATGCACTGTGCCTTCTACTGCGCTGTATTTGATGATCCACAGAGTGGCATTCGCTGCCCTAGAATCAGAACATGCATTCCCTTGGCTGCCACCATTACCCGAACTACCCTTCTCGGGTGATCCAGGACTACTTTCTTTGGATTCACCTTTGAAGCATAGTAGCGTGTGGTGTCGAGTTTTGCAGTTTCGACACGTGAACTTCGACGAACAATCTCGGGCTATATGTCCTCGTTTGAGACAGTTTCGGCAAAGGAACTGTGCTCGTATGAAGGATTCCTTGCTGGATAGTGTCATTTTTTGGAAGACTGGACACGTGTGTAATCCACGAATCTCCGTACACGATGGGCACTTAGCGGCATTCCACTGTACGGCGTTGTGACTGGATTTCGGCGAAAACGGGTTTTGTCTAGGTTGTTGTGGTCTCACCCATGGTTCGCTTCTGGGTTATGGCTTCGCTGGAAGAGACTCCAGGATTTGGATCCTCCGTTGAATGAAGTCTTGCAAGTCCTGTCGTGTGTCATGCTTCATAGAGGACGTAATTTCTTCCCAACCACGTTGGGTGACTGGATCCAGCCGAGAACTCAGCAGCTCTACCAGCAGAAGATCCTTGCATTCGGCTGGTTCGATAACTTGATCCAATATCTTAATTGCACGATCGAATCCATCAGCCAATCCGTGCAGATCCAGGATCGATTCTTTCGTGAGCGAGGGCAGTTTGACCAGCGCTTGAACTTGCTTCCTCTTCAGTAGTTTGCTGTTGTTGTAGCATTTTAGCAACGACTCCCAAGCAATCGAATAGTTGTTACTAGTGATCTTTAGCGGATCAACTAGTGCCTTAGCTTCGCTTGCTAAGCAACCCTTTAGGTAGTGGAACTTCTCTACCTCTGGAAGTTCTGCCTTCTCATGAATCAAGGTCGTGTAGAGCTTCCTGAAACTAAGACAATCATCGATATCTCCAGTGAAGGCCTGAAGCTTGATTTGCGGTAGGCGTACGCGATTCATCGCACCTTGTTGAGTGGCGCCTGCACTCTGTGTTGATTGATTGAGCGACGACTCATCATAAAACTCCTGAGCCTTCTCCATCAGGAACGACTTCGTGTCGTTAAAGCGGTTTTCGATATCCAGTTGCGAGCAATGTCCATGTTTCGAAGCCGTAGAGGACGACCAGTCTAATGAATGTCTTGTAGATGGTCAACTTTGTAGTTTGGCGAGCTTGGTTTGACCTTAGCGTCCATCAAAGTCCAAAATAGGCTCATTTGCCAGCCATAATGCGCCTGTGTATATCTCTGCCGGTGTCATTATCGGCGATCACCAATGAACCTAGCTACACGAATTCATCTACCGCCTCGCTGCATGTCAGTTTTCAAATGTAAGTAAGGGAGGTCTCTTATTCAGCAGTGAACGATATATGAGGGGTACACCTTCGCAAAATGCTTTATTCGCTCGGCAGCCTCGGGGCTGTTTGGTGTGGCAATGGGCCAGTGTTGTATTGGCAGTTAGCGATGGCAAGTACACTGGTGAGCAATCAGCCAGGTAGGTGATCACTCAGCTTGCAAGCGGCTGACTAGGCAGCCATTGGTTATGCAGTCGTGTGCGAGGCTGTCGGTTGACCAAGCCCGTGGATAACTGATAATCAGCCAGTTGGCGCAACCATGAGGAGTGAAATAAGCTGCTGGTGTGTGATCTAGTTGGAAGCCATCAATCAGTAAGGCGCATAAGTGGTTTGAACGGTCTAAGCAAGCCATCATCATCATCACTGATGTGTGCAGAAAATGCATTAACTAGCATCATTAGCATGGCCAGTTACCAGTAATCAGCAGATAATTGATATCAATTATCTGCTAATAACGGTTGTACATGTGATGCTAGTATTGCTGACTAATGAATTGTTGTAAATATAAGAAGAGATGTGAATGGACTCTACAATAGCTCTAAAGAAGACCGATCAAGACCGACATGAACCATTAAAAATCTGTCCTTTTTAGGATTATTCGATATTCCCAGCCAAAAAGTGCGTTTGATTTGAATTTCTTTAACTACCCGTTCCATAGATATTTGTCAGTTGGCAGCCAGCGATGGCTAATATTTTCATATAGGGCTCGTAAATTAAAACGGAATCTATGTTATTATTCCGAACCGCAGATATCTAGAAAACTTACAGCAAGGGGTGCTGCTGAAATGTCTAATCACCGGTTTTTATTCCTCCTCCTCCTGGCTATTCCGAGTGTTGAAATTCCCAATGATGGTCATGAACATTCGGGGGTTGATTGGACCAATTACCTAATTAAATCTGCCTCACCCATCACAATGCAAGCTGTTCTCAGGTTGTGTATATTGCCACAGCTCTGGTAGAATGTAAGAACATCCGGAAACGTACGCAGCGTGGAACCTTTCTAGGACATCTCCAGCAGCAATTAGATGCTGTTCTTCTATTCGTCGGAAAGTAGGAGTTCAGAAGTTCCACGTCCCAAGTTTCCAATCATTAATCCCTATTTCTAGCCTAGGTCCATGCTGATTGTTCTAGTTCAAATCTGTTCCATGGTGTATTATTCATTGCTGTAGTTTTTCATCGATGTCGGCCTCCATGTTTTAACAGTCCCGAGCACCATCAGGACTTTTGGCTTTTGTTATAAGAGTCCTGGGCGCACTGACCTAGCCGATCCTTAAAAGAAAAATATATCCAGCATTGAGCCACCCCTGACAGAAAAACAGACGCTCGATTGTATTTCATTGGGCAGCACCACCGGGAGTCGAGCTACCTCACAGCCAAAGCAGTTCATCTGATTCATTTTGCTTGGCTGGTATAAAACCTTATTATCAACCGAATATAATTTCAAAACGACAGTAGGCGTTGAGTGTGCAACTAGAAAAAAACTGAAACAGTCTTAACTTGTCAAAACAGAATTACACTGAAGTTTTTTTTACGCGGTTTTTTTTACGCGGTCCGCGTAAAAAAAACCGCGTTATTTCAAAAAACGACGTAAAAAAAGTCAAGGAAATAAAAATTATATTTCATATTCATATTGAAAGTATATGGTCATAAAAATGTATTGGTGGTGGAAAAACATGGTTCCAGTTACATTGGCCACCGGGAATCTGCTACAAATGGATAGAGGTTGTTAATTCAATGTGTGAGCAAAACAGTCCAGAGTAGTTATAGAGAGTTTTCGTCTTCGACAAAATTTCTCAGGGTGTCATTCGTCGTCTTTTGACATTATCATATTAGTTCCACATCATGCCGCAGAGATGTCGCTGCAGTCTATCTTTTCTAAATTAAGCGCTAGAGATTTGCCGTCTTGGGCAAAGTTTCTCAGTATGTCATTCGTCGTCTTTTGAAATTATCATATTAGTTCCACATCATGCCGCATAGATGGCACTGCAGTCTATGTTTTCTAAATTAAACGCTAGAGAGTTGCTGTCTTCGGCAACGTTTCTCAGTATGTTATTTGTAGTATTTTAACATTATCATATTAGTTCCAAATTACGCTGCATAAAACACACAAAAATCTGCTGTAGAAACTACCATTTCGAGGGTTAAATTGAGTTCCAGCACAAACAATTTTCAGCAGACTATAAATGCGTTAAATTTTACCATGACTGCGATGAAGTCATTCATGGTGGGGTTGATATCAACATGAGGTAAGTCAAATGTACCACAAATGTTGAAGGCTTTACCATTAACGTAGTAAAGCCACTTAAAAACCATGTTAAAAAAAGAAGTATAGTTTGATATGTTTCCGGTGGAAAAAAACCGCGTCAAAAAAAATCAGTGTATTTAGGTCACTCCGAGGCCTACTTGTCTGATGAACTCAGGATTACAAGGAACAAACGCTTCAAGCAGTTCGATACACATATTGTTATGGTTCCATTGAAAAATGCCTATGACCAGCCACGGACCCTTGGGGAACCTACTCCGGACTGGCCACTTTCATACATCCGATGGACCCAAAACAAGAAAAGTCAATCTGCTGAATAAATTTTAAGAAGTTTGATACCCATATTGCTGGATTTCTACCAAAATCCACTATCAGTATCATTACATCAGGACATGCCCGTGAAAATCCGGATTTTCTAGAATTCAGAGTGTTCGAAATGGTCCATCGTGATAATAACTTGATAGAAAAGGAAATTCTCAATCCAAGGAGTCCAAATCTGTTGAAATCGGTTGAAAATTGCCGGAGATGTAGGCATTTTAGTTTTGTAGGTACCCGGGTAACCTGTCGGCCTTTTAAGGGGTAAAAAAAGTTGGAGCCCCTCCCCCCTTCCTTCTTGCCCGAAAATTCTGTTTACCCCTGCAATCAATTTTGACCGTCATTCTCTTGGATCTGGCAGAGTTTCAACTTCCTACGATTAAAAATCATTGAAATATCGCGAATTGAAATCCCAAAAGGTACCCGGGTACCCTGTCGGACACACAACGGTTAAACAAAATTTCAACCTCATGTGCATGAAATTAACCTGATAAGAAAAAAATAGGCAATACAAGGAAATTAATGTGAAAACAATGATCTTTTGATAAAGAAAATGACCAACGTGAACAATGTTACTGATACAAACTACTTGGGAAAGTCTATTCTATTTCTCAAAATGGTGTTTCCTAAGCGGGCCCTCCGCGTAAAAAAATATCTTTTCCAAATGATGCTTTAGAGAGTTACCGTTCTCAGTAAAGTTGGTTGAGAATGTAAAATATAGTCAGTTGACATTATCAGATTAGCTCCAAATTACGCCGCAAATATGGCGCCGCAATCTAAATTGCCAAATCGTGCTATAGGAAGGTGCTGTCTTTAGAAAAGATGTTAATTGTATATAATAAAGGCATTCAAAATAATCACGTTAGATCCAGATCGTACTTCAGACATGGCGCTGCCATATTTACGGCATAATTTAGAACTAATATGACAATGTCAAAAGACGAAGAATGACATACTGAGAAATTTTGCCACGGACGGTAACTCTCTAGCAATGCAATTGGAAAAGATAATCTGCATCGCCATCTCTACAGTATACATAATGTGGAACTAATATAACAATGTCAAACGACGACAAACAACATACTGAGAAACTTTGCCCAAGACGGCAAATCTCTAGCGCTAAATTACGAAAAGATAGACTGCAGCGCCATCTCTGCGGCATGATGTGGAACTAATATGACAATATCAAACGACGACAAACAACATTCTGAGAAACTTTGCCGAAGACGGCATTTCTCTAGCGCCTCATTTAGAAAAGATAGACTGCAGAGCCATCTCTGCGGCATGATGTGGAACTAATATGACAATTTCAAACGACGACAAACAACATACTGAGAAACTTTGCTGAGGATGGCATTTCTCTAGCGCCTCATTTAGAAAAGATAGACAGCAGAGCCATCTCTGCGGCATGATGTGGAACTAATATGATAATTTCAAAAGACGACGAATGACTTTCTGAGAAACTTTGCCCAAGACGGCAAATCTCTAGCGCTTAATTTAGAAAAGATAGACTGCAGCGACATCTCTGCGGCATGGTGTGGAACTAATATGATAATGTCAAAAGACGACGAATGACATCCTCAGAAAATTTGCCGAAGACGAAAACTCTCTATAACTACTCTGGACTGTTTTGCTCACACATTGAATTAACAACCTCTATCCATTTGTAGCAGATTCCCGGTGGCCAATGTAACTGGAACCATGTTTTTCCACCACCAATACATTTTTATGACCATATACTTTCAATATGAATATGATATATAATTTTCATTTCCTTGACTTTTTTTACGTCGTTTTTTGAAATAACGCGGTTTTTTTTACGTCGTTTTTTGAAATAACGCGGTTTTTTTTTACGTCGTTTTTTGAAATAACGCGGTTTTTTTACGCGGTTTTTTTTTACGCGGTACCATTACCGTCGTAAAAAAAAAACTTCAGTGTATGTACCATCGCGACCGGTTGGGTGGGGTGGGCACAATGTACAACTTCCATTGTATCCTTTTCAATTCGAACCTTTAATAATGACGATGTTTGTGGTGATCGTTATTTTTATGATAAACATGCGCTGCAGCTGCTACTTAAAGCCTCAATTCCCATGACTATAATTCATTCATTTGAAAATTGATTTGCATTGCTCTAATTGCTTGGAAGAATGGCCGTATGGTATCGTCATCCCTCTTAATCAACATAAATTTGTTATGATAATCAGGATGCGGCTAATGCTTTAGTTATTGACCAAGGGTGCTGTTGTGCCAAGTTGGTCGTGTCATATTGCGGGTATAAAAGAGATCTTTGCTAACTTGCTCAAAAGTGCCTGAGTTAATTTAAAGTACTTTTAATGATAACACGTAGTTGTGACAGCGAAGAATTTACATAAGTTCAGGATTGTAGTTGATACAGTAACAGGATAGCTTTATTGGTATTATAAGGAATAATTATTACGGAATGTACTCGGTTCTTGGCTGCTTCTGTCCAACCTCTTTGATAACCCACACTAGCCAGATATTGCTATACCTGACCCACTCCCACGTCTTGCAGGTCCTCCTCGATTAGGCGTCTTTGGATTTCACGGCTGTTGTCGTTGTCTGCCGTAAGAAAGAATGAAAAGTAGACGAGCTCCTTAACCACTACGAAAGGATCCCCGTCTATCTTAACGCTGCTTCTTACGCAGGCGTTGTCACACTCTGCCCCTCCAACTCCTTTTCGACACATTCACCACCAGTCCGACTTCGCGTTTCAGGCAAGTGTACTGTACAGTTCTGCCACCGTTCCCAAGTTTCTGCCGACAACATTCATATCGTCCGAGAAACAAAAAAAATGACTGTAGCGTGTGAGAATCGTACCTTGGCTCTTCGCATGACTGCTAAGTGCGCAATGTTGAACAAGCATGGAAGTCCATTACCTTGTCGTTGTCTATCACCCGCCGTGATTCAAACCAGCTAGAAGGTTCTCCTGAAATTTTCACTTAGTTCAACACACTGTCTACCGTAGTTTAAAGTGTCTTGTGAGCTCCCGAGAAAGCCGTTCTCGTCCATAACTTTCCAAAGCTTTGTGTGGTCGATACTTTCGTACGCCACCTTAAAATCACTCGATAGTTCTCACACTTCAACTTGTCACTGTTTTTGTAGATGGGGCATCAAACCCCTTGCTTCTCAGGTAACTCAGATTCGAAAACCGAACCGGTTCGATTCGGTTTCCCATATTCGATTACCGTTTTTGTTGAGCTGTTGGATAGCATCCTTAACTTCTCCCAAGGCGGGAGCTGGTTCGTTCTGATCGTCCACCGTGCTCATAGAGTAATTTCTTCCACTGTCGTGGTCTTCTTCACTAGTATCACCTGTACTATTTAGGTGTTCGTCATAGTATTGCTTCCACCAATCAATCACCTCACGTCCATTCTTGCCGTCGCGAATGAACTAAAACGTCTACAGCAGACGTACAGTTTAAAGAGACGTTAATATAATGAATCACGTCCATTCGCTGTGCTCTTCGCCGATTGTTCCGGTCCGTATTCTTCTGTTGAAGTTCCTGTCCTTGTTTGTTTTACGGCTAGCTCGCAATGCCTGACGCCAACCTAACAGCTTTGTGGAGGGTCATAGGGCTTATTTTAAATTAAAGATTCGAGTTGGCACATCGAGGGTGATTCAGCTGCACCTTACATGAGGAACAATCGCCATTTTTAGCCGCATGTTGTGAATTATTACGTGAATATAATTTTAGATGTAGGAAAATTAAGTCCTTAAGAATTTTTTATTAAACAGATGAACCATTCTGATGGCTTACTTTTTGTTTATTAATTTACGTGTGACTCACTGCCAAATTCTTCAAATTTCATACTTGTTTTTTTGTTTTTCTTCTTTTCCAACCTTTATAACATCAAGAATTTCTTATTTCTCAACGTTCCTCCTCAAGAAAACTCAAAACGCAAACCTAAAATATATGATGATGTATGATATGTACTACCACCCATTGTAGCACGGAAACTAGTCCGACAGCAATGGGCTCTCCTGTATTTTAGACTTTATCAAGCTTTAATAACCCTGATTATCCTAATCATGCCATTGTATGAAGGGCCAAAAAGGGGTTGGTGGATCGATATGCAACATCATTTATACGTATCCACAGGGATATAAAGAATCTCCTTCCAACAACTAGATTGAACAATTGGTCAAAAGAGCAAGCTATCTAACATAAGGATGCCCCAATGGGCGGGCAGAAGAGCCCGCCCTCTATTCACAAACGGTTAGCAATGGGGAGTTGGCATTCCCACTCTCCCCATCCAGATTGCTTCAATCGAGTGCCTGGGTATCTATAATATATGATCTTCGTTCGGTTGATCCTGAAATGCAAGAAATGTTGTATAGTGTTAAAGTGTAGAGTTCTGTGGTTCGCGCTTAAGCACGTTTTCGTTCGTTTTCAGCGATAGCAGCAATTCACTAAAATCTCGGTTTGAGGTATCCTGAAAAAGTTTGTTACATCTATTGAAATTTAATCATGTTATTTTACTCTTATTTACTGGTCACTATTTGCTGCTTGATGCTAATTTTATAACCTCATCTATGAAGGTAAATCAATAAAACCACAATTATCAAATATAATAATATTGTGAGTAATGATAAAGTAATGACAAGGATTGAACAGCAAAATCCGACACAAGCTAAATGAATACAGCGCTGCATGAATCATATCCGCTCGTATTTGGTAAAATGTTCATTTGCAAAACGTAATGAAAAATACATTCATTAATAATTGCAAAAGCCTATCACCGACTCCGTTGCCAACTCCTGACATCCAATGGACTGCTACTGAAAAATAAATAAAAATTAGATATGTATTAATATCCTCCTAGTCCTGGAAAAGCTGAAACAGTATAGATCATTCCAAAAATCAAAGATGAAATTTCAATAAAAAATATTATTTTATAAGACATGTTGTAATATTTTTTCTTCATACTGTACTGTAACATTTCAAAGATAGCAATTGGAGTAATCGAAATCTCCAGTTTGATGATTTCTGAAATAAATGGCTTATTTAATAATAATACCACTAAACAAAAAATTTAAATATAATCCTATACATGCCAGCCTTTTATGAATTTTGTGAATTTTTTTTCCGAATTTTATAATTTCATGACAAATAAATTGAGCCTTTTATGCTTGTCATGTTGCTCCAGGGTCTTACATGGTTTTGGAATGCCAAGATGATTCTAAAGCGTGCTGAAATTGTTGATCAAATGAGAATGGAAAATATACAATATGATTTAAATGTACACGACCTCCAGTCGCACCCCCTCACTTCGCTATTGTCAGATTGACAATATTGCCCAGGCTACGCCAACCAGCGTCTCCATGTTTCAGGTGGCAGTCTTTTGTGATCATATGACTCGTGGAGGCGTGAGGTAGGAACTTGTGAGGACCGGAGGTCGGTTGCACCCTTCTTCGAAGTTGTCAACTCACCATTTGAAGCCCACTCAAAACGTATACGTAAAATGAATACAAACCCAAAAAACGATGTTTTTGGTTAAAAATATTCGAATATAGGCTGTATGCCGTTTGTATCAAATTTGAAACTGAACTTATCTGAAGAACTTGGTGAGATCATTCAAATTTACCATTTGTCACATTAATACATGGTAATATCAAATTAAATTACAACTTAACTAGCATGAACAAATGACGTTTGCAAACTGAAGCAATATACAACAAGACCATGGTATAATACGAAAAGACAACAAATTAATGGAACTTTCATCAAAGCAGGAAGAAGTCTGATGCAATCAGTGCATGATGTGCCATAGCTCGACCGATTTCTGATTTATGCCGTCATTAACACCAAAAGAGGCCTTTTCTGTCTTTTGTATAGTGTATGTTGCTTAATTGTCTCACATGCAACGGCATTTGACTGCACCAACATTTGAACCTCCGGATTAGAAAACTGACGCGTTTACCAACGACTAACTTTCTCAATTTCAAACGTGGACTGAAAATGAAGCTTGCTGTCTTAACTCGCATCCTGAACTAGCATACACTGGTGCTGTACTGGGTAAACACAAAGACTGGGATGCGTTTTTTTTTTTAAATGCATTAACGTTAATTTAACCATAATATCTTTTGTCAGATACATACAATCTTTTTATTCATTATACTGAAAGAAAAAAAAAAGTTTTATTCAGATTTTTTATTCAGATGTTTCTTCAGGTTCTTACCTAGAATTTTCCAGAGAATTTCCATTTCATATTATTCCAAATCACCCATTTTTTTTTCTTACAGATGCAAAATTACAATCAGTTTTAGGTCGTCCTTTGGGTTGCTCTAAATCTTATTCCAAATAATTTTGCAAATATTCTTCAAAATATTCTTCCAAACCATCTTCCTAGATTCTTCATTTAGATATATTTCCAAATTTTTCTCTAAATATTTTTCCGAGTAGGATAGTACTCAACTTAAAATCCACTAATGGATTCTAAGCTCTACGCCACTTCCATAACCCGTCCTGCCCTTTTCAGCTAAAAGCTCACGTTGTTGTCTACTGAAACTGAATTTTATTTCGGAATTATTATGGGATAATTCCAGACAACCAGAACTCCTATAAAAATGACTATAAAAATAACTTATTATTATCGTATTGCATCACAAACGAAATCTGATTACGACGTTAAACTTTTCAAATGGATCCTGATGAATGTGAACTTTTTTCTGGAATACCTGTAACCAGAAAAAGAGAAGAAGGATTAGTAATTTTTATTTAGTTTCGGTTCAATCAAGTATCAGTACACGACACTGAAGAAGTCTGCACATTGTAGACGAAATACGCGTATCTGTCAAGATAAGCATAAAGGTAGTTGGAATTGAATGGAAATTACTAATCTTTCTTCTCATTTTCTTCTCAAATATTTTTCTTATTACAGATTGAATCGCATGTGAACTCGAATCAATTCGTTTAATAAAAAAAATCAGTGCGGTTGTGTTTAACACACGTGCGGATGACGTAGACCACGTTAAACCGTTTGATTAGTTTTGTTAGATTCTTAGCGGAACATTCACAGAAAAAATAATAATGAATTTTAACCGTTGTGTGTCCAACAAAAAAAAAATCAAGAGGCCTACAGGAAACGTTTTTACCCACGGAACTAGAATGACCATAAATGTGAAAATATCCAACCGATTTGAAATATTTTGGCAGTTTTGGATTCAAAAACTCAACCGCTCTCTTTAACTTGCCTAATATGATCGTTGGACATCAACCATCTTTGAAAATACCGGATATCCGGAACCATGTTCCGTAAATGGTATGCTTATAAAAGATTCCAATAGAAAATCTGCAGTAGTGACACTAAAAGTCATTTAAAGAATAAACAGTAATGTGTGATTGCCAATAGACAATCCGGTGACTTGGTCCTGGAATAGTCACCCTGCATCAGGTTCCCATGGGGTGACGGATGGCCAGAAAATTATTTGAATTGAACCCTAACAACATGGATGTCAAAATTCTTGAAATAATTCCAGAAGAACGTTTGCCATAGTTATTGGACCATCCGGTCACATGGCTCTAGATTGGCCAGTTCAGAGTAGGTTTTCATAAGGCCACGGATGGCCAGAAAATTATTTGAATGGAACCCAAAGAATATAAATCAAGTGAGTGGATGTTCCAATAACTGTGGCAAACGTTCTTCTGGAATAATCTCAAGAATTTTGACACCCATATTGATAGGGTCAAATAATTGTCTGGCCATCCGTGGCCTCATGTAAACCTATTCTGAACTGGCCAATCCGATGCCAAGTGACCGGATGCTTCAATAGCTATGGCAAGTATTTTTCTGGAACGATTCCAAGAATTTTGACACCCATATTGTTAAGGTTCAATTCATATAATTTTCTTGTCATCCATGGCCTCATGGGAACCTGCTCTGGGGTGACTCAAGTCACCGGATTGTCATATGGCAATCACACACATTCCCTGTCTTATTCCAAGTTTTTTTTTAATTATTTTTGGGGGTTTAAATTTATTTTTGGAGGTGTGGTGTTCGGGGGTGGTGTGTATGGTTAAAGAAGGGGGAAAGGTTGATTAAACAAAATAAAATAAATGGGTGGGTAAGGGTGATCGATAAAAATGGAACAAATAAACTATAAAATTAAAATATTATGAATTTTGAAATTGGGGAGTTTAATGGGTTTTGGTTTATTTGTTTGCTTTCAGAAGTAGACCGCGCTCCTGAAATGACGTTTTTCAATTTTGCTGTTTGAATTTTCGCGAAAGAAAATTGCAATTCGGATGCATTAAACAAGGAACTGTAAAATATAAGTTGGTGTACTTGTGAATTTTGTGACGGCATGCAGTTTATGCCACATTTGGTATTGTTGGTAACGAAGTTTTCGCAAGCAGTGAAACTGCCGTCAATGGAAATCCCAAACAGAATAGCTCGTGCTAATTTGAACCGGAAATTAGAGTTGTGATGAAGAATGCAAAAGTAGCAATGTCCACAGTAGCAGCAAAAAGTAACATTTCCACTATCTTTGGAACGGTAACAGTCGGAAGTGGTGCTAATGATGGGCGTGTAGCAAGAGGAAAACAGCATTGCCAGCAGTCAGCATTGATGGCCAGTCAAATCCGGCACAGATGCAACATTCTTCGAATCTTGTGATTTGGACTTATCGGAATTGGTCGTGGAATCAAGCGCGATGATTAAAAGTGGATGTAGGAGTCAAAAAAAAAAATGTTTCTAAGTTGCATCGGAATTTCTCCATACAAGACCGCCGGTAACCACTGCAGCTGACATGGGTTAAGATGAGGAGCTACCTGCAACCTACGGAAGAGTCTTATTGTATTAATATGAAGAAATAAGGATCCTAATCGGACTGGTAAGCTGTAATGAAGGTAATTTATGCTTTATTCATTTCACGAGATATAAATCATTCATCATCATCTTGCATATTAAAAAAAAAAACAAATTTCTTATCTCTTGAATGGCTGTTTGGGTCGTTTCGGAACCCAGCACTTCCGGCAAGAGAGTTCAAGACTATTATAATTTTTTAACCAGCGTTTTGACCAGCGATTTATTGAAATGTTGGAAAACTGGTATGAGATTCTTGTAGGTTCTAGTAAACTAAATGTACTTGCTGGTGATTTTAGTATCAATTATTGTGACAACAATAATTCAATGCATTGGAAAATGATTAGCAGATTTCTTGAATTTAAAACAATTGGTGCAATTTCCGCAATCTTTTTAATTTTTAAACTAATCAGGCTAAAATTTTCTGATTTTTAATTTTTACGAAAGTCTTAATTTTTGAATACATTATTTTTTAAATCAGTTTAAGAAGGTTGTACAAGAACAGTGACACACAAGACAATGTTGACCCGGAATTCAACCCTCCGTAGAATTTCGAAATTTTTAGTTAGAGTCAATGTTTATGCACCATTTGAAATTGTGTAGTATAAAAATGCATTGAATTTGTTTCAATGCATTTTTATACCACAAAAAACAAAAGGTTCCGGTAAAATTGTCCCCGGGGAATCTGCTACAAAGGGAAGGAAGTTTTAGTTTGGCAGTGTTAAAGCTCAATTCAAAGTAAATCAACGTACGGTTTAATACACCACTGCGTCCCTGGTGGTTGGAAAAAAAACGTTTGACAGGCATTTATTGATGTTTCATTCACGAAGAAATTGTTGAAAAAATGTTCTCGATTGATCGACGCATCTCGAAATTACGGATCATGGAACTTGAGAAAAGAAAATTAATTGTGCACATACATCTAGAGAATCCTTCGTGGTCTGCCTCAAAAATAGCAAAAGTGTTAAAATTCCCAAAGCCAACGGTGTGTCTTGTAATCAAACGTTTCAAGGATACTCTGAGTGTGGATAGAGCAACAGCGCATCTATCATAAAAGTGGCACTAGGGACAAAAAGAGCTGACGAAATGAAAATACCCGTGGACATATAGTGCAGTTTCAGTTGAAAACTAGCGACACTGGCGACAATCGATTTTACTTCAGTTCCATGTGTTGTAAGTTTTATAAAAAAAGATTGAAGTTTTGTGGTAAGTAAAATTCAAGCCAAAAAATATATATATATATATATTGTGAATCACTAAATACGCGTCAATCAAGCATTGCACATACGCTTGATTGAAAGTTTCAGTATGTCACTACTGGAGCGGGGCTTATTGTGCACGAAGATAGCTTCGGAATGCTTGCGTTCTTGAAATGGGCTATTGGAGTCGCGGTAGAGCTGTCACCTTCTAATCCCCGGATTTAAGCTTTTTGCAAATGTAAACAGCAAATATGAAACAGTTGCAGGAAGATTCTATCCATAATACCGCTGCCAGACAGTGGGAATTAAATTGTAAACACACACACACACACACACACACACACACACACACACACACACACACACACACACACACACACACACACACACACACACACACACACACACACACACACACACACACACACACACACACACACACACACACACACACACATCAAATTTTGTACAACCGATTTTCCCAGTGTTTTTGTTATTTTTACCCAAATTTTCTTCAATTCTAGCTCTGTTTTTATAGTTTTGGGATGTTTTGGAAGTTCCGTTTTCATAATTGCCCAAAATTTTTCAATTGGACGAAGTTCCGGTGAATTTGGTGGGTTCATATCCTTTGGCACAAAATTGACTCCGTTGGCTCGGTACCACTCCAATACGTTTCGAGCGTAGTGGCAGGATGCTAGATCAGGCCAAAACAGAGTTGATCCTTTGTGCTTCTTAATGAATGGCAAGAGACGCTTCTTAAGGCACTCTTCCGTGTAAATCGCACCGTTTATTGTTCCGGAAGTGATGAAGGGAGCACTTATTTCACCACATCCGCAAATCGCCTGCCAGATTAGAAACTTCTTTGCAAATTTCGATAGTTTCTTCTATCGAACATCCTCCGGAACATCGAACTTCGACTTGGCAACGAAATATTCTTGCCCAGGAAGTTGACGGAAGTCGGCCTTGACGTATGTTTCGTCATCCATCACGATGCAACCGGATTTGGTGAGCAGCTTCGTGTAAAGTTTCCGGGCGCGGGTTTTCGCAGTGATGTTTTGTTTTTCATTCCGGTTTGGGGCTTTTTGCACTTTTTAAACATGTAACCCAGCACGCTTCATGGTTTTTTGCACAAAACCGACTGACACCTTAGACTTTTTAGCGACATCTCGAATTGACATGTTTGGACGGTTCTTGAATTGTTGTACGACTTTCCTGGCCATTTTACTGTCCATTGGACCACTTTTACGACCACTCCCTTCCTTCCTTTGGACACTCAGACGCTCCTTGAATTCTTATTACACGAGACACAGTTGTATTTGCAATTCCAAGCCTTTTAGCAATCCACCGGTGGGACGCCCCTGGATTTTGATTGTGAGTGCACAAAATTTTCTCACGGACCATTTCTTGTTTCGATGACATGACTGGAACTACTGAATGTATAACTATGAAACTTGGCAGATGTAAATAATACACTATGGATAAGATCTACTCAAATTTCTAGGTTTTTTACTCATACGATTCAAAAGTTACAGAAGATTTTCTGTGTGCCATTTTTATCGAATACACCCTTTATTTCCAAAGTTACGGTCATTCTGATTCCGTGGGTAAAAACGTTCCCTATTGGCCTATTAAATCAGAAGGTCCTTCTCGCGTCCTTCCTTGCTATGCCATCATTACTTCACTCCAGGATGATAAGTATTAACAAGATATGAGATGTTACAAAGTTTCAATATCCTACTATAAAAACTTAATGAAATATCATGTTTTGAAATCGAAAAAGGCACCTTTGTTTCCTGTTGGACACATAACGGTTAACAGACGCGTTAATTCCTCCCTACTTCAATTGCAATCCAATACAAGCGTAAAAAAAGAAATTGATTTCAGCGATATCAGGTTTACATCTAAATGAAATATTCCATGAATTTGTGTCAAATCAAGCATACCCTTTATATGCATTAAATAACGCAGAAAATTAAATGTTGCAACGCACACAGTAAAAAATAATAAATTTGAACAGGCGTGTAAAATTTCCCTTCGTTTAATTGTAAGCCAAAGAAAGCGTTAACAACGAAATTGCTTGCAAACTTTTACATTTATTTAACTGATTTCTTCATGAAAGTAATACTCTATCCAACGCGTTTCATTAACACAACAGAATCACTTTTCATAACAGTACTAATTGGAATGTGCAGAGAATGTTACTTCGAAATATCATGTTCGAGAATCAAACCGTTGTCGGTGATAGGAAGTTTCTTGATACTTGCTGGAACGCAACATTCTTTAACATTTTCCAGTGCCGATGGAGTAAAATGTGTACAAAATATATACATCTTGTAGTTATAAAATTCTAAATAATTGAGTAAATAAAATGTCGTAAAAACTTCTAGTAGGAAACCGCAAAAATCTAATAAATAAATCAATCGAGAAACGATCGAGTTATTAGTGTCCGGTGTTTGAATTTTTCGTGATGATAGCCGTTTGTAAATTGTACACAATGCTCAAGGTATGCAACGAAGAGATAACTTAAATTGTTTCAGTCACCACTAGCTGCCAATAAGCAAGAACTTGGAAATTAATGTTAAATAAATTCCAATCAAACAAACTTTCTCAAAATTGAATTAGTTTGAAAAGGGCGCATTTGAAATTGTCCGCATTTGAATTAACATCTTCTCGATCTTTTGAAGAAGCAGGTTATTTCAGCCACTGCACGTTCCGCCTCACCAAAAGATGGCTACCGACAAGATCACACACACAAGCACCGTATTTCGCTTCCTCGTGGTTGCGCCCACCGGCTGGCAGTACAACACTGCATAATTAATGGCTGCCTAGCAACGGTTGCCACCGCCAGCTGCCAAATCTAACGTTGACGCCTTGCCACTCCGCACTGCCGAATGAGACTAGTGCACCCTCCAGGGTACATGCAATCACCAGCTGCCAATCGATACTGGCTCGTTGCTCCGCACAGCTCCAGTACTGCAACACGAATGAGCAAATTTGCGAAGGTGAACACCTTTTATGTCGTTCAATGCTGCATATCCCAAGTAACATTGCCAAAACCATCCAGCTTTATTAAGTTTTATTAAGGTTTTATCAAAGCCACTAGAAATAAATTTGGTTTTATTATGACACCAAGAGGTGCCAATAGGTTTCATATTTTAGTCAGTTATGAGAACCTACACAGCTTGTTTAAAACGATCTTAAAACCTCGCTTTCTCAAATTGCTTTTACTCATATCAAAGGTTTTATTTCGACTTTATGAACTCATAATATGCTGTTTTGAAATGCCGTCTTAGCACACATTCATATTATCTTATTATGGCCAGTTGAAAGAGCATTTTAAAACCATATTGCCTCCAGTAAATGCATGAGGCGACAAATTGGCTTTGAGGAAAGCCACCAAAGAACCAAATAGTTTTAAAGTAGTCATTGTGAAGATAACTTGGCTTTATGGCAGAATTATGACTTCTTTTTTAAATCGTCATATTGAAATATTAGAAACTAGTTTATTTGTGGACGCAGTAGCACTTGTGGCAAGTGTTTTCTCAACAAAAACTAAACAGAAACTTCTAACTTCTGAGTAACGCGTTTTTTGCGAGCGGTAATGACCACCAAAGGTACTAACTTGAGGACTGTTTGTTTTTGAATGTTGACGTTTCGTGGAGATTACCAGCCAACTTCACTCCGATACATGGAACCATAGTTCTACCCACCACTATAGTTGAGTGAAGTGAACATAGTCGTGCTGGGTAGTTTACATTTGAGAGCCGTGAAAAATACTTACTCACCCGATTGTAAAATTTTCCCAAAGCTGAGTATAATTGAGTAGTGATAATGCGAAATCCAGAATGTATATAATTTTACTCAAAGTTGAGTTATTGCGTTGAACTACCACGTTGTGTTGGTTTTACACAGAAAAAACAATTGCCAAAATTTTGAGTTATAAATACCTAAAATGTGCGCATGGGAAGAAAAATATACATTTTTTTTATTATAAACACCGAAAATTGAGCAAGCGTTTGAAATTTGTACTCAAATTTAGGGTAATTTTCTCTCTTTTCTTCACAAAATGTTGAAAAATAATGGAGCAAGCCGCACTCAGCCCACCGGGATGTTTGGTGCAATGACTTAAATTTGAGTAAAATCATACAATCTCGATTTTGCGTGCAAAATTTGTTTTAGTTTTGGGTAAAGTTTATTACCGAGAGAGTTAACATTTTTCACGGGGTGTAAATGTGAACTACCCAGCGCGATGTTCACTTTACTCACATTGGCCTACAACCATTGAGGTGGGTGAAAAGGGTGAAAAAAAACTCAAATTTGGGTAGATTTATGGTTCCGTGTAAAGAGCATCGGAGTGAAGTTGGCTGCGATGAGGATGGTGACCGACACGAAATGTCAAAATTTAACAAAGTCAACTCGATCTTCTCGGCACAGACAAACAGATATGACACTCAATACAGTTTCCATCGTTTACTGATTTTAGTGGTTGAATTAAAAATCAGTAGATTGACGATAGGCCACGGCGGCACTCATGTCGTATTTGACATGTGGGCCCGCTTGTCGAATGACGGCGTTTTTTTATTGTTGTCTGTGTTATTTCCAGCAACTGAGTGATAGATTCTTTTCTGCATTAAAAAAAATCAAAATTTTCAACGTCTGTTGTCTGTGATTTTTTTCATCAAATGCTGTGTCTGGTTGTCTAAGGTTGTCCCTGGTTTTGTTTTCTATATTACAGGTAAGTTTGACAGCTGTGGCCATTTGGCCGCATTCTGGTTTTCAATGCAGCCAATAGGTTTTATGAAGGTTCTCAAGTGGTCATAGCATCTATCACTAGAATAGTTTCAAAATCTTTATGATCTTATAAAGGTTTTATTAAATTGTTTTCACAACCGTTTCAGCATAGAGGAGGTGTTGGTAGACAAAAATGTTTTTCCGCTTTTCTTCAACTTCTTCTTCATTTTCGCACAAAACTTTTCGATCGGACGAAGTTCTGGTGTATTTGGCGGGTTCGCCTCCTTCGGGACCACATTAACGCCCTTCGCTTCGTACCGATCCTTTACAGGCTTGGCGTAATGGCACGAAGCGAGCTTCGACCAGAACAGCGTGGGACCACGGTGAGAGCGGAGGAAGGGCAGCAAGCGCTTCTGCAAGCATTTCTCTCGATAAATCTGCCCGTTTATTGTTCCGGTCGTAACGAACGGCTTGCTGTATCGTCCGCACTCGCAGATCGCCTGCCACAACAAGTACTTCTTCGCGGATTTGTCCATCTTTCTCTTCCGGAACTTATCCGGAACCTCCATGCGGAACGAACCAACAAAAAACTCGAGGCCGGTTATTTGTTTGGTGTCCGCCTTGATATATGTCTCGTCGTCCATGACGAGACAGCCTGACTTGACCAGCCACTCACGGGACAGCTTCCGCACACGCAATTTGGCCACCGTGTTTTGCTTGTCATTCCGGTTTGGCGCCTTCCTGACCTTAAAACCACGTAGCCCAGCCCGCTTCATGGTCTGCTGGACGAACCACTTCGACGAATTGACCTTTTTGGCCAGGTCTCGGGTGGAAAGGTTCGGGTTATTCTTAAAGTACTGCCTTATCTTCCACGCCTTCTGTGGGTATTCCGTTTTCGATTTTCGGCCGGTTCCAGCGCGCCACTCGATGGTCTTCGTCTCCTGGAACATCTTCACAACGCGGGACACGGTGGAATGGTGGATTCCAAGCCTTTTGCCGATCCATCTGTGCGGCTGACCAGGATTATAGATCAGCGCGCCCAAGATTTGCTGGCGTAGCTCTTCTTGTTTCGAATGCATCTTGAAAACTACTTCACAGATCGCAATAAAATATTGCACACATGAACATAACACTGTAAACTAGTATTACCTAAAATTGCTTTAATTTTTACTCACGCGATAAAAAGTTACACCCAAAACAAAGGGTCGCATATTTTCCGAGTCCTATCAGTAAATTTAGCCTGCAAAACTAAATTATGAGACATCACCTTTCATTATCCTTATTTGCAATAGTTTAAAATTGTTAACGGATAATTTTAAATAGAAGAATTGACACGCGGGAAAATTTCCAACCGATTGATGTAAACTTCTTGAAATCTATCGAGCATTAATGAAGCGTTTAATTTGTAACGATATTTCGTGACGGTCTCATATTTTAAGATTTTAAATTGACACCCTACCCTTGCCGTAAGACGTAGTCTAGGTCAAAATTAAATATGCACGTATATGGTCATTTTTTTTGTCTTAATATGTTCCTACAAATCTTACTACAGATCTTCCTCCAGAACTTTCTCCAGATCTTCCTCCAGATCTTCCTCCAGATCTCTTTCTTCAGTTTTCCTCCAGACCTTCCTTGAAATTATCCTCCGGATTTTCTTCCAGACCTATGTTTCTGGATTTCTCCTACATCTTCTTAAAACCTCTTTTCTAATCGCTTCCAGATCCTTCAGATTAACTACTGCACCAGGTCGTCTTCCAAATTATTCAGCAGTTTAATTTCAATCGTAGATCCCACTTTTCCCGAAATCCTAAAGATTTTAATTGGTATATTGAAATCCTCCAGATCATGGACTCTTTTCGTTGTTTTGTCTCAATGTCTTCACATAAGACTCTACTTTCTAGCGCTTCTTGGTTTCTTAATCCAGACCGTTTAGGTGACTTCCACCAGATCATCTAATCAATTCCTTCCAAAACCTTTCTGTGGTCACAGATGCTTGGGTCAAAAGAATGTGCAGTTGAATGATCTGTATTTGCATCTTGAAACATTTGTCTAGATAAAAGAATAGAACAACCAAAAACAATGCAATAATCGCTATTGTTTTTATTTTACACCAGGATCGCATATGTTCATTTTATTTGAAATTTAGAGATTTTTTTTTGACATTCTTCCGATTCTGTTTTTTTTCTTCTATCATTTTCTGTCGGCCTATTCCCTCACAACGTGGTGACAACCACTGGAAGACGAGTCCACGTCACGGACCCTACATATCGCCGCACTCAGCAACACATGAGGCGGGACCAACGGCTTTACTTCCCTTTTGAAGGAACACGTGACCAGATTTTTTAGCCTCAGACAAAACCACCGACCTCGACTGGAATTGAACCCAGGCCCACTAGGGTGCAGTTGCAGTCACGCTTACCACTACACCATTGGCGCTGGTAATCCAGTTCTGGTTTGATAGTTTTCAAATTTTTCTTCGAAAGGCTCCAGAATCAGAATTAGGAACATTTTTTTCTTAACTTCATCTTAGATGCACCAGAAACTCAACTGCGATTTCTTAGATCCTCATCTAAAATTTGTCAGAAGATTCTGAGATTCTTCATTTGTTAGTCTGAGATTCTCCAGAAATTCAATTGAGATTCTTAAAAAATATCTCTTCACGATTTTATGTTGAGTAAGCTTCTGTATAACCAAATCTAGTCATTTAAAAGTATTTTCAACCGTTGTAAAACTTGTTAGTTGCTTGGGATGTTACTATATAAAATCTCGTCATAGATTCTCCAAGAAGCCGTCAATGAATTTCCATAAAATTTTCGAAGATTCTTCAGAGTCTCATCTGAGATTTTTCAGTGTCTTCGCTGAGATACTCTAGAACCTTAACTGAGTTAACTTAACCTTAACTTAATCTCTGGAACCTAGCCTCAGCTTCTCCAGAATCTCGTTTGAGATGCTTCGGAATATTGTCTCAAATTTCTTAAGCAACTAATTATCGATTATTCATTATTTCATCTAACGATTTTTGAGAATTTCACCTAAGATTCTTCAAAATATCGTCAGTGATTTTGCGTATATTTTATTCTGAGTTTCTCCAGAAATAAGATTGATGTTCTCCAGAATTTTGCTTGAGGTTCTCCATGAATTTGGCTGATGTTCGGCTGAGACTTTATTTCGTTTCAACTTTCTGTATTTGAACTTGTATTTTGTAATCTCAGATTTAAGACAAATTTAGATAAATTGTGCCCAGATGACATAATGGAACAACAACAAAAAAATTCCAAGATAATCGCTAGTGTGTATTTTTTTTTCCACCAGGATCGATTCTCCTTTGAAATTCTTCCGATTCTTAATTAATAGTTTTCAGGTTTGTGTTCGAAATGCTCCAGAATCATAATAAGGAATTTCTTGTTGCTCTAAGTTGTCTTCTTCAGAAACTCGACTGAGGTTTTTACGATTCTTATGGAAGATTCTCCAAGATTTCCTTACAGATTATTCAGGATTTTGTTTAAGATTCTCCAGAAATTCAATTGAGATTCTCCCTAAAGTTAATTGTAATTATGCAGATTTCGTCTTATATTATCCAAAAAGAATATCCAGAAAATTTCCGGCGATTCTCCTAAATCTCGTCTGAGGTTTTCAAGCATTTTGCCTTAGCTTTTCCAGAATTTTTTTTCAGATGCTTCAGAATAAATTGTTTAAGATTCTTAAGCATCTCATCATCATCATCATCATCATTCTTTATCTCGTCTACGATTCTGCCTATGATTCTAAGATTTCACCTGAGATTCTTCAGAATCTCGTCTTAGATTTTCTTTTTTTTTAGATTCTCCAGAAATTAGAATGACATTCTCCAGAATTTTGTTAGAGATTCTCCTCAAATTGAGCTGCGATTTTGTAGGATCTCGTCTGAACACTCTGTATTTGAATCACACGTTAAGTGTGAGGAAAGCGTGTCCTGATGGCAAAATGGGACAGCCCAAAAATTAATTGAAATTTCTAAGAACTTCTCCACATCCCTCACAACTGAAGTTCGATTTTACCGTCGATAATTACAACATATGTAAGACTGGTTAATACAGCCGAAAACGTATGCACCAGCGGTATTAAACTCTTCACATTATGTCAAATAACATTTCTTCAACTATGGACACCTCCATTCAGCCAAAACTTCACTAAATTTTGACAAAAAAAAAATAATACTGAAGAAAAATTTAAAAAAGTCACATTATGAGTGTGACCTACTAAAGTCATAATGCTGCAGACCTAGGGAAATGAGAACAAAAAGTATTTCCTATACTTATTCCCGTACAAACTTAAAATGATTAGCGCATTCTAATTTCCCAACTGAATGAGCACAAATTTTAGTAGAATGGTTAGGGCGAGATATGGAATAGATTGAGTATGGTGGAGTTGAATCAATACTCTGGTACACCGTTATCTCCATATATGTCAACAGATTGGTTTTTGAGATCTTCCTATGGATCTTCCTTAGATTTTCTTCCGGATTTTCTTACAGACCTTTCTGCAGGTCTTCCTCCTAATCTTTCTCTAGGTTTTTTTCGAACATCTTTCTTCAAGTCCTTCATATCTACTTTTTAATAGCTTTCAATTTTCTCAGATTTTAATTTTCCACTAGGTCTTTCTCCAGATTATTCCACAGATTTATGTTTTAGCTTTGAGGATCTTCCTAACGAATTCATTTTGTCCATCTGGGAAATGCTAAGGAATTACCATCGGTTTATTTATAAACTCCTCCAGATCATCCAATTAGCCTGCGGAGTCTATTCGTAGATTTTTCTAGTGTTGAACCCTTGCCAGTGCTTCCTGGTCACTTATTTATGATCCTTCAGGTGACTTCCACCAGATTATCCAATGAATTCCTTCCATAACCTCCCTAGACCCTTGGACACTTCAGATGCTTAGATGTATGCAATGTGATAAAGTGAAGATGAATAATCTGTGTTATTTTTTTTTCATTTTCCTTTCACCAAATGTATCCAGATGGTCAAAACAAACAAAATCAATTTCCAAGATACCGGTAGTGCATACTTTTCCCACCAGGATCGCATGAACTCAACTCAGCTTTGTCAATTAAAGTGAACCATTTCCTGACAGTCCACTCACCTCCATTTACAACGTCATTCTCCGTCACATTTCAGCTTGGACGAACAGCACTTTCTACATGCATGCACTTAATGTGAATCTCCGACAATTTTAACGATGATGGCACTCAATGGCGTGGACGGCACCCGACGGACCGTCGTGGCAATTGACGACAAAAGGACAGCGGACGATAGCAGGAGACATAAATTTTACAAATGAATTGCTTGTTTCCATTAGCGTTATAAGTTTCTGCTGTGTTCACTGTACCGGCTCTTCCTGTCTCTTCTTTTCCTTTGGGCGCATGCAAACTAGAAGAGTACATTGGCATTACTCCCACTGGGTGAAGCGGCGGCGAAAAGCGGGAGGAATACTTTCTACGACCTACAAGACCGTCTCCAACAAGACCGTTTGTATGTGTGCGAGGAATGAGTGATTGCACGATAGATCCCGTTTGATGATAAATTTGAAAACTCAAACAGATATTTTCCACCTCCACAGGCTCGTACATGTTGGCATGGAAACGAGGTATTGCTATTCTGACCGCTGGTTCGACCAAGGTCACTCCGGATCCCCGGGTACGGTTGGTCAATGGATATACTCTGCAGATACTGGACGCCCAGCAGCAGGATGCCGGCGATTACATCTGCCAGCTGGCCACCATTAACCCACGGGAGATTACCCACCACGTGGAGATACTGGGTAAGTACATTTCGATTAGAATATTGCATCATATCGTTAAAGGGTGGTTAGTTCCCCGAAAGCAGATGATGATTTAAACTAAAAGCTTCATCGGAATTGGAGCTCAATTTTAACCAAATCGCAATCCTTCCATGCATCCACTAAATTGCATAAAAGCAAAACAAAATTTAAACCCTCATAACAAAGCCTCTCACGAACTCAGTAGATCAGAGAAGTTGCATATCCTTCCGGAACGTCCATGTACTTCAAAACCTGTTGTGGTGGCTGTTTACTCATGCCAGACGCGAAATGTTTTCCTTTCTAATTCTTTACCACTTGCCAGGCGCTAAGACGGATGATAAAACAACATCAACAGACACTAGAATTTTCCATCCCTCCCATCGCCCCTAAGCCTTCTAGGGGTTGGAAGCAACAGTTTCCCCTCCCTGCTAAATAAGAAATGTTTTGTCTTGTATCCCTTCGCCTTCGGTGTTTGTATTTCCAGCAGCTGGAAACGGAAAGTTTGCTTGGTGTTCAAATCCGAACGGAACAAGATCGCGGAAGGGTTAAGGCGGAACAACGAGGAACTTGAACTGTTTTCCTTCTCTCTGGACGTGAAAAGCATTGGGAACTCGGTCCAGATTGAATTGGAAGATTAAATGGAATTGGAAAATTTCCCACTGCTGTTTGCGGGACTAGGAGTACCTACTCGGTTGGTTGAGAGCAGAGAGGCCAAACGGGCTGATGAAGCTTAACTTCTTCGTTGCGAAACGAGCACTTGCCGGCAGGGGGCGCGGTCAGTCAGCAACGTTTTCGACAATGTCCTTGGGAGAAACTGGCAGAAGAAGGCTTTTTATTGGCTCCAGATTGGAGGGATTAAATTCCAAATAAGATTTATTGCCATGTCTTAAAATCAGACGCGCTCCAGCGAAAGAAAGTACGCAGTTTTGCTTGCTTGGAGGAGAAATAGTTTTTTTTTTGTGTACACTGTGAAGCTACTGGTTTTGACGGGAGGGATCCGGTTGGTCATTAAACTTTTCCTTCATAGCGTACTGAGGCAAAAAGAACGGAAAATAAAAACGACTGTCATTAATCTTTGCAGCGTCATAAAAAGTGATTTCGGTAATTAGTTTTACTTTTTAATGCTTGAGTTGAAGCTTCATGTTATTTCTGCTGAGGGTAAGTAGCGTGGAGGAGTTGGCATCCAAATCTTTGGTTGAACATAGCTGAAGTCAATTTCATGAAATCTATAATTTTCTCTTGTTTCCACTTAAGAAATCAAGATAACACATTCATCTTCATTGATTGTGACGTCTGTTTCTGCTTTTATCTGGTAAATGGTGGTAGTTTGGTAGTTTTCAGTCTTTACTTTCCACCGGACTGCAGCAGTTTTATTTTTTTCGACTTAATTTGTCAACAGTGTTGCTGGATGCTGAGTTTTTACCAGCAAGAAATTCAAGCCATTCTATGACAACTTACGAAAGCATTTGTTTATCTTATTGAAAACGAGTCTTTTACCCAAAAGAATTTCCTGATTAGATTAAAAATTAAACCAGTTATCTCCGATTTGAAGATCAGACATTTTTTATGCAAGCCAATTGATTCACTCCCACAATAAAAGTTGAAATTTTTGCTGAATTAGTTATTTGGACGTCCAACTACTTAATTATAGGAGAGCAGTGTGTATAGATTTTTCAATTTATGGTTTATTGAATGTGAAAAGTAATGGCTATGACGTTACAATATCAGATAATCTAAAACAGTAAACTTAGTTTTCTATCTCGTCCTCTATTTCTGTGCGATGTTTTTGATCTGAAATAATGTTGACTAGCTGACTTACCTCCTTCGATGCTATGGCAGTGGAGCATCCGTGCCGTCTTCAACACGGGTACGAGGTTGAAGAGGCGCAATGGTCCTATTTTTAAAGCAGTCTACAAAACATTACACACGAATTTACTCAATACAAACAACATATATTCTATCGCAGTTAGAATCCGGAATCACTTATTGTGTTGCAGCGGCACGGAAAGTGACTGTGGTTTGTTAACCTAGGCGCCCACTTTCTGTGGTATAAATTTCACGGTGTTTCGTGCAGTGAGTCAAAAGTTATTCCAGATGGGAGCCGAGAGGAGAGAATATATTCTGGTCCGCAATAAAAATCGCAAAAACGTTGAAAATCGCCAAATCAACCGTGTATGATGTGCTCAAACGAGTCAGGGAGCGAAAGAGCGTGGATCGAGTGCTTCAAGGTAAGCGTCGTAGTGGAACATATGACCGCTAGCTGAACCAAAAGTTTGAGTACCGTCAGAGCAAACCCTGGACTATCAGATAATGAAATCGCACAAAAACACACTGCTGCCCGCAGTACCGTTCAAGAATTCGTTTGCGAGCAGGATATCGTTCTTATCGAGCCAGCAAGCAACCAAACCGAACGTTGAAGCAACGCTTCGCACCAAAACTCGAGCTCGGAAATTGTACCAGCAGGTTTTGACGAAGTACCGAGGATGCCTGCTCATCGACGATGAAACCTACGTCAAAGTGGATTTCGGACAGCTTCCTGGCCAAAAATTCTACATGGCGACGGCACGAGGAGATGTTCCTGCAAAGTTTAAGTTTGCTTTTATGGACAAATTTACCAAAAAACTGATGATTTGGCAAGGGATATGCAGCTGCGGACCAAAGTGTTCGTGACGAATAAGACGTGGACTCGAAGCTGTACAAGGAAGAATGCCTCAAAAACGCCGTACTACCTTTCATTAAAGCCCATAACGATCCCGTGAAGTTTTGGCCAGATTTGGCGAGTTGCCACTACAGCCGGGAATTCATCCAGTGGTACTGCGATAATAACGTAGATTTCATCGATAAAACATAACTCCACCCAACTGCCCGCAGTTCCGGCCCATCGAGAGATTTTGGGCAATAATGAAGCGGAAGCTTAAAAAAAGTGGAAAAACGGCTCGAGACGCGACTCAGATGACCAAAATGTGGAACAAATGTGCCAAGGAAGTTGACTCCGGAGGTGTCCAGCGTGTGATGGGAGGAATAAAGAAGAAAGTGCGAATTTTCATTAGAAACGACGAGAAATGATTTATATTGATATTCTTTCCTCAAAGTACAGTGAATTACTGTTGTGTTGATGTATTAAACTTATTTGTACGTCAATCTGTTACCGAGATACAGATGATTTTATTATTCCGAATTCTTAATGGACATAGCTTTATATTATATCGGCAGGAATCTTAAATTATAAAACACAACTTTCAAACTAACAAATAAAATGTCTCATTCCTAATAGTACCTACGGTGATTGATACCAACTGACTCGATGGTGATTTGCTGGTCATCACTTGACCCGTGGTCACTCAATTCTCTCTATCTAATTCCCGAAGGGGCAGCTGATCAGTAGACCATCGGTGATTCGAACAGTTCGTTCTCGATGACTGACCATAGGCTACATTTGCTGCTCTCATCTGCAACCTTGGTGATGTGGTTGAAGATTGCAGTTAGAAGCTCGCCAACGAAGCTTTCGATGTAGACAATAGCCATTTTGGATCAACATTATTTGTTGTCCGTCGATCAGCTATTGCTGAGACGGTAATGTTTTGCAAGGGTTGTAATTTTTTAGGTTGTTCATCATCGTGCAAATACATAAAAATTAATGAAAGCTTCCTATTTCTTATGCAATCAAGTTAACTTGAGATTCAGTAGATATTTTGGAACTCAAGTTTGATGCTCCGGAATGTCGTTCGAGATTCTCTAGAACCTTGTCTAATATTCTGCAGGATCTGAAATGAGATTCACCAGATTTATTCAGAGATTCTCCAGTGGCTTCCGAAATTCTCCAGAATCTCCAAAATACCACCGGATATTGTCCAGAACCTCTAGCGTAACTCTCAAGAATCCCGTATGAAATTATACAGACTCTCGTTAGTGATTTTGCAGAATTTCTTTAATGAGTCTCTAGAGTGTCCAAGATCTTTTAAAAAAATCCCCAGATGCTCGTTTAAGTTTCTTCAAAATCACGTTTCAGATACAAAGAATCTTATTTGAGAATCTTCAAAATTTCATCGGAGATTCTTCGGAATCTCACCTTACACTCTCCAGAGTCTCATCTTAGACTCTTCAGAATATCGTCTCAGACTGTCCCGAATCTCATCTCAGATTCAGCAGTAGTTTGTTTAAGATTATTCATTATTCCATTTAAAATTCATCAAAATCTAGTACGAGGTCATCCTGAATCAAGTCTAAGACTTTCGTTCAATATTCAACTGAGAGTCTCCTGAAAGTCGATCGAGGTTCTTCAAAACATTGTCTAAGATTCCCGAAAAACTCAACTACCCCAGCATTTCAACTGAGATTTTCCAGAATCTTGACTAAGATCCTCCATTTATACCACTGCCTGGCAATCTCCAAGAAGGATTTTAAGTTCTTCAGCAAAGGGCTACTAGAACCCTCTACAATCTGGAGAACAAATCCCAGTACGGTAGTACACTTTATTCGGTCTGTTATACCACTCTGGGACAACGTTTTAAGTCAAAAATTGGCGATCACTTGTAGCAAAAGTGATGCGTCATGCTGACAATATCTAAAGCAAAAAAAAAGGAATATATCACCATAGATCTAAAAATAAGTCGCAGTGATGAAGATACCCGACATGAAAAAAAAAGATCCTTCAATATTTACCCTATGATTCTCCGGAATTTCGTCTGAAATTTTGCAGAATCGCGTCAGAGGTTCTCCAGAAGTACCAAAAAAAAAAACAATAACGATTCTTCGAAATGTCTTTTGAGCTTATCCGGAATCTCGTCTAAGAATGTGTGATTATCCAAAAATTTACTTGAAATTATCCAGAATCTCGTTTTAAATTCATCAAAATCTCATCTGACATCCACCAATACCTCGTTTGAGAATCATCAGAATCTTTTCTGAGGGTCTCCATTATCTCGTTTGAGACTCTCCAGGTTCTCTTCTGAGATTTTTCGTCAGATATTCTACATAATCTTGTTCAAGATTCCTCAGAACCTCGTTTGAGATTCCAAAGATTTTCGTTTTAGATATTTCAGATATTCTTTAGAGTTTCTTCAAAACCAGAATTAGAATCATTCTTCTGACTGTTGGTTGAGATTCTTCAGAAAATCGACTGAGCTACTCCAGAAACCAACATTTTCGATTATCTTGTCTGAAGTTTTTCAGATTCTCCTTTCGGATTCTGAAGATTGTCGTTCAAGATTCCCCAGAATCTCTTTTAAGGATCATCAGAGTCTTGTTTGAGATTCTCAAGAAAATTTTATGTGATACTCAAGAATGTTTGAGATTCATAGAATCTCGTCTGAGTTTCATCAAAATCTCACCTGTGAGTCTCTAGATTGTGGTCTGAGATTCTCCAGAATCTTGTCAAAGATTTTCTAGGTTCTCCGCTGCGAATTCTTCAAAAACTTGATTGATACCTTTCAGAATTTTGTTTGCGATTCTCCAAAGACTCCATTGAGTTTCTTTAGAATCTCGTCTGGATTTGTAAGCCTGAGTTACTTCAGAATCTTGTCTGAGATTGTTCAGAGTCTTGTCTGTGATTCTCCGAAATTTTGAATGAGATTCTCCAGAATGTCATCTGAAATTCTCTAGAATCTCATTTTCGATTCTCCAAAATCACACCAAATATTCTTAAATATTTTTTTTTCATATTTTTGATTGATATTTCAAAGATACTTGTTTCAAATTCTACACAACCAAAATCAGAAGATTTTTAAGAATCTCGTCGTTAGAATTTTATTAAGGTTCATCAGAAACTTGACTTGAATTTTGTGAAATTGCGTATCAAATTTGTCACCTTTGATTTTACAAGAATTGTCTGAGATCATCCAGATTTTTGCGTATGATTTTCGAGAATCTCCGTTGAGATTTTCCTTAATCTTTTCACAGAGTTTATGTCAGAGTATTTCGAATCTGGGCTGAGATTTAAACTCCACTGAGATTCTTTGGCACCACGTCTGAGATTCTCCAGAATCTCTTTAAGGAATGTGTTTAAGATTCATGAGCTGCTTCGTAACGATTTTTCAATATTTCGTCTTTGATTCTTGAAAATCTCTCAAAATATTCTTCAAAATCTTAGACACTCCGTAATTTCTTTTTTAATTCTCCAGAAAATTGATTTATGTTCTCTAGAATATTGTGAGAGATTTTTCATAAACTTGACTAAGATTCTGTAGAATCTTGTCTGAATCCGATAGTCTCGAACATCTCGTTTGAGATTATACAGAGGACTGTCTGATATTTTTCATAAGTTGTCTGAGATTCTCTCGATCGCGTTTTAAACTCTCCAGAGTCCTGTCTGAGATTATTCAGTATCTCATCTGATATTATACAGAATTTCAAATGATCATCTACTTAATCTTATCTGACATTCTTCAGATTCTTATTTGTATTTTGACGATTGTTTTTTATCTTTCAATACTCGATTTATAATTTTACGAAATTTCCGTAACATGCTCTTGAATCAAAATAAAAATCGTTTTTTTTTTAAATTTCACTGAGATTCTCCAGAAACTTGACTGAGATTGAAAACAAAATCCTTTTATATTTTGCTGAACCTCTCTTCAAAAATTCTTCGAAATTTTGTTTGAGGTACTCCAGAAACTCGATTGATATTCTCCAGGATATCTTGTGAACTTCTGCAGAAACTTGACTGAAAATCCACAAAATCACGCCTTCAAAAATCATCTGAGATTTTCCAGAATTTTGCGTAGCAAATTATTGATTCTCCTCTGAGATTCTCCTTAATCTTGTCAGGGATTCTTGAGAGTCTTGTCTGAGATTCTTCAGGGTTTTGGCTGAGATTCTCCAGAATCTCGACAGAGATTCTTTGGAAAATCATCTGGAAATTCTCGAGAATCTCAGCTTCGATTCTTCAGAATCTCGTTGGAAAATGCTGTCTCAGATTATTCAGCTCATCAGTTTGGATTCTATAGCTTATCAGCTACGATTTTTCAATATCTACCTTTTTTGAATCGTACCTAAAATTCTGCAGAATTTTTTCTTAGATACTTCGTTATTTCTTCTGACATACTTCAGAAATTTGATTGATATTCTTAAGAATTTTGTTGGAGACTTTCAATAATTTTTACTGAGATTCTTTTTTCTAAATTCTCCAGTCTGATAGTCTCCAAAATTTCATCTGGGATTTTTTCGAGAATCGTCTTAAAATTTCATCTGAAGTTCTCCAGAATCTGTACTGACATTTTTCAGCAATTCCTTTATATCTCGATTTATATTTTCCCCCTTTTTTTTAAATGCTCCTGAATCAGAATAAGAATTTTTCTAAATGTTGTCTGTTTTTCTTCATAAACTCGAATGAGATTTAAAAAATCTTGTCTTAAATTCATCAAAATCTCATCTAAGGTTCTTCAGAATCAGATACACTGCAAGGCTCCCGTTCAGAATCACGTTTTTGTTTCTTTAGAATGTTGTTAAGCCTTCTCTAAAGATCTATCTAAGATTCTCCAGAAATTCTACAGATTTTTGTATGATGATTGATGATGATGATGATGATGTGAACTACCATCTAATGTAGCAAAGCAACTGCCTTTAGCACTGGACTGTTTTAATTAAACGGTTTGATCAAGGTTATAGTGTGGTAAATGTTTCATCATGTTCCTGTATGAAGGGCGAAAAACGAATTGTGGGCCCGTAAGCAGATACACTTACGCGCAACCCAAGGTTACAGGGGTCTAAAGAGAATCTCCTTCCAGAAACAAGTTCGCAGAAACTACACCAGAACCGAGCCCTCGCCCAGTAAAATGTCCCACTAGATGGGGATTAGACATTATTCACGAAATGTTAACAACAGGAAGTTGGCAGTCCCACTCTTCCTATCCAAATTGCTTCAATTGGGTGCTCAGATGGTCCCTCCCTTTATCCCAACATATGTGTTACATAAATTTATGAAAAAAGTAGAGAAATTATTATCATTTTCTTACCTTGATTTTGAATTCATCTTACCTCGAAGCGAGAAGTTATAATACTAATTAGTTTGTTAACAGAACTTTGTATGGAATTTGCCTGAAACTCGTCTGAGATTTTGAAGAGTCTCGATTAAAATTCTACAGAATTTCAACTATAAGTCTCCGGAATCCCGTTCGAGATTTCCTATAATCTAACCTTAGATTCTCCAGAGTCTCGTAAGAGAATGTTGTCTAAGATTCTTAAGCATATCAGCTACGATTGTTCACTGTCTCGTTTACGATTATTGAGTATAGCCTGCGATACTCTGCAATATCTTTTGAAATTTTCAAAAATCTCTACAAAAACTCTTCAGCATCTTGTGATTTGCTAAAAAAAAACCAGATTTCAGATTTTCGTGTCAGATTCTTACGATTTTCGTTGGAAGTTCTTCAGATTCTTGTTTGATATTTTTCGAAATCAGAATCAGAATTATTTTTTCTGGATATCAGATAAAATTCTGCAGATACTCATTGTTCTCACCGAGATTCTCCAGAATATTGTTTGAGATTTTAAACAACATCGAATGAGCTGCACCAAAAACTCGTCTGAGCTTCACTAGAATCTTTTTTGAGATTTTGAAAATTTTCGACTGAGATGTGTCTGTATCTCGTCTGAGAAATTGCAGAATCTCGACTATGATGCTTCAATGTTTTAGATGAGGTTTTACACAATCTTTTCTGAGATATTTCCGACTTTTGTTTTTGATTCTCAAGAATATTTGTTTATTCCGAATATAGTTTTATATTCTCTGAAATCTGGTCTGATAGTGTTCAGAATGTTGTCTTTCTCTCTTCAAAGTATTTTCTCAGATTCTCCTGACTTCTGTCTGAACTTTTCTATAACTTTGTCCAATATTCTCAAGAATCTCGACTTGCTTTGATTTCTCGCTTGAGATTTTCAAGCTTATTGTTAGAAATTCTATTTGAAATTCAATTTGATATTCTTGTTTGAATTTTTTGCAAAATTTTGAGCGAGAATCTTCAGAATCAGAATCAGAATTATTTTTCTCTCTAGAATCACGACCGAATTTCTTCAGAAGCTCGTTTAAGATTTTTCAGAATCAAGTCTGAGATTCTTCAGAATCTCATCGGACATTCTTCAGAATCCCGTTCGAGATTATATCTAGAATTATGTCTGAGAAATGGAATTGATATTTTCCAGCATTCTGTGTGAGATTTTTCAGAAAACCCGTTAAGTTTCTGTGTTTTGAGATTCTCAACTAAGTTAACCTGACCCGTAACGCTGGTAGATCACCTTTTCGTGGTGCGTTACGGGGTATCAGATCTACCACCGAACCCTTGCCCAAATTAATTTAAACTAGGGAACATATTTGTTTTCGTAGTCAAAGGAACATATCATAGTCCTTATTACATTTGATGTCTTGTGAAAAGCGACAATACTCGGATTGATGCACTGAGGATGGAGCTTGGAATGAGGAAAACATGGCCAGTCTTTATTTATGTGAGTTCTCATTTTCTTTACGATGATCTAGTTTGAATTGGTTAGGACTAGGGTTCTGATGCATGGTCAGTATTGGGGTCATTGTTTGTTTTGCTTGCAATGAATCCGGTTTTAACTAATTACTCACAAAGTTAAACCCTAGTGGACACATTCAAAAAACTCGATTCATTGCCAACAAAACAAACAATGACAACTGTAAAAACACCGAATACTTCATCATTTCTCAATAGTGATGAAGGAACTCGACATGCACTGAAAAAAGGATACGGGATGTACTACAATAGATCAAATTAATGGTCGCAGTGGTTTATGTCCCGAACAGAGAGAGAAAAAAAAGATTCTCTAGACTTTTGTCTGATCGTCTCCAGAATTTCGTCCGAGATTCTCAGAAATCTTGAAAAAGATTGCTCAGTTTCCCGTTTGAGAATTTTAAGATGATTGTTTTGAAATTCTACAGATTCTTCTTTGAAATTGTTTAGATTTTTGTTTGATTTTTTTTTCTGAAATTATGATGTTCTCTTGAATAGGAATCCGAATTATTTTTCTGAATTTTGTTTGCCACTATCCAGAATCACAATTTAGATTCTCTACCATCTCGTGTGAATTTTTTTAGAATCTTGTCTGAGATGTTCCAGAATCTTGTTTAAGATTGATATTTTCCAGAATTTGGTGTCATATTCTTAAGATATAAGATTCATAGTCTGTAATATCTTGCATGAACTCTCCAATCTGCGTATTTCGACCGAGATTCTTCAGAATCTTATCTGAGATTCTGCGAATTCTCGTGGGCAATTCACTAAAGGGTGTATTCGATAAAAATGGCACACACATATATTCTCATCAAAATTAAACTGATTATCGGATTTTCTTGAAACTTTCAGGGTATGAAGAACTACTAATGAGTTTTGATTTTTTACATTTGTTTTTTCTATTTTGTTCCCCCGGGGCCGCCCTCCTTTTACTCCACCATCAAAATTTGTTGACCGTTTTTCCGTGGTTTTGTTGTTTTTTCCCCAATTTTTTTTTATTGGGCTTCAAATGGTGGTTGACAACTTCGAAAGGAGGGTGCGACCGACCTCTCGTCCTCACAAGTTCCTACCTCACGCCTCCACGAGTCATATGATCACAAAAGACTGCCAGCTGAAACATGGAGACGCTGGTTGGCGTAGCCTGGGCAATGTTGTCAATCTGACAATAGCGAAGTGAGGGGGTGCGACCGAAGATCTTA
Organism: Aedes koreicus; assembly: GCA_024533555.2. NCBI lineage: Eukaryota > Metazoa > Arthropoda > Insecta > Diptera > Culicidae > Aedes > Aedes koreicus. Next base: position 292,609 of record JAHHFK020003289.1, read on the forward strand.
TACCTTTAAATCATATTCTATATTTTCTATTCTCATTTTACTAATAATTTCATCACGCTTTGGAATCATCTTTGCATTCCAAAACTATGTAAGAACCGGGAGCAACATGCCAGGCATCAAAGGCGGAATTTGTATCTCAGCATTTCAGCATACTATTTTATTTAAAATTGCACTTCTGAACTTCAACTATTATATTCATAAAATGTGCTTATACGTAATGTAGGCATGTGCTTATACGTAATGTAGGATTATATTTTAATGTTGTGTTTATGGTATTATGGTAAGATAAGCCATTTCTTTCAGAAATTATCCCACCGGACTCTTCGTTCACTCTATCTTTGAAATGTTGCTAGAACAGTATAAAGAAAAATATCACAAATATTACTATGTTTTATAAAATAATATCTTTTATTGAAATTTTATCTTTTATATTTCGAATGATCTATTCTGTTTTCAGCTTTCCCAGGACTAGTAGGATATTGATACATATCTAACTTTTATTTATTTTTCAGTAACAATCCATTCAAGTTTGAAATTTGAATAAATTAGCATTTTTGTCTATAATGGTATCTTAATTTGTTGTGTACAAAATATATTATATATTAAATAACATATAACGGGGAAAGGGAGGGACCATCAGGGCACCCAAGTAAAACGATTTGGATAGGGAGCATGGGACTGCCTCCTCCCTATTGTTAACATTTCGTGGAACGAGGGAGGGCTCTTCGACCCCATCTATTGGGTTTATTCTGTCAATCGAGGGCTCGATTCTAGTGCTGTGAGTGTGAACTTGCTTTTGGAAGGAGATTCTCTTCCCTATATTCGCGGGTTTCGCGTAAGTGTCTCTGCTTACGGGCCCGCCCAAACGTTTTTGGCCCTTCATACAGGAGCTTGATTATCACAAACAATAATAGAATCCTGATCAAATCGTTTTTCAGATTATTCCACTGCTATGGAAAGTTTCCTTGCTGCAATAGATGGTAGTATTACGTCATCATCATCATTTACCCAAATTTTCTTCAATTCTAGCTCTGTTTTTATAGTTTTGGGATGTTTGCGAAGTTCCGTTTTCATAATTGCCGAAGTTCCGGTGAATTTGGTGGGTTCATATCCTTTGGCACAAAATTGACTCCGTTGGCTCGGTACCACTCCAATACGTTTCGAGCGTAGTGGCAGGATGCTAGATCAGGCCAAAACAGAGTTGATCCTTTGTGCTTCTTAATGAATGGCAAGAGACGCTTCTTAAGGCACTCTTCCGTGTAAATCGCACCGTTTATTGTTCCGGAAGTGATGAAGGGAGCACTTATTTCACCACATCCGCAAATCGCCTGCCAGATTAGAAACTTCTTTGCAAATTTCGATAGTTTCTTCATTCGAACATCCTCCGGAACATCGAACTTCGACTTGGCAACGAAATATTCTTGCCCAGGAAGTTGACGGAAGTCGGCCTTGACGTATGTTTCGTCATCCATCACGATGCAACCGGATTTGGTGAGCAGCTTCGTGTAAAGTTTCCGGGCGCGGGTTTTCGCAGTGATGTTTTGTTTTTCATTCCGGTTTGGGGCTTTTCGCACTTTGTAAACATGTAACCCAGCACGCTTCATGGTTTTCTGCACAAAACCGACTGACACCTTAGACTTTTTAGCGACATCTCGAATTGACATGTTTGGACGGTTCTTGAATTGTTGTACGACTTTCCTGGCCATTTTACTGTCCATTGGACCACTTTTACGACCACTCCCTTCCTTCCTTTGGACACTCAGACGCTCCTTGAAGGTTCTTATTACACGAGACACAGTTGTATTTGCAATTCCAAGCCTTTTAGCAATCCACCGGTGGGACGCCCCTGGATTTTGATTGTGAGTGCACAAAATTTTCTCACGGACAATCTCTTGTTTCGACGACAGGACTGGAACTATTGAATGTATAACTATGAAACTTGGCAGATGTAAATAACACACTATGGATAAGATCTACTGAAATTTCTAGGTTTTTTACTCATACGATTCAAAAGTTACAGAAGATTTTCTGTGTGCCATTTTTATCGAATACACCCTTTAATATCTCGGCTAAGATTCTGTTGACTCTCGTTAGAAAAACTTCAGAATTTTGTTTAAGATTCTCCAGAATCTTGTCTGAGGTTATCCAGAACCTCGTGTGATGTTTTCAGATTCTCGTATGAGATGCTCCAGAATCTCTTTATAGTTTCTCCAAAATTTCTTCTGAGATTCTCCGAAATCTAATCTGAGATTTTTCCGAATCTCATCTGAGATTATCGAGAATCTCTGAGATTTTTAAAAATCTCATCTGAGATTCCCATAAACTTTTCTGATACTCTCCAGAATCTTTTCTGAGATTCTCCAGAATCTCTTCTGAGATTCTCCAGAATCTCTTCTGAGATTCTCCAGAATTTTTTCTGAGACTCCAGAATCTCTTCTGAGATTCTCCAGAATCTCGTCTGAGACTCTCCCGAATCTCTTCTGACGTTCTTCAGATTCTCTTCTGTGATTCTCTAGAATCTCGGTTGAGATTCCCCCAGAATCTCGTCTGACATTCTCCAGACTCTTGTCTGACATGTTCCAGAATCTCATTTAAGATTTTTCAGAATTTCATCTAAGATTCTTCAGAATCTGTTCTGAGATTCTCCAGAATCTCTTCTGATATTCTTCAGACTCTTATCTGAGATGTTCCAGAATTTTGTTTAAGATTGATATTTTCCAGAATTTGGTGGCAGATTCTTAAGATATAAGATTCATAGTCTGTTATTTCTTGCATGAACTCTCCAATATGCGTATTTTGATCGAGATTCTTTAGAATTTTATCTGAGATTCTGCGAATTTTCGTCAGCATCCATCTCGTCTAAGATTCTGTTGACTCTCGTTAGAAATACTTCAGAATTTTGTTTAAGATTCTCCAGAATCTTGTCTGAAATTATCCAGAACCTCGTGTGACATTTTCCAGAATCTCTTCTGAGATTCTTCAGAATCTTGTCTGAGATTCTCCAAAATTTCTTCTGAGACTCTCCAGAACCTCTTCTGAGATTTTCCAGAATCTCGTCTGACTTCAAACTCTTGTCTGAGATGTTCCAGGATCTCGTTTAAGATTTTTCAGTTTTCATCTAAGATTCTCTAGAATCTGTTTTGAGATTTTCTTCTGAGATTCACCAGAATCTCTTCTGAGTTTCTCCAGAATCTCGTTTGATATCCTCCAGAATCTCGTTAGAAATGGTTGGATTCTCGTTAGAAATTCACGGCAGAAGCCATTGTTAACGTTTGTCACTGTGAGTAGAAGGAAATCCATACTTTTTAGTAAATTTAATGTTCGGGAGACCCGGATGTTCAATACGACCGCGAATTGAATGCTTTTTGAACCTGCTCTTTCTTCAACGCCATTTTCAACTAAGCACTTGTTACGTAATCAAAATGTGTATTTTCAGCAAAAACGAGCATACGTCCACCACTCTACAAAATATTTCACTTATTGATCAGATGTTTCAGGAGATATATGAACAATCGAACAAATCTTTATGATTGAACTAGCCAGAGACATATTTTTCAAAACATATGAGAAACTAAGATCAAGTTTGTGTAAACATCTTGTCACACATTTTGCGGTGATTTCAATTCTGTTGATATTGTGATGGAAAATTAACACAAATTCTACCGAATTTCGACTTAGGAAAGGTTTGAAAATAAGCTATCAACGTACAACGCACAGCTTTTACACGTTGTACGCGTGTGTTTGTGATGGTTCTAACGTGTTTGTCATAGCATGCTGTGAGTTTGACTGTCATCTTTCGTTTGTTTACTCATTTGCACGGTTTGAATTCTTTCTTTTCATAATGTCGCGCATTGAAAAAGACGTGAGAATTAGGGTTCTGGACACATGACTACGTGAAAAGGGTGTTACTATGCGACAATTTGCGAAACACTTTAGAATTCATTACACGAGTGTAAAATCCATCATGACCAAGCTTGGGGAACACTGTTCTTTGGATGAACTGCCAGAGGCAGAAAACCCGAATCTTCCAAACCTAAACTGGATCAGAAAGTGGTAGCTCTGATGCGGAAGAACAAATCAATGTCGACACGTTATTTAGCCAATAGAGCGGAAACCAGCGTCGGACTGATTAAACGTTTCAAGAAACGGAACAACCTACAAGAAGAAGAAAATCGGCCAAAAAATTGCGGAACAGCGTATTCGCGAGTTTTGCAGCGACCGGATGCATGTATTTTGATGGACGACGAGACCTATGTCAAAGAGGACTCATAAACTCTTTCAGGTCCACAACATTACACTGCCGTCGTAGAGGAGGATGTAGACAGGTCGATTCATGCGGAGAAGTTTGGTCGACAAGTGTTGGTATGGCAAGCAATATGCTCCTGCGGTTTGAAGTCTACCATTTTTTACACTACCGGAACAATCAATGCGGAAATCTATCGATCTGAGTGCCTACAGAAGAGGTTGCTGCCTTTATGTTAGAAGCATAGTACGCCATAGTAGTCCACTGTTTTGGCCGGATTTAGCGTTGGCTCACGGAAAAGGTTATAGATTTCGCTGAGAAAGACATCAATCCACCAAATTGCCCTCAACTTCAGCTCATCGAATGCTATTGGGCGATTGTGAAGAGGGTCTTCGAAAAGATTGGTAAAGCAGCTGAGAATATGCGGGAGTTCTAAAATATTTGGGCTAAAGCGTCCAAACAATTTGACGAAACACTTGTCCGGAACGTGATTAAAAGTGTTCGATCAAAAATTCGCCAATTCTTGAAAGAATAATATTAATTTCATTCGGTCTTCACAATGTTCAAGTTCAATCGCCAACAATAAAGAATCACCCACATGTTTGAATAAAACTTTTTTTTTATATAATATAAATGAAAATTATGTGGAAAACTTATTTTTGATAGTCTTTATGATCTAATAGAAATAGATGTGAAAGCTACAACATTCTGAGATGACCCCCTATTTTCTTCTGAGAATGGGCAAAACTCTCTGTTATTTCCTGTACCAAAGACAATCTAATTCGGAGACTGGTTTATCTCTTTGCGATAAACTCTGAAATATTGTGCAACAATTTGAATGCAGCAATGAGATTCCCGAAATTTGTTGCTTAAATAAAAACTCGTTAAAAATGTGGCCATAATATTCTTCAAGGTTTTGACAAATTTTTTTTTGGTTTTAAAATTTTAAAAAAAGGGGTTTTTAAGAATTAAGTATATTGAAATAAAAAAAAGAGTATAAAAAAGTTTTTTTTGATTGAGAGTTTTTTAAAGATAATATTTTTTTTTTTTTTTTTTTGGGGGGGGGGAAAAAAATGGGGGAAAATTGGTGGGTTTGTAGTAAATAGAGTCTTACTCAGACCGAGAATAGCGTGCTGTTATTACGCTGATACAGTTCCGAAACCTAAACTCCTACATCCCTCCAAAGGTCAGGTTGCAATCCACGAATTGGAAAAAAAAAGTCCTAGCTTAAGCTCGAGTAAAAAATAAGCTGTAAAAACGAAATACATCATTTTCATAATCCTTCAGCATTATCTTCCCTGCCCATAATCACATGAAGAACAGCACTGCCTTCAATCTTGCTTAGAAAACCTACGCTATACTCTGCGGTGAGTAACGTTAGATGGTCATACACACACGAAAGAAGAGAAAAAACCCCTATCGTACGCGAAAGCTCATGACTTCTAACAAATAGCACTTTCAGAGCAACATTTCAAAGAAAGAAAAAAAAACGCACTGAAAAGAAAACTTTTCCGCCTCGATTTCCCGCTGCCTTAAACGTATGAGGAAACTTTCGTTTGTTCTTGCCCCTTTCCCCTGTCGGCAACCGACTGATTCCACCTGCCCCTCCTGTAGAAGGGTGCGAACGAAGCCATTTTTCATGCTCAACAACTGGTGAAATGTATCTGCGTCGCTTTTTCCCTGCGAATGTATATTTGGCACACATACAGAAGTTGAAACCAAGTTCCAAGAATAGCTAAGAGCTGAAATGACACATTTAAAGATCGCTGGCTGGTAGGAAGTTTTGAGAAGATATGTCTCCGCTTGGGATAATCTTTTCTGAACTGCGATTAGTGAAAATAATTGTGCTGTTTTGAAGCGAGGCAAAGTTAGCTGCGACTAAGCAAGAATCTAAAATGTTAATATCAACGGACAATGCAGTCCCTGGTTTTGTATTAAACAAACTGTTAAATGCCGTTTTCCTCTCTAGCAAAACTCGATGGAGTATCTCATAACAACAGTGAACCTCACAGTCAGCCTGAGGTCATCCCCAGGGTATTCAGAGGAGCGGGAAAATAGCATCAACTTCAGTTGAACATGAAAATTATCCCGAGTGCAATCACCGTCCGCTCGATGGAAACTTCGGATCTAGTTTTTGCAACAAAAAAAAAAACGACATACATCCCTCATCCCGCTGTTGATCCACATTGGATGGCGAGTCTGATTCGACGGGAGAGGCCACTGCCCATTGAATCCATCCATTCAGACTGTGCAATAGATCCTTTTCACCCGGTGCAGTGAACAGAATCCACTATCACCGGTAACTACAAAAACAACAACGAATCACGAAGCTTTTGAGCTGCAGAGCACCGGAACCACCTTCCCATGCGATTGAGAGTGCATTCACTCGTTCACATCAGTTAAACGATTTCCGCCCGAGGGAAAATCCAAGCATCGCAGTCGTGCAGGAGCCACTCTTGACAGAAACACGCGAGACTAGATTTCACATCGCGTGCCATTCGGAGCAGCTTCATACCGGTTTGGGTAAGGGGCCGTCCGTGTATGGGATTAATTATGCCGCGAACGACTTTCGGGTGGGAAAATAGCATGTCAAAAATTTCTTGCAGCAGCTTATCAACAAGTTCGCACGAGCTAGCCTGCCAGCTTAGTTTGTAGAAGCCGATAAATAACTCAATTCAATTTATTTTATCCCCAAAACACGTTGCCAAACCGAAGTGGAAAAATGCTTTCTCATCCCGAAAGGAATCCATCGGTAAACTATGACCTTGTCGTTATTGTGTCGTCTCAACGTGGCTGCATGTTTACGCTCAAGGGTCGCTCTCCGCCAGAAGGACTAGCGTTTCGTAAATATTTTCCACGTCTAATATATATGCTAATACGAGATCCTAACATACTTGTCCACCGTTGCGTTGTCGTGTCATTCTGGTTGTCATCGTCTAGTTTGTCGCCGAGGCGCTCTATCCAGCAACGAATCAAAGAACAACAACAACAACAGACAACGCGGGTGTTAGATCAAAACTCTGGCACGGGCGTCTTGTCAGTTTCGTTAGTTGGATCGGAAAGTGGATCATAATCCTTCGCAATCATCTTCACGTCGATGCCGGTGTGCGTGAGATGCTCTCCGAGGGATAGGAGCTTAGAATTCCATTAGATGAAGTGGTTATCAGTGCGAGAAATAGGACCCGTAGGTCTGGCTTGCAGCGGTGCCGGTGGGGCATTCGATGATATGTGTTGTTTGAGCTTGACAAAATGGAATTGAGAATGTGAGTGCAGAAGGTTTGCATCAACGCTTTAATGTTGGTTGTTACGAAGTAATATTGATCAAGAATTCTGTTTTACCTAGACTGGTCCATAAACAATCGCTATTCCACCAGTCCAGTTATTTGTCGAGTGCTTGACACTGAAGAAGTCTGTATGTTGCAGACGAATAGGACTATCTGTCAAACCAAAAGCTTTTTCTAGTGGAATTCAAAGGATTTTTCTTCTTTTTTTTTGGGGATTTAAGCACTACTGTGTCCATTGATACGAACTTATGTGGTATATCCCTGTTTTCTGTAATTTGCCACACGTGCAAATTGCTTGCCACACAAGGTATTTTTTAAAAAATTTGGATGCCTTCTTCGTTCTGAAATGCTCAGCTGTAGCATTTCTGGCCAAAACAGAATAAAAGCTAGCTCGGCAGCTGCTTGAAATCCTCCAGAACATAAATTTCATCGTCCATAACAACGCATGAAAACTTCGTCAAATAGTCGCAGTACAAACGTCGAGCCCGTGCTGCCAAGTTCTGTTTATCGTTGCGACTTGGAACTGTTTTTACTTTATACGACTGAAGTCCCAAACGTTGTTTTGAATTTTGGACAAAACCAAGCGACATCCCTATTTTACGAGCCACTGTTCGAATGGAGAGATTTGGGTTTTTCGTTAATATCCTTTTCACCTTTCGGTCCATGACAGGATCAGCGCGTCCAATGTTTTTGTCACTTCTCGGTTACCTCTCCACCGTCAAATGTTCCGAAATGGTTTGAGCAACACCTTAACCAGTGGTTTTAGGAAAATCCATTTTTTTTCAAGGGCCCGTTTTTGACAAGCCGGGTTGTGCCGTGGGCGCGCACAATTTGGGTCGGGGCCCTTTTTTTTTTTTTTGCCCATTTTGAAACCTAAAATTGAAATAAGGAGCGGTGTGCGGGGCGCGAAGTGAGACGTGAAAAAAATTCTCTTGTCAGTTTTGCTTCGTTTTGATTTGTATTTTTTTTAAATTTCGGTCGTAGAGTGCTCTCCGGAGTGTGCTTCCATTGATTATTACGGGAGTGCCAACCGACCACCATCATACTTTTTGCGTTGCCCCAACGGTGTCAATACCCGTGTCTTCAGTCTTCAGCTGGAGGTTATGGGCATTGCTCGGTACTAGTTGCCTGATCGGGCTTTTTGGATCGTACTCGTAATTAAACGGAAATCAGCTAAGTACTTTTTACTATTTACTATTTTTGATATCAGTAGAGTTTTAGCTCCCGTAACGTTTGTTGTTCAGCGGGGTAAATTCCTTTAATCGTACATAAATTTTTTGACCGTTTGGTTCAGCTATTTACAAACCATGAATATGTGAACGTGTGAGTGTAAGTGTGTGTGTAAGTGTATGTGTGTGTATGTATGTGTGAGAGAGTGTATGCCTGTATGTGTGTATGTGTATTAGCGTATGACTCTCCGTCGGCGCGTCCTTCTTCTCTTTTCAGAAAGCGAGTAATGGCGCTATAACCATAAGCCATAAAAGGCTAGGACAAGAGTTAATGCTCATGTCCCAACCTACAGTTAAGCTCTCACGCAAGAAAAGGCGCTAAACCCTTGGATTTGGAGCTTGGATACAAGTAGGAAACGCCTGTGTGGACAACAAAGGAGTGCATTAACTTTCTTAGCTTCGTCACTCCCAACGACCAATATACATATAAATATACATACGCTTTCTCGCCAAGGAAAGCCTCCCGCTCAATCCCATCCAACTTCCAACTCCAGATGTCTATGAAGGTAGCATGAGTTCTCAGCATCTTCTTAAGTAGACATCTAATCAACACTTCCCTCCCATCCCTTGCTGATCATAAGGACCTGGCCAGGTGTTGTGCAAAGAGATTGATGGATGAAGAGCCTGTCACACCCAAGGCAGCTCTTCTGGCGCTTCCATCGTCTCTACAACAGCCAACCCAGGATTATGTATGGTCGGAAAATGCTATGCTATGCTATGCTATAAGAAGAAAGTATTTATAAAATGGGGGGGTATGTGGAGAAGGAATTTTAATTTGGGGTTTTTGTTTTTTAAGGAAGATGTACCTATATTAATCTCTTCACTTTGCAACTCATACTACTTGAAATTAAACGATATACACGTGACAGGATTAGTTAAAGGGTGTATTCGATAAAAATGGCACACACATATATACTCATCAAAATTAAACTGATTATCGGACTTTCTTGAAATTTTCAGGGAATGAAGAACTACAAATGAGTTTTGATTTACAACATTTGTTTTATTCAATTTCGTCTCCCATCCCGAATGCCCGCACCTTCCTTTTCACTCCACCCATCAAATTTTGTGCAACCGATTTTCCCAGTGTTTTTGTTGTTTTTACCCAAATTTTCTTCAATTCTAGCTCTGTTTTTATAGTTTTGGGATGTTTGCGAAGTTCAGTTTTCATAATTGCCCAGAATTGCCCAGGACGAAGTTCCGGTGAATTTGGTGGGTTCATATCCTTTGGCACAAAATTGACTCCGTTGGCTCGGTACCACTCCAATACGTTTCGAGCGTAGTGGCAGGATGCTAGAACAGGCCAAAACAGAGTTGATCCTTTGTGCTTCTTAATGAATGGCAAGAGACGCTTCTTAAGGCACTCTTCCGTGTAAATCGCACCGTTTATTGTTCCGGAAGTGATGAAGGGAGCACTTATTTCACCACATCCGCAAATCGCCTGCCAGATTAGAAACTTCTTTGCAAATTTCGATAGTTTCTTCTTTCGAACATCCTCCGGAACATCGAACTTCGACTTGGCAACGAAATGTTCTTGCCCAGGAAGTTGACGGAAGTCGGCCTTGACGTATGTTTCGTCATCCATCACGATGCAACCGGATTTGGTGAGCAGCTTCGTGTAAAGTTTCCGGGCGCGGGTTTTCGCAGTGATGTTTTGTTTTTCATTCCGGTTTGGGGCTTTTTGCACTTTGTAAACATGTAACCCAGCACGCTTCATGGTTTTCTGCACAAAACCGACTGACACCTTAGACTTTTTAGCGACATCTCGAATTGATATGTTTGGACGGTTCTTGAATTGTTGTACGACTTTCCTGGCCATTTTACTGTCCATTGGACCACTTTTACGACCACTCCCTTCCTTCCTTTGGATACTCAGACGCTCCTTGAAGGTTCTTATTACACGAGACACAGTTGTATTTGCAATTCCAAGCCTTTTAGCAATCCACCGGTGGGACGCCCCTGGATTTTGATTGTGAGTGCACAAAATTTTCTCACGGACAATTTCTTGTTTCGACGACATGACTGGAACTACTGAATGTATAACTATGAAACTTGGCATATGTAAATAATACACTATGGATAAGATCTACTCAAATTTCTAGGTTTTTTACTCATACGATTCAAAAGTTACAGAAGATTTTCTGTGTGCCATTTTTATCGAATACACCTTTTGTGTGTGTGTGTTATTTTTTAAGAAACAAAAATAAAAAAAAAAACCGTATTGGGGAGTGGTTGGTTTGGATGAATAAAGGAAAAAGGAATTAGGGGAGTTGCCTTAAATTTTTTGGGGGGATTGTGTAGGGGGTGTGGCCCCGGTTTTTTTTTTTGTAAGTTGATGAAGAGGGGCAAAACGTAATAAAGACTGTATTCGATGAAATTTGGACACACGCAATTGTTCGTAACTTTTTAGCGTGTGGGTAAAAATTATTGAAATTTTAACTGAATGTATTTCATTGTGTTGTGTCAATTGTGTAATGAGTTTCGTGAAAATCGGTCGAGTGATTTCAGTGATGGCTTCGAATGAAGAAATAGTGCGCCAACAAATTTTGGGCACTCACTTCGAAAACCCAAACGCTTCTCATCGATGGATCGGAAAACAGCTCGGAATCGCACATTCAACCGTATCTCATGTGATCAAAACATTCAAGGACCGTAAGACAACCAAGCGGAAAATGGTAGTGGCAAAAAACGTGGCACATCAAATCCGGAGAAGGCCAGGATGGTATTGAACCAATTTAAGCGTTATCCCAACATTTCGATCAGGGATGTTGCGAAAAAGGCGAAAGTTTCAGTTTGTTTTGTGCAGAAAACAATGAAACGTTCTGGATTACATGTGTACAAGGTCCAGAAGGCACCGAACCGGAGCGATAAACAGAACTCGGTGGCCAAAACTCGTGCAAGAAAACTGTACAGGGAGTGGCTCACAAAACCGTTCTGCATTGTGATGGACGATGAGACCTACATTAAAGCCGACACCAAACAAATGCCAGGACAGGAACACTACGTCGCCACCTCTAAGTTGGCCGTTCCGGAGAGTGTACGGAAGAAGAAACTGTCGAAATTCGCCAAAAAATTCCTTGTCTGGCAAGCGATCTGCGGATGTGGCAAAATGAGTCAGCCCTTCATCACCTCTGGGACCGTCAACGAACAAATCTACAAGGACGAATGCCTCCAAAAACGACTTCTGCCCTTCTTGAGATCTCACGATGGCCCGACACTGTTTTGGCCGGATTTGGCATCTTGCCACTATGCCCGGCCCGTCTTAGACTGGTACAAAGATAATAATGTAGTTTTTGTACCAAAAGACGTCAACCCTCCAAACACTCCGGAACTTCGCCCAATTGAAAAATTTTGGGCAATCATGAAGGCAAAGCTCGTTAAAACTCCAAAACTGATAGAAAATGAACTTGAACTAAAGAAAGTGTGGTTAAAAGTAAGTAAGCAAGTCGGTCCTATCATTGCCCAAAATTTGATGAAAGGGGTCAAGGCAAAGGTGCGGGCATTTGGGTTGGGAGAAGAGGTTCAATAAACCAATGATGTCAAAACTTAACCATTTAGTAGTACTTTATTTCCAGAAAGTTTGAAAAGAATCGGGCTCAAGGAAAATTTTTGGTGACCTATTTTGTGTATCCAAATTTCATCGAATACAGTCTTTATTTTAGCGAGATCGTCTTCTCGTTCATTCCCTTCAATGCTACGGTGTCTCGGAACCCAATGCATCTTTAATGAGTTCTCGTGACACAATGTTCTCTAAATGTCAGTACAGAATAGAAGAGCAGTTGATGGTGATAACAATACCGCGTGCGGGAGGAGAAAATATAAATATTTGTTTTTTTTAGGGAAAAATTTCGTTTCTGCTACTGAAAAGAAGTGTGCTGGTAAAAAAGTTGTGCCCAGTGCCATAGTGTCTCTAATATTGTTTTGAGGGCAGGAGAGTTTTTTAATCAGAGCTGGAGTGTTATAGTTGCGGGGGGGGGGGGGAAGCAACCCCCCCCCACCCGGCGGCGGGCCGCCACGCGAGGCATGAGGGGGGCGCCAGAGGGGGGTGGTGCTCACGACGAGAGCTATCTAGTGGTTATTTTTTCTTGTGTAGGTTTTCACGTATTGGGGATGAGGATAGGTTATGGTTGTGAATTTTGAGTGTATCGGAGTGGGAGGGGTTAGAGTGTAGAGTAAGTAGAATTTATCAAAGTATCAATTTCTGGCAGTAGGCAATGTAACCTTATGATAGTTATTGTCGTGTCTTGTGGGGTGGTAGGGGGAGGTGCGAAGAAATTGCATAAGTTAGTAGGAAAAACAAGCTACCCGTTTCCAGGGCTTATATGGATCTTTACCCAAACGGGAAAGATGCAAATCAGTGTTGCCAGGGGTGATGTGGACCAGAAGTGCATTTGAACCCTCTTGTAGTACCATGTTAACTTTTTTTTAATTCGACACCTTTCCTTATTTTCATACAATACAGAATTTGCATACTTTCAATTATACTACTGCTATTCAAAGAATCGTCTATTAATTTCAATACTTTTATTTTAACTGACTTTTATTATGGGGCTGCAATTTTCTGGAAAGAATCACCACACAGATTCTACGTTTGGTTTGGCTGTTTTTGGCAGAGGAATATTTTTGTATACTTGTAGAACGAAAAAAGAACCAATACAAGAATCAGGAAGGCTAGGCTTGGAGCCTGGTAGGGTCACAGTGGAAGCAAATCCGACTCTCATGGCGTCGCAACCTGGATAGTCAGGCATCTCGGCCTCTGGTTGGAACATAACCAAGTAGCCGCCCAAGAAAGACCTACGTGGACGAAGCACATGCATGCGAGTATCATCTAAGGCGGTTTGTTCCCAATAAATCAAAAGATATAATACTTTAACAAATACAATAATTGATATTTTCTTCCTATAGCATAACACACCAAAATCATTTCCCAGCCCATCTCTATCCTCTGGGCAATGACAAACTATAAGTGTATCCCGCAAAACTTACAATCCTCATGAGTAAAGGCGAAGCCAATACCTCAATTCCCTGTTGTGAGTTCTTCCCATACCTCAATCTACGGTGTGACTTTTTGAATTATCACTGACTTGCCCCTCTGACCGCATTCAGGCCAAGAGGGTCCCTTCCCGACTTTCAATTTGCATACAAAACTTGTTTCGCTACTGTTCGCGTTTAAGATTATGATATATTTTTTAAAGAAAATCAATTTAAATCTTGATCATTAAACCTAAATTACAAAAAACACATACACGCACACATAAACAGAAAATTTTGTAATCATCGTGGATATTGGATGTAACATCGAGGATATTTTCTTTGGTGATTAAAACCACCCCCACATGACGAAAACATATCACAATAAATGCACTACCAAAATCCAAACTAATTGCAAACATTTGTCCCCTTAATAACAACTTATAATAATTACAACAGTGTGGGTAAGTAAATCATTTAACATTTCTAAAACTACTTACAAATCATACATACAAACATAACTATACATTAAAAGACCACTCACAAATATCCATGTCCAACAGAACAGCTTATTTTCCCGATGAGTCTTACGTCAAATTTTTTTTTTTTTCGTTTGGGAGCGTAGATTAAGCAAGATAGCTACTACATTGTTACACCTGTACTACCAAAAATTGCACTGAAAAGAATATCACTAACAATATAACGACACGGACAAGTTAACCTTTATGTGATCGACAGGGTACCCGGGTACCTTTTCATGTTTAACATTACGAAATTTTATAGTTTATTCTAAAACAGGAAGCTGAAAGTGAGTGACATCGTGATAAAAGTTGGAAGGCAACTTTTGGCATAAACATATTTCGTATAGAAACAAGAGAATTATTCCAAAGATTTTGACATCCATTCCTGGAAATTCAATAGATTTTCCGAAATTGTGTCTACGTACCGGAACACAGCCCCGGAAACCCGGATCTACAGGAATCATATGAATACATATGGTCATTTTTTAAAATGCCCCTAAAGCGAATAATTTTTTGAATCTAACGGTCCCAAAGTTATTAAAATCGGTCAATAATAGCCAGAGCTATAATCATTTGAATTTTGTGGGTACCCAGGTACTCTGTCGATCACTTAAAGGTGATTTTTTTGTCGAACACATAAGGGTTAAAAAAAACACGGGCTTTAACAAATCTCTGTTTTCACTATAGGGGTGCTCGTTGCGTGTGCGAAAAGTTTGAGTATCACGAAATATGGTTCAATGTGGTTCGAACGTTAATAACTCAGACATTTCACGATCAATTTTCAAATTTTATCGATCGAAACACTCACTATGCGTCAATTTCAAAATTGAAAACTTTTGATTTCAAAAAAATTAATATTTAAAAATTGATAAATGTGGGCGCCCCAAAAACAAGAAAAAGGAAGCAATGGGCATTTTAAGGTTGGTTGTTCTGGCTAAAAAGAAAAAACAAAAAAAGGGGGGGTAGCAGTGTTAAAGAAGGTTAGCAAAGCCCAGAAAGCCATTGCCAAAGATGACCGGAAAAAACCAGAAGTGGTTCGCGAGCAGAAGCATTCGGAAGAAGAATACATCTACCCGGTGCTGAATCAGGTTCCCGATTGGCCCGAATCATTTAGTGAATTACTCTCACGACGAGGGAAATTCAAATCGCCGTTCGACAGCTGCTGCCAGGAGACCTAAATACCCAAACACGCCGTTTCAGAGCGAAAAAACCCAACCAGCACACGACAGTCAAAAATGGTTGCAGATACTGGATTATGACTTAATTCAGTCACAAAGCAGTCACATCTACCAGAAAAGCCGTGACCAAGACAACCAGCTTCATGACGAAGTGAGGCGGTAGCGGTGATAACCATCAAAATAGTGGAAAAGAGAGTTGACATGTTTTTGTCAAAGCAGGAGGTTGTGCTTCAGGGTAATATCGTTTGTATGCCCATCCGTAATGTTTTCGACATTTTCGTATACATTTTCAAAATGTAAAAATACACTTTTTGCAAGCCTTTGACAGACTTGTTCCAATTATTCAATGACGTCTCTTTTCTAATATAGGCTTTTTAAAAAATAATAGCATTCATTATGCATTGCTACAGAGTCCTAAGTCACTTTTGCGTACAACTCTATCGGACTGTCCTCTGTAGTTTTTTTTCCGTCTGCATGAAAGTTGCAAATTTTTTTTTGCTTGATTGATTGGTGAAGGCTTTTTGTGATTGCGTTTTTTTTTGTTTGTGCATAATTATGGCTTCTCGTTAGCTAAAGTTACACTAAACATTACCCCCCGTTCTCAAAGGG
This sequence comes from Aedes koreicus, assembly GCA_024533555.2. Taxonomy (NCBI): domain Eukaryota; kingdom Metazoa; phylum Arthropoda; class Insecta; order Diptera; family Culicidae; genus Aedes; species Aedes koreicus. The sequence goes on from JAHHFK020003289.1 coordinate 308,644, forward strand.
ACCGAATTACCGCGTAAGTATCCTGGTGACTCTAAACATAGACAAAAACAATTTAATAGACTACGTGTAGAAAAGCCAAATGTTGTGCAAAAAAAAAAAAAAAATGGTGTCGGATCTATTTTTAAGGGCTTTGGAATAAATGTAATAACTTGAAAGCCATTAACTTAAGACACATAATGTCTAAGGACAATTTAATTTAAAAAATAAGATCTATCTTTTGGTTTGGGTGGTGACTAGAGTAGTCCTTTTATGTTCATAATAAAAAACCTTACTTTTTATTCTTATGATTTAGCAGAATTTTTACTCCTTCAGAATTATAGTTATTTTGTTAGATGAAACTTTGCTGAAAAAAATTAACTTCTACCTCATCTAGATATCGTTTTATAAACGGATTTTCTAAGTTTTCATAGGGTTAAGCAGTGTTTGCTGTAATTTTTTATATATCAATTTGAATTTGAAAACTTTGTACGGATGACTTTTAGGGCTTAAAATTATGCACATTTTGGGCACTGGCAAAACCTTGAGGTAGTTTAACTTCAACTACCAGGTCCCAGGGCTGGTCTGGTTCTTTACCATTTTGGAAAGAAGCACACAAGTGTTGCCAGATCAGTGGTAAGGCATCCCAAAAGTGCTTCTGAAATTTCTCCAGTATCTCTTATCTATGAACATAATGATTTGGAGATGGTGATCAATGGTCGAGTACAGTATTTGCAAATAGTGGAAATGTTGCATTTGATCATATAAACTCAGTTGAAAAAGCTGAAATAGTATATTATCACAAATCAGCTAAATTGGAAAGCATTACCGCATAGGGGAGCTGTTCCATTATTCATCTCATGATCCATTATTCATACTGATCGGAAATGTTGGTTTGATGTATGAATCAATTGATTCTTTCTGTTATTGAGCTTAGTTTCAACAACAAATAGAAATAAATAAAATTAACAAGAAATAAAAAGTAATAAACCTTTTTTTTCAACCTGCATCAACCTTTTGTTTTCGAGTAGCACGAATCGAAGGGTGATGAGATGAAAATGGGATTGGTAACCCAAATGATATATGGTGTTGGAATATCCATTTTAATGGCATATTCCATGCAACATAAGGCAGCATAAAATCTTTCAGGATGTTATTGTACATGAAACGGTCCATGATTCCATTGATTTGATTAATTGGACCAAGGCCGTTCGCAGAAAAACATCCCCAGACATTGCCACCACCATGCTTCACCGTCTTCTGGCAGTACCGTGAATCTAAGCGTTTTCCAGTCGGTTGACGTACACGGCAAATCCCGTCGCTTCCGAAGATGTTGAATTTCGACTCATCACTGAACAGAACCATCCGCTATTTCTGCACATCCCTGCTAATATGAGAAACAGGAGCTTTTTCTTCTGGTTCCTAAGTGAAATCAGAGGTTTCTTCGCAAGACGTCGAGAGAATAATCCGGCTTCAACGGTACGTCGTCTGATTATCCGGTCCGATACCGATAACTGTGAATCCGTTTGCATCTTGAAGGAAGATTTGGAAGGATCATTCTTAATGCATCTAACGATCATAAAGTCCTCTCTTGACGGTTTTCTACCTCTATTGTCGACAGAAATCTTCCCGGTTGAACGAAATTTTGAGCACAGTCTTGAAAAGATCCATTCTTTCACCTGGTATATGTCACACATCGTTTTTTTTTTTTTTGACATTCCGCTCATCATCGATTATTTGCTTTCGTAGTCCCAATCCAAGGCGGTCATGAGCCATTTTGATGTCTAATAACATAAATATAAGGAAAACATGAGTATTGACCTTTCTCATTGTTTATCATGCCATATTTACCTTGTTATGGTACAATAACGTAAGTAAGAACACTTTTGTTAACAAACGAAACCAACTTTTCCAACTTTTTTTAAACACATCTAGAGGAATGAGTTCAAGAGAACCAGAAGTTCCACTTGTTTTGACCAGCGCAAAATGGCTCTTGTCAACAAAACACTGCCGGTGAACTGTCAGCTGACAGCTGATTGCTGCAATAATCATGTAGCAAACATCTAGACTCCTGAACCGTCAATTGCAGTAACTTGCCCGATTGCGATTTCGAAACATTAAAGATTACTGATGCTTTTTATGATTGCTCGATTTGAGTTGCACATGTTTTTTCCAATACTGTAAATGGAGCGTCATAAAACATAAACAACTAAATTATACATCGTGTAATGTTTTCGAACATTGCGGAGTTTATTGTATGCAAAAGCTCTTCTTTCGTAGAACTATTTCATGCAAGTTGCTGCTTCGTGTGAAATGAAATAAAATTTAACATGCTCTGATATAAACATCACAATGAAAACTCAGATTTTTTTTCTATGAAGATACTATACTTGTATCGAGGTCTAATATGATGATGCGATTTTGCTTATGTAATTGTAGCATCGAAGTTTTGAAGAAAAATGCAGTTCTAGAGTGATGATACCGATGCGTGGCAATGGAAGATATGGCCGAATAGGAATTGAAAACAGCTGAAAATCCTAAAAATCAGCAAACGTCGAGGCAGATATCACACACACACACACACACACACACACACACACACACACACACACACACACACACACACACACACACACACACACACACACACACACACACACACACACACACACACACACACACACACACACACACACACACACACACACACACACACACACACACACACACAAGAACTAGACATCTATTTACATGCTCTCGCCTGGGAATATTTTGATCCGAAAACCTCAAAAAGCTTGTCGACAGTAGGCCGGCTGAAGAAGTTCCGAAATGCCCTCTTGAACTTGTAAAAGAACAGTTGACTGAGTAATTAAATAACATAAGAGTTGCAACGACCTCCCAAACACATTAAAGGAAACTTCTGTCTCAGGAGTCCCATCAGTAAAACATCAAATTTATACTGTTGGGACACTGAGACTTGGTGAAATGATTTAAAGGGAGTTAAGTTATATCATTCTAACGCACAAGAAACAATACAATAGCTTCTTACTTTTGGTTCGAGAAAACTGCTTCGGGAGACTCTCATAGCACATAAATGATACACTTCACGGACTGAACTACAAAACACTGAGAAAATGATGAAACGCCGTATTAAACTTGCAAACGTAACACTTACTAACAAAAAGACAATTGAAAAACACAGACGAAAGGACTAAAAATTCCCAAACGTGGTTCCTTCCGGGTCAGCGTCTTCTTGGACGACATGTTCCGTGTACGGCTGGCAAAATGATTCGAAAGGATTTACGCAACGATATAGTCAAAGGCCTGGCGTAGAGGTTTCTACTATATTCAGAGTCACGCCAGTAAACCTTCATAAAAAAATCTATCGAATGGGACGAAGTTGCATCCATTAATAGACCAAACTCGGTGCTCGTAGACCGACATTACATCCATATCCCTCGAAAGTTTGTTACTTTATAAAATGAGTTGTGTAACTTTTCGAGATACATACTATCTAATGGCTTATTACACTTCTCTAAGCAAGTGTTCAACTAGTTAAATATCGCTTCCAGCTCAAATACTACATGAGTTGTAATAAAAAATGTAAACGATCGTTGCATATTAGGCTGAGTCAAGGGACACATACCTTATTAAAAATAAATTTTATCTTTTCCAGATCTTGGATGTAATACAATAGATGTCGAACAAATTTAATCAAATTTAGAACCTTTGAACATGAAGAACATCTGTCAGCTAAACTAGTGAAATCATGGTGGTTATAAAGTTAGAAAAATTCGAAATTTCACTGAATTACATCACGATAAAGTGTCGAAAAAGTTCTCAATAGCTTAAGAGTAAGCTAAGAGCAAAGATGTCATCGTGAATGTATTGATTACCGCTGAATTAATGACATATTTGGTTCATAGGCCGAATGAAGGTACTGGGCTAACATTACATCCCGTAACCCAATTATGTTTTTTAAATCAAGATTCTTGGATTTTCTACTTTAAAATATGATTTTGTAGCTCTTAAACTGAAGTATTGTAGTAAAATATATGTTAAATTTTATTAAACGTTCAGAGACTTCACAATAACACGTATGACGAAATGGGTGATTCATTTATTTGGTTCACAATGTATTGTTCTAACTCTGAAACCTAAGACGTGGGAGCGTAGTATCTGATATTCAAACGATACTCATCATTGAATATCATTTGAATATGACAGTGAATATAACACTTTCTATATACCAGTTAGGGCAATGCACTGTTAGACAAATCTGTCAAGAGCTACAATTTTATCATACACAATATTCATAAACTCAGCTGTTGAACCAACTTAACGGTAAATTTATCCAATTGTACGAAATGACTTTTTACAGCACTGATTGTAGTTAAACATATGTTAATTTTTATTGAACGTTGAGACCATAGATAAATGAACATTTATGGGGACGATAGGCCAACAATTAGCGATTGGCCCATTATAGCTCTCTCTTACTAATGTACTAAATTAAGAAAAACCTTCGTCAGACTAAAACTCAACAAATGACGATAAAGGCAGCAACATAGGGTACAACTTTTTTTGCCTCCTGTACCTATGGCTCTCACATCCAGCTCCAAACACACATGGCAGGAAATCTTATTATTCATACCCCCGGTCATAAATTTCAGGCCATGCATCCATTTCTCTCAATTACCGCCCGAAAAAAAAAATCGGAAAAGTTTTCCGTTCCGCTCTAACGAAGCATAATGGTATCAATAATGAATAAAAATTATCGTCGATAAAAAGCAAAACTCTTAATTTCCAACGTACAAACTGCCCGCCCCATACAGAACGTGAGTCGCCTGCGAATCGATTTGCTGTTTCAAAAGTACCACCTTTTTGCGATCAAATTGCACTGCCCGTATCCCGAGAAAACGAACACCCAGGAAAAACTTTTCCCCCTTGAATAGATCTGCACCTCCGGCCAGCTGACTGTCTAAACGACGTCCCCATTCGCCATCTGACAAGTGCTTCCGGGATGCTCTTATGGCAGAGAACCTCCCACATTTGTACCTTTCTTTTTTTTTATTCTGGCCGATCATGAACGGAAAAGCATCGAAGGATTTATACCACCCGACAACTAATCCCAAACTGTGCGCCAATAAATCACAGTATGGAGAGCTAATAAATAAAACATTTTGTACCGCTTTCCCCTTCCCAATCAGCGGTGAAATGCGCACCCTTCGAAGCCAGCAATTTACCACTATTTTCCGGCAGATGCTCACCTTAGCCACGGTTCCGAAAATTACCCACCAAACAACATCGGCGAAAATAAGATTGTGTGTTTCACTTTCGTCCATCGTTTTATTGCAGCCCTTTTATTTTCCGCGAGGAAAGGTGCCCGTTCCGGAAAACTTCACAGTAAAGAATGGCTGCAGCCCGATTCCGACATGTGAGTGTTTTCGTTCTGTCGGTGAGCAAAGCACGACGACGGGCATGTTTCAGCCATTTTTATGGTTTTGTTCCGGCTGTCCGCCCAACCAACTTTTATCGAATGTCGATTTGGGACCGATATTGAACCTTGATTATCTTGTTATTTCCGCACACCCTTGGATTTGCGGTGGGGAAAGAGGTGCCGTACGCTTGTGTGAGTTTTCTTTTTGCCATTTGAGTTGTTGCTGTTGATGAGCCGTAAAAAAACACTGACTGCAGGGGTTGCTTAAGTGTGACTTAGTCGAATAGTTGGGTTTGGATTTTTATGGAGTTCGTTTGGGACTGGCGGCATGTGATAGGTTTCAAATTAATTACACTAGCTGTTTTTTGAAAAATAAAGTAAATGTAGTATTATGCTTTGATTTTTCATTAGACAAATTCAAATAGTTTTTCTTTAGATAACAGATGGCCGTCCAAAATAATCATGAATACACTGGAAATTTATTCTCGCTAAAAAGCTTTCACTCGTTTCGTAAACATGGGTTTTGTACATAGAACAAATGTCTCGTATATTGTATCAAACATTCATATTGCTTTTTATCTGGTGAAATGCTGTCATAACACCTTTTTGTATAATGCACGAAGTGAAATTCGTTTCTCTTTAATCGTACTTATGCAAGACGATGTTGCTGCTGGGGTGGACGGGAATAATTTATCTATCTCAAAATAAAAATTAAAGCGCTGTCGAGATTTATAACTTCATACTCACTAATCAAGTATTTTCTTAGGAGTCACCATGGCGTAGTGAGATCAACCACGGATTCAGCATCAGCGCTTTCCAAAAATACCGGATCGAATTCCATGTCAGAAACATTAAAAAAAACGCTGAGCACCGCCTCGTGGTTGCGCTTTTTTTTAGATTTAAATGTAAGAGGGAGTTATATGCAGCAGTGAACGATGTAAAGGGGGACAGGGACGAATGACGAAGGGTAAGTCCCTCGAAAAATAGAAGAAGAAGAAAAGTGGTAATTGTAAATTTTATTGTGTTGAGTATGGGCTGTGGGAGTTCGAAGTTGGATTGGCAGCTAGCGATGGCATGTACGGAGAGTTATATTATTAGCGCGCTAAGGGCAAGGCGCATGTGGGGTCAGCACCATAGAAAGGGCACTGTAGCTGATTGCGCTGCAGCCTGTTGTTGCTTGCTAGGCCCAAATAATGCTGTGGTGTGCTAGGAAGTCGGTTGCTTGGGCAAATAATTCTGTAACCAGCCGGTGGGTGCAACCACGAGGAGCGAAATAAGGTGCTTGAGTGTGTGTGTGATATTTGGTAGACATGTTTTGGTAAAGTGCAGGGAAGGTTTTGATTCAAATGTGGACCATTTCCAATCCGTCCTCTTCAGGACCACCAATTTAATTTTGAGAGAGTTTGTTTGATTTGAATTTATCTAACATTTATTTTTAAGTTCTTACCGATTGGCTGACAGCGGTGGCTAAAACAATTTTAGTTTTCTCTTTGTTGCATACCTTGAGCGTTTTGTGAATTTACAACTGGAGCATTTTGTACAATTTACAGCCATTTGTACAATGTACAAATGGCTACCGTCACGAAAAATTGAAACACCGGGCGCTAAGAATTCAATCGTTTCTTGATTGATTTATTTTTGATCAAGGAATTTATACGATTGCAATTTTATTTACTAAGGTGTATAAAATTGTACAAATAAAAGATTAATATATTTCGCGTACATATTCATCAATCGGTGTATGGAAATTTTAAAGAATGTTGCGTTCAGGCATGTTTCAAGAAATTCCCTATCACGGACAACATGCACATTTCAATGAGTACTGTTATGAATAGTTATTCTGTTGTGTTAACGATTCGTGTTGGATAAAGTTTTACTTTTAGGAAGAAATAAACTTTGGAAACTGTGAAAGTGTGAATAAGTGCAATGCATATTCGTTTTGATGCCATCCGTTTGCGCAAATTTCGGAAGCGCGTCAAGGCCAGTATCGACCTAAAAAGTAGAGAGGTTACGGAATTTTGTTCAATATTACCAAGCGGAATTTTGACAATTGATCTGCATGGAACGAAATGTCACCTTCACTGACGGAATAATCGAGTGGAATATTTTTCTGAAAGTAAAAGTGATAGCTCCTATTAGTTTGCGTGGAAACCTTACAAATTTCAATTTTATTTTTCGTTCTTTTCAGGTCGGTACTGCTACAGAAATTTCTTTTCCATTCTTTACTTTCCCGTTTCAGTAAACGGAATTTAACATGGGTTTGGGATAGAAAAAGAAATTTCTTTTGAACACGATACCGACCTTTAAGATCGAACATTCGAAAAATCCTCCGAAACGACCATGTACCGATGCCGAGTGAACTCGGTTATGCATTGCTAACTACTGGTCGGGACGCTGGAGAAGGGCCTTAAACTCGAGGTGGGAAATAAAATCAAGTGGTCAACCAACTTGACAAAGTGCAAATACTTTTCAAAAGCATTTTTAAAGAGTGTACAATAGAATTTCGCTAACATACTTACTATCTAATGCTGATCTAACGATCTTTTAGGACAAACATCAACGCTATTTTGCTATCAGACTAGGCCTTACGGCAAGGGAAGAGGTCAAATCAACATTTAAAAATAACTGAAACAGTGTGAACGCTTATAGCTTTATCATTTATCGATAGATTTTCGAGATTACGTGATAAGGATAATGGTCTCCAGCTGGTCGACCATATCAACACAATCATCATACTAACATTCAAACCAAAAGTCCCTTTCCACGGCTGCCAAATAATTTCTAGGAATTGAATCATAGCATGTTCTAACATACTTTCTCACTTATTTATGCTAACCCAACGTGCCATTAGAACCGTACACTACGCAACTAATCAAACGGGTTAACGTAGTGTACGTCAACCGTTCGTGTGTTAAACACAACCCCACTGATTTTTTCAATCACATTTCGTGTGGATAAAGAAAATCTGTTAATCATTCATGCAACCTCCAGAGATACGTTTCTTCTTAATTTATAAGAAAATATTCCTAGCTCATTTTTTTATTTTCGTAAAATGCGCGAGTGTTCTTTCTGTGTCAACAAATGCTTCGTTCTTTTGGCAGTTGCGCGTGTGCTTATTTATGAAGGTAGCTTCGTAATAATGAAGGTAGCTTCATAAAAAGTACAAACCAATTTCGTTGCAGAAAACAACGAATAGATTTGTTAGTTCTACTTTCGATTTCGTAATATAAACTAAATTTTTTTTTACTACTTCCCTGATTATCGAGATTTTCAGCCCTGGGCTGGTTCATCTCCCGTCGTAGCTACTAATACCTTTTGGGTATTTTTGTAACTTGTCCGGGGGTGAGATTCGAACTCGTGACTTTGGCGTGCGAGGTATGGATGCTAACCACTACGCCGGGGTCGCCCCCATAGACTAAAATTAATTTTCAGTGTAATATTGTTGTAGAACTCCGCTTCGCTTTCCCTATTTTATAAATCGTCATTTGATTACGGGAGCCTTCTGATGAGTAGTATTTCTGTTGCTGTTATTAGTCTAATATGCACAACAAGCACTTTGCCCAAGTTTTTCAAAGATTTAAAAAAAGGGTATTATGGGGGGGAATTATTTTTTATAGATGGTTGAACAAAGAATATGATGTGGGAGGATCTTAGAGAAATTCCCCGGTTCTGGCCTACTAAGCTACTCAAGCAATATAATGTTGTGTAGAATAGGTAATTAAATTTTTATTATAAGATATTATATTTTTTTTCTTTTTTTTTTATATTTTCTTTTATTTTCTTATTTTTTATCTGCCTTGTAAGCCTTTGGAGCCTTCTTTTTGGACTCTTGAACTGATTTTGATTCTGCTCCGATTCGTCAGCACCTGGGTGTACAGTTTCCGGGCCCGTGACTTTCCCACCGTATTTTGCCGTTCGTCACGATTTGGAGCCTTCTGCATTTTATAGGTATGCAGGCCCTGCCTGTCCTTGGCTCTCTGAACGAAAGACTTGGACAGATTCAACTTTTTGGCCACACCCCAGACCGAAGCATTGGGATTTCGCTTAAACACTTTCACGACACGCTTGTGATCCTGATCACTAATAGAACATCCATTCTGACTGCCTTTCTCCTTCCGTTCGATGCTCAGGATTTTCCAGGTGCTTGCGTAAAATAAATTCGCGACGTTGCTATTCAGGTGACGCCATGTTTTCCAATTGTCGAAATAATGACAGCGATAAAAATTCAACAAAAAACACTCTAAACAACTTCTACTCAAATTTTCAAGAGAAAATACCCAATGGGTAATTTCTACAGCATTTTTGTGGAATTTTGTTTTTTAATTTTTTTTTTTTTTTTTTTTTTTTTTTTTTTTTTTTTTTTTTTTTTGCCTGGATCGACTTGAGTGGGAACTAAAGAATCTGGTCTGCCAACTAAATGCTCGCCAGTGCAATTTGGTTTTAGAAGTGGAACAATTGAACAGTTGTATAAACCAGAAGTGTAACTTGCTGCCCTGTGTCGTCAACTATCATTGGACTAGGCATTGTTATTAATGTTACGGTAACGGTTCCTGGTTCTTCGATAACTTCAGGCCGGGCAAAGTCATCGTTGGTGAAGACATTTCTGTTGTATGGCCAAATACTTTTACGAGAACCGCTCGTTGCCACACTGGTACAAACGGATTTGAGAAATGCGACACCCATCAGTTCAGTGACGTCATATAGTCCAATGTTTCGTCCACGGAATTGGCGCATGAAGTTCTCAGATGCACTTGCGTCATAACTTTTAAAGGGTCCCATAAACGTTACATCCAAGGTGTAACCGTTCGCCAATTCGTTTGAGGTTTTTTAGAAACTTTAGTGGCTTTAGCGCCACTCTCGCGTGCGAGAGACCATCAGTATTTTGATTTGCCGACTTGTTTGAGACAATTCCTCAAGGGATATCCTCGAACGGTTGCTAGCCGAATGCTTAAAATCACTTGCTAAATCTTACGAAAGTCGCGTCTGCTTAAGCTCGCTTGACTGAAACGCGATCGCTAAAGAGGATTAGAAGTCTGAAAGGACTATTTACCTACGAAAATAACGGAAACGTATGAGAGAACACTAGGTTTCCACGGAATTGCTGTTAAAGAAATTATTTGGCTCTCAGATCTTCTAATTAAACTCTTTATTTCCCAAACTAATGCATTCGAGTTGGACGGGACTCTGTACTCGCTTAAAATGGGAAACTATTCATGGCCATGATAAAAAAGTTTCCACGTACCTGCGCAGGATTTTGTAGCGATGGCGAGATTCCAGGGGTGTGCTGAAGACGTTTTTTCCCAGTGTGGTGTCGGGGAAGAAGAAGATTTGCTCGACCGTGCTGACGTCGTAGATATCTTGATGTCGTTGGGTTTACTGCGGATTGCCAGTGGGCGATCGCTTTCCCACAAGATGGATAAGATTCTAGACCCTCAGTACAATGAGACCAATAGAACGTTTAGCGGAGCACTTAGGGCCTCACCAATAGTTTTCTTATTGATGAAGAAAGGCAGGATTCTCCTGGCAAACATAGTAACTAAAGACCTGGCTATTAAAGCCATGATGATACAACAAGAGGACCCCACTATTGGCAAGAGACCCACCATTTGTGGAGCTAAAGAGTGGTAGCATGAGCTGACAGGAGTAGAGATTCACAGGATTTGAGTAGCAAAAGAAAAGGTGTCGAAAATGAAAGTAACAAGTGATAAACTTGTTATTGGATGTACAAAATAACACAATTGGTTGAAAAAACATTCAGAGGCATCGGACTTTGAAAGCAAACCAGTGCGCATTCCCGCAAGGACGCTTATTTGCTTGTACTCTCAACTATTGAGTGGACATTTTTTTTTGCTTCCTCAAAAATTGTGAAAACTGATTTTTACTGCGCATTTGAAGAGTGAGTGTGAGATATTCTCGTTCCAACCGCTTGAAAATCATATTTTTTAGAGAAAACTGTTTTCCTAGTTAACGATATTTTTGTTGAGCAGTAATGTTAAAATGATGTTTGGCCCTGGGCACTGGCAAAACCTTGAGGTAGTTTAACTTCAACTACCAGGTCCCAGGGCTGGTCTGGTTCTTTACCATTTTGGAAAGAAGCACACAAGCCAGATTTATCGAAATGTAGCCCAAAAGTGCTTCTGAAAATCCTCTAGTACTTCTTATCGATGAACATTATTGTTCTGAGATGGCGATCAATGCTCGAATACAGTATTTGCAAATAGCTGAAATGTTGCATTTGATCATATAAATTCAGTTAAAAAGCTGAAATAATTTATTATCACAAATCAGCATATTTTTGGACAGCATTACCACATAGGGAAACTGTTCCATTATGCATCTCATGATCCATTATTCATACTGATCGGAAATGTAGGTTTGATTTATCAATCAATTGATTCCTTTCGTGGCTTGCTGTCAACAACAAATAAAAATAATCAAAATAAAATAAAATAAACAGTTCGAAATCAGAAATAAGATGAGAATGGATATGGTAATCCTAGATGCTATACTTTTATCGAGGTCTTTTAGTGTGAGGTAATTGTGCTTATTTAATTCTAGGAACATTCTAGTTTTGAAGAAAATGCAGCTTTTAGAGTGTGCATCGGCAATCGGCGACGTATAAACTCAACAGAACAAACAGAAGTTGAAGGCCAAACAAACTACTCAAATCACGACGGCGCAAATAGTAACATCGTAGAAAGAATAGAAAATCCACATATTGCATCGAAATGGCTTAACAACAGAACCATTAACAAGAAAATTAGAACTGCCAGACGGTTTTTTTTCGATACATTATCACGTAGAAGTGATCACGGAAGTATACTAAAACAGCCCTACAATATAAAGTACGACCCGCATATTCATGGCAAAACTACATATGGCAAGACATTGAGAGGAGTGGAATTCATATCACAGAATGGCACAAAGCGGCTGCAGACAAACAGGAGATAAAGAAATTTTAAAACTACAAAAGACTGCAGAAATCACGAAGAAATAACAAAGATAAGTAAAACACCTTGTTAAACTGATAAACGTGATAATGACGAACTAAATAACTAACAGACAAAAAGAAGACACGACACCATAAAAAAAAACAGTTGACATGAACATGACTGAGAGAAAGGGAAAGCAAACTTGAAAATGTAACACTTTTTGGGGCAGTTTCAACAGCGTCTCTATGGACGACATGATCCTTGCACGGCTGGTGATCTGATTCAAAAGGAGTTAAATTCTATCATTCAAACACACATGGTACAATACAATAACTTTTTATTTCTGATTCAAGTAAACCCCTCCGGAAGGCTCTCAGAGCATATGAAATGACACACCAACGAACCAAACTACAAAAGAATAAAGACATTACCAAACACCGTGTGAAACTTGTAAACGTAACACTGACTAATAAAATAACAAACAGACAATTTAAGAAACAGACGAAAGAACTCAAAAAACTCAAACGTGGCTCCTTGCGAATCATTTGCAACAGCCGATTTTCTTACGTTTGACGTTAACACACTACTGCCATCTGTTCAGCTTAATCATCCATTACAGTGTGCTCAACAGATGGCGTTTGTTTTTTTTTTAAAAAAAATATTTTTTGGGGTAAAATTTGTTGTGTGTGTTGTGTGTGTCTGTGATTATAAAGTCAATAAATAAACGGAGATGGTTTGATATAAGAATATTAATATTTTCATAGAAAAACTCTTTTTTTTAGTCCCACCCTAAACTTTTGTTTAAGTCCAGAATGACTGTTATAAAACGATACATAGATGAGATAGAAGTTAAATTTTTTGATCAAAGTTTCATTAAATTAAAATATCTTTAATTCTGTAGAAGCAAAAAATCCTCTAAACCATGAGAATAAAAAGTTGAAATTTTTATTATGATCATAAAAGGACCACTCTAGTCATCACCCAACCAAAAAATAGATCTTATGTTTTAAATTAAATCTTCCGAAGACACCATCTGTCTCAAGTTAACGGTTTTCGAGTTATCGATTTTTGTCGCGAAATTTGTCCATTCGTACCATAGTGCATCACCGAGTGCATCAAAGAAGTGACTAAAATGGTTGTTCATTTAAAAATTATTGGTTACTACAGAAGTTCTACGAAAAATTGCGAGGTAGTTTTTGGAATCAATCTAGCGGAAAAAATAATCTAATAACGAAGCATTTTCGTGACATGATATCTTTGAAAAGTTTCTTCTCAGAATGAAGGAATTGTCATGAACAAATAGTTCAAAACCCATCCTTATAAAGGCGCCAAATTCTAACTTTCTATTCAGAGCATAGGACATTAACATGGAGAGATGGAATTATCACGTTTTGTACCGACCAAAAGAGCTCCACGAATTGATCATAATGTTTTTGGGAAAAATTCCTCCAAAAAGAAGATTCTATGCGCATGTTATTGGCTTTCCTCCATGCTGAGTGAACGCTCCACACCACGTGGTTGCTTCGCGCAGACAGCAGCAGGCTGCAGGTCACAGTGCTGCTAGAAAACGCAGCCCAATGAGCCAATCGTTTACTAGTAATCAGTTTTAGCTAAATAACTTTTTCCACAAGCATCGATTTATTTTTATAGAACAACGGGTCACCACGCCAGATTTTTCTCTGTAAAAGTAAGTTTCCCTATGGACAATCCTAAGTAAAATATAGTTTCACCGATCGAGCTGAAATTTTGCACATTTGGCTTGTTTAATGGGGTAGTATGGTAAAGGGTTATAGGGCCTGATCGGCTCCCAAAAATCAATCGGGAACTGAAATTTAAATTTTGTCCCAGGCTAATGGGCATATATGAGCATCCAAGCAGACCCAAATTTAAATATTTTTTTTCGCAGATAATGAACAAACACTTGAAGAAAATAAAATAAGAAGAGAGAAGGGGGGGGGGGGTGGGAGAAGGGAAAAGGGGGGGAGAAGAGGGGGGGGAGTCCGCTCGTTTTCAAACTTGATCTTTCCATTTTCAAAGCCTGCCTAGCGCTTCGCATGGAGATGATAAATTATCTACTTCTGACAAACTTCATCAAAGATCGTTACTTCCACGCTTGGGAGAATACAAAAACAACAATCAATGAATGGTATTTTACTTTATGAGAAATATAAATAGCAAAAATTATAAAACTTACATCAGTCTACCGACTTTTAAAAGAAATCATGTAAATTTCAGAGCTCTGAGACCGACACATGTGAGCGGCCTTATGTACATAAGAATCAGCCAAAAATACGAGAAAGTGAATTCAATCAAAAACTTTTTTTTCGTGTAGTGTCTATTTCTGTTTGGAATTTAATTTCACATTTATTCTTCGCTAATATTTCTTGGCGTAACCATAATCGGATTATGTCTCGTGTGAAAATAATAATACCAATGTGTGTAATATTCACACCTAATTAATTATTCCGAAGATGATGTTTAATTGAATTTTGCTGAGCAACTTGTCGCTTACCTAAAAGGCGTTTGCTTTATTTCCAGTTGATGAATGGAATTGCCGTTTTTTAGATAACAGTTAATCTTCTCTAAACAATATTTTTTTGTTTCTGTTAAGGATTACTATTGGACATAGGAGTAAACATATTCAGCAGAAGAAGAATTAATCTTGAATTCAACACTCGAGAAATCCCGAGTTGTCACGTCCTGCCTAGACTTTAATCGCACTCGAACAAAGAAAACCAGAAGCATCTCATCAAATCCGCTTTACACTCCCGTAAACATTACCCAACTTTTCCCATCTGTCTCTATCTCTTTTTCTCACCCGCACTTATCTGCGCGGGATTCGCATCCAACTGCCAACATGAGGGAGGAACTTTTTGACCAAAAAGGCAAGTGGATTACGACAACCACTTCCAAAGCCCTGCCGTACAGCAGTCCTGTTCTTGTTGGCACCAGCCAGCGTCCCTCCCCCAAGGAAGAACACAATCCTTCGTCGTTTCGTCGGGTCCTGGTGACATGTCACGTTTTTGCATTACTTTTGTGAGCAAATAAATTTCACACCCCTCGAGCCGGAGCCCTTTCAATGAGCTAGGACTTTTTTTTTTGCTTTGTTAAAGGACGTGAGCTGTCACCACCGACCGACGACGTTCGGTACGCCTTTTCGAGCATAAGTACTAAAACGGATCCGATTCTGACTTTGACGTCGCTGTCTAGCACGGTTGGCCGATGACATTTGAGCGAAGTTTAACCACATCTGTAAATATGTTTGAATCGGAAATCGGAATTATTCCAATCATCAATGCATAATCATAATCAGTTGTAGTTCCTGGAGTTCTGACATCATTCAATTACCGAAGTTTTCCATTAACTCAAACTAATCTTACCGCAGTATATGTGGACTGTGGAAAAACCACCAACATATCTCATCTGGTCCTGCGGCTCTGTAATGAAATCACTTTGTTTGATCTGAATCGTTCAACCTGATTCTGACTGGATGGCTAACAGCCATATATTCCAATACAGCCACCACAAGCATCAATCGCCGCCATCAATGCTGTTGCTGTTTTTGAATTTACACGGCCGCAAGGAACCGCTTACCTGTCAATACCTACATATCGATAGAGTATTTTTCCATAAACTGATTCACGAGAACGGAACGTTCTGCAATCGGATTCGGCTTTGTTGGCGCTCCCTTAATGGAACCATAAACAATTTCTTCCCCCATACAGCAGAATTTTCTATTTCGTGATTTTTGACTGTTTTTTGGCGCTCAATTTACTGTTCTAGATCGAACTCACCACCTCCATCTTGGTAAAACGAAGCTTTTACAGGCTATTTGAGGCCGCAACTCAACATAATAGAATGGCCATAATCGGCTTACCCAGGTGTGATGGTCGTTGGCGGGGGTATTTTGTGATGAATTTCCACACGAATGCAAAAGGCTCGGTTTTGCGAGGAGCAAGCGGAAAATCACTTGATTGTTTCCGCCCTGCGGGACAGGTGTTCGGTAGAGCACTGCCTTGTCTACCACTACTAGGTTGTCCGGAATAATGACGCTTATGGATTTACCGCTTCGACGGACCGCCGTCGTTCGTCATGGGGAAAATGTTGTTCCGTTTCAGTAACGATTCCTACTTTTAGGGTTACCATAAGCTGCTGTGATGGAGTGGGTAAGCTGCTTGGGCTTTAAGGATCCGAATGATCCATCAGCTGCGATATGATTCGTGCTTGTGGCAGTATGTTTCAAGCAAAGCTGCAATACTGTGCGTTTGCTGCACAATACAAGGCTGTGATGTAATCTAATGTTGCAAGATCAATTCCAAAGTCATTTTTGCTCTAATTTAAAGGGAACGATTTCAAAATAAGCAGGGAATCATTAGAACAATGAAAGTTTAAGTTCAGAATGTTTAACTTTATGAGCGTAGATGTGTATTTTATGAGGTATATATACTACATGCGACTTTCCTGCCACCTGGCTGGGAATCCACCTATGCATCGCCTTTAATAAGGAGTGTATCGAATATATGCTAATCACATACATTTGCGTTGTACGCATGTATTTGTGATGGTTTTTTATGCCTAACCCCTGCATGCTGTGGGTTGTGTTTTTTTGTTTTTTTTTGGGGGGGGGGGGAGGGAAAAAGGGGAGGGGGGGGGGGGGTGTGGAAGGGGGGGTGGGGGGAAACTATTAATAGGGGTTTGGGTGGGGGGGGCGGTCGGGGGAGGGGATGAGGTGGGGGAGGGGAGGGGGGGGGGAGGGAGGGAGAGGAGGGGGGGTTTGGGGGGGCGGTGGGGGGGGGGGTGGGGGGGGGGGGGGGGGGGGGGGGGGTGTGGGGTGGGGGGGAGTTGTGGTTTGGGTTTTTATTGAAGGGATGGGGGGGGGTGGTTGTTGAGTGTGGGCTGGGGGGGGGGGGGCTGGGGGAGGGGGGGGGGGGGGGGGGGGGGGGGGAGTAAGGAGGAAATGGGGTGGGGAGGGGATTTTGTTGTTGTTTTTTTTGTTGATGGTGTGCTATTGTTAGAAGTCAAACCTTGACAGCGATATCAGTTGTTTTACAGAAAGCAGTATAAAAGCTCCGTCCGATTATATGTTTTTACTGCATCCCAAGGCGAAGAAATTTAACATTGTAGGGACCATCGTATTGATGGGATACAGTAGACCGAGCATCTCAAAGATCATCGTCTTGTGTGTGTTGACTTTAACCAATGGTCATTCATCCCTTAGATCATCGCTTTGCTAAACGAAGGAATGACTATCGAGAAAATGGATGGTCAACGGTCCTACGCTACCAAAATGTCCAGCAGAATCGGAAGTACAAACCCAAGTGGAAAAATCCTTCCATGTCTCCAAAAAACGTCAAAAAGCACCTCCAGTCTTGCGTAAACGCAGGTTCAAGCCGCCCATCTCAGAGCAGAAGGCCATCACCAAGAAGAAGTGGCTGAAGATAATGGACAAGGAGATCTTTAGTTCCGGCAAAGAGCAATGTGGTCATGAACGATGAAGGACTAAGGAGATGAGCAGCGGCGTCAAGTATATCTACCATAGCAAGTTCCCGAGAATAGTTTTGGCATCAGTTAGAAAGGGATGTCGAAGCCACTGTTCATTTTCTCGAGACTTGCTGGGAATGGGGAGATTTATAGTATCAAATGATTACCGGACGGGGCCGCCTTCATCCAGGTGCGCCAAGCTCGAGAGGATGTTGTGTTTCGGCCAGAACTGGCTTTGGCCCTCTACTCCAAAAGGTCCTTGGAAAAGATGGACCGCTGGAAAATCACTGTGGTTCCTAAGAATGTTCCCCAGCTGGTTCCAATCTTCTGAAGAATATTTATTCCAACATCGTTATTTTCTACGGCCTTTGTACTGCCGTGAGACCGCTCGTCAGGGTTTGCAAGCATTTGTGTTAAATGATCAATTAATCTTAGATTTGATGAGTTTGTTTCATTGATTTATCTTAGTTTTTGTCTCAGCTTCTTTTTAAAAGTGCCTATTTTTTAATGCTGACGTTTTATTCTTCTTGACGTGTGTTCAAACTTGGACAACAATGAAGCATTCAAATTACGCACCGTTGCTTTGGCCATGTCGTTTTGCTTACCATCTCGATTAGGAGCCACTGTGTAGAGGATTTTGCCAAAAATGTGTTGGAATTGAAACGACGGTTGAATTTCTCAATTGGTTTGGAAAGGCTTGCAGACTTCCAGAATCTCTTATCTTTTATTAGGGATTCTAAACCTTTTTCAATTTGTAGTACTTCAAATGATGTATCAATTTTCCGGAATTATTGCTGGGTTTTGTAAATGCTGTGTAATAAACTTATGTCTTAAAATGCATTTTCTTCAAATTTTCCGAACGTTGAAGACCGCGAAGACTACTTGATTTTTTTTTTGGAATCTTTGGATAATTTTGTGATTAACTTAGTATGATATACATTTGCCAAATCTTTCATTATCATTTAACCGATGTTCTTTAAACTCCCTCTCGTAGGTCAAATTTGTCACCTTGTCGACGGTGAGAGGGCTTATCTCATGCTATAAACATGCATGTGAGACCAAGAATTTGACCAGTAGTGAAAGTATCACATATGCTGCACATTTATTTCACTGCCACGTCGTAGAATGTTTATATAAAGGCACTAACATCAGGTGTGATACTGGCGGGTTTTGCCGCAATTAACTCTTAGACTTATTACTTTCAATCTAAGGCAGGGCTTCCCAACCGATGGTCCGCGACCCCCAGGGGGGTCGCGAGGGCCTTCTAGGGGGGTCGCGGGCGTCTGACCAGCGTGACAATTTTTATGCATACAGAATAAAAAAATAACTGATCCATAAAATAAAATGCAACCTACTTATAAAGTGCATGAATTTAAAGAATAAACGAGTATATTTTGGTCTTCGTGCGTCTTATAAGTAGTGGTGAACGGAAGGCAACGAAGGACAGTTGCTTCTTCCATTGTCTTTTTCTTGCTAGCACACGCGATTGAATGGATTCATTTTTTACTTGCTCTTTCCTTCTTACTGAGATGTGAGTTGATGTATTAGTGTGCGTCCTGGTGCGTCGTTAAACGTGAAGAAAAACTCAATGAATGCGCAGTAGTAGTTGGCTCATTTGTTTTGTCTTCTTTTACAACTGAACTGGCCATTCACGCGTCGAGTCAATCAACCGACCAATTTGTTGCTTCCACATTTAAAATTTTGCTGAGATTTTGGTTTACCGCTGCAAACTAAATATTGTCAACTTGAATAGGTAAATTATTCAATAAATTTAAAATAGTTACAGAAAAGAACAAGATTATGTTGTACTTTATAGACGGCCTCACCATGGAAAAGAAACGAAAGGATTCCGAGGATTATATGAAATTCGGTTTCACAACTAAAGGGTGTATTCGATAAAAATGGCACACACATATATATTCATCAAAATTAAACTCATTATCGGATTTTCTTGAAATTTTCAGGGAATGAAGAACTACTAATGAGTTTTGATTTACAACATTTGTTTTATTCAATTTCGTCTCCCATCCCGAATGCCCGCACCTTCCTTTTCACTCCACCCATCAAATTTTGTACAACCGATTTTCCCAGTGTTTTTGTTGTTTTTACCCAAATTTTCTTCAATTCTAGCTCTGTTTTTATAGTTTTGGGATGTTTGCGAAGTTCCGTTTTCATAATTGCCCAGAATTTTTCAATTGGACGAAGTTCCGGTGAATTTGGTGGGTTCATATCCTTTGGCACAAAATTGACTCCGTTGGCTCGGTACCACTCCAATACGTTTCGAGCGTAGTGGCAGGATGCTAGATCAGGCCAAAACAGAGTTGATCCTTTGTGCTTCTTAATGAATGGCAAGAGACGCTTCTTAAGGCACTCTTCCGTGTAAATCGCACCGTTTATTGTTCCGGAAGTGATGAAGGGAGCACTTATTTCACCACATCCGCAAATCGCCTGCCAGATTAGAAACTTCTTTGCAAATTTCGATAGTTTCTTCTTTCGAACATCCTCCGGAACATCGAACTTCGACTTGGCAACGAAATATTCTTGCCCAGGAAGTTGACGGAAGTCGGCCTTGACGTATGTTTCGTCATCCATCACGATGCAACCGGATTTGGTGAGCAGCTTCGTGTAAAGTTTCCGGGCGCGGGTTTTCGCAGTGATGTTTTGTTTTTCATTCCGGTTTGGGGCTTTTTGCACTTTGTAAACATGTAACCCAGCACGCTTCATGGTTTTCTGCACAAAACCGACTGACACCTTAGACTTTTTAGCGACATCTCGAATTGACATGTTTGGACGGTTCTTGAATTGTTGTACGACTTTCCTGGCCATTTTACTGTCCATTGGACCACTTTTACGACCACTCCTTCCTTCCTTTGGACACTCAGACGCTCCTTGAAGGTTCTTATTACACGAGACACAGTTGTATTTGCAATTCCAAGCCTTTTAGCAATCCACCGGTGGGACGCCCCTGGATTTTGATTGTGAGTGCACAAAATTTTCTCACGGACAATTTCTTGTTTCGACGACATGACTGGAACTACTGAATGTATAACTATGAAACTTGGCAGATGTAAATAATACACTATGGATAAGATCTACTCAAATTTCTGGGTTTTTTATTCATACGATTCAAAAGTTTCAGAAGATTTTCTGTGTGCCATTTTTATCGAATACACCCTTTATAATCGTTAATGGCGTCGATAAGCCACAGTGCGTGCTTTGTGGCGTTGTGTTGAGTGTTGAATCAATGAAGCCATCAAAATTGAAACGGCATTTGGATACCAAGCATGCCGAGCATAGTACTAAGGATGTGGACTTTTTTCGGCGTCATGAAGCTGGCTTGAAACGGCAGAGATTCGATGCCACTGGCACTGGCAGCATTCAACGACAAAACACAGAAGTAGTGTAGGCGTCATATGATACAGCACTGGAAATCGCTAAAAACAAAAAAACCTCATACGATTGGAGAAACTCTGATCAAACCTAGCATGCTGAAAATGGTGAATTTGGTTCTTGGGGAAGCAAGTGAAAAGAAAATGCGGCAAGTGTCATTATCAAACAACACTGTGCAAAGACGAATTGCCCATATGTCCGAAGACGTGAAAGAGCAAGTTCTGGAAGAAATAAAACAATCTCCTTTATTCGCAATTCAACTCGATGAATCCACGGACGTCAGTTCCTGTGCGCAGCTGTTGGTGTTTGTGAAGTACGTATGCTCTGCTGGCGATTTAAAGGAGGAGTTTCTTTTCTGTTGTGACTTGGAAACTACTACCAAAAGTGATGATATCATGGCTAAAATCAAGGCGTTTTTTGAATCTGGTGACTTGCAGTGGAAAAAACTTTGTGGGGTTTGCACCGATGGAGCTCCTGCAATGCTTGGCAAGAAATCTGGATTTCAGAAGAAGGTCAAGGAGCTTGCCCCACATGCCGCAGGTGTCCATTGCATGATCCATCGATATGCTCTTGCCAGCAAGACGTTGCCGGAAGGGTTATTGAAAGTACTGGAATTGGTCATAAAGATTGTTAACTATGTTAAGTCTGGAGCCCTGAATACACGTTTATTCAAGGAACTCTGCAGGGAAATGAACTCAGATCATGAGGTTCTTCTTTTCTACACTTCCGTACGCTGGTTGTCGAAGGGTAATGTACTCAACCGTGTTTTCGAGTTGAAGGATGAGATCCAAACGTTTTTAAAAGCTCAAGGGAAAAATTATTTCCTTGCACATTTTAATAAAGGAGACTTTCAGAAGCGTCTCGCTTACTTAGCTGATGTTTTTGAGCATCTGAATTTGCTGAATTTGAAACTTCAGGGCAAACAATCCAATCTGAACATTGATTGTTGTTTTTGTATTCTCCCAAGCGCGGAAGTAACGATCTTTGATGAAGTTTGTCAGAAGTAGATAATTTATCATCTCCATGCGAAGCGCTAGGATTGGACGGTAATTTATTGCAAGAACGAAATAGACATGAAGGGAAACTGTATTGATAGTTCCGTATAGGGCAACGGCAGGCTTTGAAAATTGAATGATCAAGTTTGAAAAACGAGCGGAGGGCATTTTTTTTCTCGGTAGTAACGGTACATAATTTCTCACCCGTGTTAGGCAGTATTGGGAGAGGGACAAATCGCTAGAACTAGAAAAAAAGCAATAGGTAGTGTAAGAGCCCGACCGGTTGCATAACCTTTTGCCAGTCAAGGGGATTTCCTCCTCTTGCCTATCCTGCATGGGGTAGTATGGTAAAGGGTTATGTGCCTGATCGGATACTACCGTTCAAATGCCCTCCGCTCGTTTTCAAACTTGATCTTTCAATTTTCAAAGCCTGCCGTTGCCCTATAAGGAACTATCAATACACTTTCTCTTCATGTCTATTTCGTTCTAGCAATAAATTACCGTCCACTCCTAGTGCTTCGCATGGATATGATAAATTATCTACTTCTGACAAACTTTATCAATCCAATCTTGTTCACTTCCAAGATCCATCTTCATGCATTCGCGGAAAAACTAAAAAATTGGCGCCGAAAAGTTAAGATGGGATATGTTGCCATGTTTGATCGTCTGTGCAATATGACCGATAAAGGAGCAAGCGAGCTGATTTTGGCTCTCCAAGCAGAAATTATTGCACATTTAGATTCACTGGAGCAGCAATTTGAGAAGTATTTCCCCGAGTTGAAGCAAGAAGTAGCTGCTTTAGTACGCAACCCGTTTTCATCTCCATTGGATGTGGCTAGCCTTCCAGATGAGATACAGGATGAATACGTGTCCTGAAAAACGATTCTTCGTCTCGCGATTTGTTTCATGAAAAGGAACTGAGCCAGTTCTGGTGTGCTATGTATGCCCTAGCAAAGGATAATAACAAGCTGATATCATATGAGTAACAAGCTCTGTTATCCCAGTTATCGTTTTGATTTTCGCTGTTATCACATAACAAATTTAGTTATCACCATTAGTAACTTTTGTTATCATATGTTATCATTTTGAACACACTATTTTTTATGAACCTTCTAAGTTGAATTGTAAAACTATAAATATATCCAGCATATTTGAACAAGAAATTTTGCTTCTAATCAAATTTTTTTCAGTTATTAGCATGAGAATTTGATATCAAATTGATAACATAATTTGAAACTATTTCAATAAATTTGCTTAAAAAACAGGATTTGTTATCAAGTTGTTCGCAGTGATAACAAAATAAGTTATTATTATGATGTTCAACGAGTATTTTTTTGTTATTCATTCTGTTATTTTGGCTGTTTATTCAGCCTCAATGATAACATAGTCAGTGATCAAAAAATGATAACCTGGTATTAGAGCTTGTTATCAATTTGGTATAATCCTTTGCTCGGGTTGCTCGTACCCCAAAGTTTCCATGGAGGCATTGAAGATCCTAATCCCATTCGTGTCAACATACCTTTGTGAAAGCGGATTTTCAACTTTACTTCAAATCAAAACGAGGACAAGAAACAGACTGAACGTTTAAGATGGCATGAGATTGGCTATGTCTCAAACACAGTCCCGAATTTCAAATCTAGTGTCTCAAATCCAGACGCAGCAAGCACACTGAGAGTGTTTTTTCCTGGTTATAACATAAAATGTCGAAATAAATCAAGAAGATCGTAAATTGATGTATTTCTTTATTTTTTATCGCAACATAATCACATTAGTTTTCTAAGGGGGTCGCGGGCCATTACTGATTCAAAAAGGGGGTCGTGAGCCCAAAAAAGTTGGGAGCCACTGATCTATGGGAAACAACTAAAAATACACTTTTCATTTGATTGACAACTTACAGGGTGCGGCAGAAAATAATGCGAAAAATTGTTCCATTTCTTTCAAATCCCATTTTCAACTAATTGAAGCAATGATTTCAACATTTTCAAGTGCAGTTATCTTTATAAAGTCCTTTTAAACTAATTTATTCAATGTGTCCTCCATTTTTATTAATAACATCCTCGAGCCGACGCCGGAAGCCAGAGCATGCCTTTCGGACGTAGTCCTCCGACATTGACTGCCATGTGCGTGTTATGGTTGACTTCAGGATTTTCACACTAGGGCGTGATGTTTTGCAGGCTCGTGCTTCAACATATGCCCAAATCGAATAATCCACAAATCCTTCGGCCAAAACTTCATGTTATCGTTCAACCATTGTTGGGTTCGATTGTACGTTTGACACGGCGCTCCATCCTGCTGTAGGACAACGTTTTGGTCCTTGGAGAAGTTGGCCTTCACCCAGGGAAGCACTTGGTCCTTTATAATACCGATATACAATTCGGTATTGATTTTAACTCCAGCATCAATGAAAACAGACGGCATTTTAAAACCGTTGGACGCCACCAAGCCAAGAACAGCAAAATAACTAGAGCAACGTGTGATCTGGGAGAACGCCAAAATTTATTTTATTTGTTTAAGAAAGTGCATAAGTAATTTCCCTCTCGCGGGTCAATTTTTTTGCCTTGTCGACGGTGCGAGGGCTTATCCCATGCTATAAACATGCATGTGAGACCAAGAACTTGACCAGTAGTTAAAGTATCACATATTCTGCACATTTATTTCACTGCCACGTCGTAGAACGTTTATATAAAGGCACTAACATCAGGTGTGATACTGGCGGGTTTTGCCGCAATGCACTCTTAGACTTCTTACTTTCAATCAAAGGGAAACGGCTAAAAGTACACTTTTCATTTTCGTGGCAACTTATGTTGTTGTTTATTCATTTATTTTATGGAATGAATAACCAAAATATTTGGTTTGCCAATGGTATAATAAGTGAAAGTAATTGCAAATTTTCGAAAAGGGTGAATGTTTTGATCATGGTTAATATCTTACGGTTCGGTATGAAGCATATAGACACCGAAAAGTGTAACTTTAGACTGACGAAGACAAGCATGTTTATTAGAGATAGGATGCGGAGAGCCCGCATAGGAAGCGCGAGCAGAAAATTAAACCTTTCCATGTCGTTAATTTCAGAAACGGTGCGGAGGGTCCGCTCAGTGATGATCTAGTATTTGACTTACTTTAGAGGGGGGGGGGGGGGGGTTGTTTTAATCACGATACTTCCATTTCAATTCCGGTTCAGTTCCATATCGGTTTCAATTTGATTTTGGCTCCATTTCGGTTCCGCTTTGGTCTCGTTTCGATTTCATTTCAATTCCATTACAATTCCATTTCGGTTCTATTTCGATTCCGTTTCGAAGCAGTTTTGCTTCGATTTCAATTCCATTTCGATTCCATTTCAGTTCCATTTTAGTGTAATTTTGATTCCATTTCAATTTAACTCAAGTTCAATTCAATGTCAATCAACTAATCATGGTTTCATTTATTCTCATTCCTCTGCTGTCAAAGTAAATAAAACTAAATAGCTCGGGGCTGTTAAATGAACGCCATTGACATAAGTCAACCTGACTGACTGACCCTTATAACACACTTTAAAATGGAAGCTCATTACATACTAATTTAAACTTTTAGGATTATTATTAGAAGATACCGCAGTGCTGTAAATAGCCAACATAGGCGCACCACTGCAGTTGAGGGTTGTCTAGAAATATCATTCGCTGTATGAATAATAAATAAGGCCACAGAACAGGGAAAACCGGGAATTAACCTGGAATTTAAAAAAAAACCGGGAGAAACCGGGAAAAAACCGGGAATTTATGTTCACATGATTATTCATAATTTAGATTGTGTGTGATTATCATCGACCTCTAGTTATTCCTATATATAAGCGTGTTCATCCATATCGATCTGTGAAATTTTAGAGTGTGTAAATTGATTTACCTACTATAAATATCTTGGCTCATTCGCGTAGTAGGCTTTGTGATGTTTAATGCACGCACACTACAGCGCCATTTAGATCAAAGGAGTGCAAGTAAGAAGGAAAATCATTTGGATCATTTCCAACAATAGTAGCATTACCACAATAAGCGGAATCCACTTAAAATCAAATATGTAGCCATCTTGTTCGAATTCGCATTGCTTGTTATTTGGTACAAGTAAGGATGTTTCGAAATCTCCTTATCCCGTTTTGTCGTTTTGGTTACGCGTTTCTTTTCTTTTTTCTTTGGGCAGGAGGTCTATATTTTCTTCGTCTAATATTTCTTCCTGTGTTAACTGTTCATACTGACTGTCAAAACCATCAAATCTTCGAGCACATCAATATCGAAAAAAAAAACCGTTTCGGAACTCGGCTCTCCTTATGACATTTTTGTTTTTTATTTTTTATTCGAATTTATACTTGCAAAATCCGCATGAAAGCAAATGGAAATGTTTTTTTTCCCGCCGAAAAAGTAGTGTGTAGTTGATGAATTTTCTTTTCCAGAGTATATCCCGTGATTGGGTTTACACTTCAAGAAAACTGTATGGACTTACAGGCACACATATCCCGTGACGCTTCTCCCGACCTGTAAATCAGTCTAAAACCGGAAAATGTTTAACATGTGGTCCGAGAAAACCGGGAATTTGAAAATGAAAATTGAGTGCCCCCCCCTGTAAATACAAAGCATACTCTTGTTGCAATACTTCTTGGGGTTTACTTCAGTACTACTAATTGTCAACATAGACTTCATCAAAGGCCTGAATGTCGTCCCTAAGAATTATTGCTTGGCAATTTACATGTCTTTTTGAAATCTAGTTACTACTATATACGGCCTGGAGATGACTTCAGCACTTAGACGGTACTTTGTCCCGGATTATCATCTCCAGGAAACATTAGAAATCATTAAACAAAGCTCGTGACATCTAGGAATGGGGTATTAATTTGAGCTTCCATAAAACGGCTGTATAACAAACATCATCGCGGGAATATTGAAACTGAAATTTTGGAAAATACTACGGTCCAATACTAATTACTTCAACTAGTGCTCAAGCGGCCAACATAGGCTAGTGCTTCTAAGGTATTGGTCGTAGTAGAGGTGACGTTGGGAAAGGGTCTAGTTTTGACAACCAAACTGTCACGCAGCTCCAGCTAGATACCCTCAAAAAAGAAAAAAAAATTAAATAAAAAAATATATATATATAAAAATAATAACCCGCAACTATCTTGTATCTTAAAAATGTGCGTTATGTTATGCCCTAAAAGTTATCGCTACAGAGTTTTCAAATTCAAATTCAAATTTAAAAAAAATTACAGCAAAAAAACTGTTTTTTTAAGAATAGTTAGAAAAACTGTTATATAACGATACGTAGATGAGATAGAAGTGAAATTTCTTCAGCAAAGTTTCATTAAGGGCTTACGCTGAAGCAATCTAGACGGCAGCCAAAACCTCATAATTTACCTCAAAATTTGTCATAATTGATATAACTCTGAATCTGTACTAGATATTGAATATTTCATCACATCAGTTTGTATGCTTACTTGTTGTGAGCAATCTGATGGAGTTCGATTCACTGACAATCGAGATTTATCAATTTGAAATAGCGAGGTTAGTTTGCGAGAGAGAGAGATAAAAGATAGGAAAAAATACGTGGAGCAGCAATTCACCTTAAGTCTGCGCTTAACCATAATGGCAAGACGCCAAATCAGGCCAAAACAAAACAGAACTCATGTGCTTTTGGATGAATGGAAGTAGCCGTTTTTGCAGACACCCGGCGATGTAAACTTGTTGGTAAATCTTACCTGTAGTTAAGAAAATTTTGCTCTTCAAACCACAACTACAAGATGCCTGTCAAACCACGTATTTTTTAGACAACTTCGACAACTTTTTGGTTTTCATTACCTTGAATGACCTATATCCTGCCACTTTCTTCACTTTTTGAACGAAAGAATACGATGTTTTGACCTTTTTAGCCACATTTCGGATGGAAAGGTTTGGATTTTGCTTAATCAGCCGAAGCACTGCATCCCGCTGGGATTTGAAGTTGTCGTTACGCTTGACGCCAGATCCTGGTTTCCGATCGAGAGTCTATCGATTCCGGAAGCGTTCCAAAACGCTACTCTCTGTTGAACGAGGGACTCCGAGTGATTTTGCTATATCATGATGTGCGACATGTGAATGAAACGTTAAATGATTTTAAGGATTTGAAGAGTATTAATTTACCTTTCGATTTCGGTATAATCATTCGATTTGAGTATAATCAACTTAGCGTGAAACGAAATAAAACTTGTAGTAAGCTATGCGAAAATCTCCTCACTTTGTAGGCGAAAACATAACCAACGCAACGCATTGACATGGGAGACCATTAGCTATAAATACCAGCCAACTGTGCTGATTCAGTTCATTCTTGTAACGAACTTTGACAGCAACGGACCAGAACAATGAAGCAACATTATTGAAGCTGATTCGGTCAGGTCACGACACACCCGATACTATATTGACAAACTTTCCTCCTACAACCTCGAAACCTTTCGCTTCTTCTGAAAGATCATCTACAACTAAGGACCTCATAAGAGCCCAGGTAACCAATAAGCGTTAGCATATGCAGTAAATCAACCCTAAATTTGCATTTCAGATACTACAAGCATTATATTAGCATTATATCAGCATCTTTAATGCTATCTGCTGTAAAGTTAAATTTCAAATGCTATTTAAATGCTTGTAGCCTGTAATAAGCATTTAGAATGCAAAATAGCATTGAAGAAGCATTATCATAGCATTGCAGTAAAGCAGCCGTATATTGGGCCAAAAGCAGAATTTATGTTACTAAGCTTAAATGCTTGATAGGCTGCCGTAAAGACGCTTTGGAACTGCTTATAAGTTATCTGGGTGGGGAGAGTACTCCTCCTTGGGGGCAACCTTTCGTTGCCCTTACCATAATAGAAGCTACTCCTAGCTCAGAAGTGATTTCGCTTTTTGCAAGTGTTGCAGTGTTGAAATTCCTCTTCTTCATAGCTCGAGCCATTGAGAAATAAAATGTCTTGTCGAACGCGCTATTAATATTCAAGAAAGAACAAAGTGCAATTTCTTTTACTGATACAGATTTCTGAACTCATTCCACTAGCGTATGAAGCGCTGTAACTGTTGATTTACCAGATTGATAAGCAAACGCCGCAAGACACCATCACTATAGGTCAACAAACTGTTGAAAGATGCAATCAGGTTAGAGATTTGGGAGTCATACTTGATTCCGAGCTCACTTTTGTAGAACACTACAACAATATAATTTACAAGGCAAGTAATATGCTCGGGTTCATCAAGAGGTTTAGTTTTCATTTCAATGATCCCTATACAATAAAAACATTGTATGTAACATATGTTAGGCCCCTTCTTGAGTACTGCAGCGTGGTTTGGGATCCATATCAGAATACACATAAAGACCGTATTGAGTCAGTGCAGAAACAGTTTTTATTGTATGCTTTGCGTAAGTTAGGATGGAACTCTTTTCGGTTACCTTCTTATGAATCTCGATGTATGTTAATTAAAATAGATGGTCTTGAAAAACGACGTGAGTTTGCGACTCTATCATTTATAAACGATGTTATTGGGCAAAGAATAAATGACGCAGATATTTTAGAGAAGCTCAACTTCTACGCTCCCACCCGTCACTTAAGAAACAGGAATTTATTCTACATGAATAATCAAAGAACTAACTATGCCCAAAACGGACCCATAAATAAGATGATGTCTTGCTATAACAAATACTGCACCACAATTGATATAACAATGAATAAAAATCAACTAAAAAAAGCATTTTTCTCAGAATATCTGTAAGAGTAGAATTAAGGCAAAAATGTAAACCGGTCTACATATATGATTGACGACAAATAAAATAAAATAAAAAAAAATTTAAAAAAAAGTTATTAGAGGGGGGGTCGGAAAGGGGGAGGGGAATAGGAAGGAAAAAAAAAATAATAGAAGTTGTATTTTTTTTATGCATCAGCGTTGCCGTTAGTTAATGCAAAAATCACTTTGTATTGTTCTTAAATGGAGTCCTCTCTTGGGTCCTTCCTTAGCACAGTCGGTAAAGGCGCAGCTACAAAGCAATAATACCATGCTGGAGGTGACTGGGTTCGATTCCCGGTCTGGTTTAGGATTTTTTACGTAAAAGAAAAATGGAAAATGTATTAATTTTTATTATTCGTCGTTCATTAACATATTAAATAATCACAACGAAAGATTCTCTAAATCTGCAACTGAAGTGCACTTTATTTCTTTAAATATCCAAGGTTTTGTGAGTTTAGCTTCTGAAAGATTCACTAATAGTGCCACGGAACGATTTTAGTCATTGAAAAGAGTACTTCATCTTTTAGAAACTATGATAATTAAGCCGAACGAGGATTCACACTCCTTCACAATCTTAAGAGATTTCACGGCCGTTTTCTCCGACTACTCATGATAAAAGGACATTTAGTAAACCCTTTTGCTGTTTGAATTTTTGCATTTGAAAATGAAAGAAAATGACTGTCTCTGTGCTGCGATTTGCACTCCGACGTATGTCAAATAAATGGTGGACAAACTTATTACGACGTGTGAAATCGCCTACGATAGAAGTTTGACTAAGTGGTGTGCATGACGCTTACACCAAATTATTTTGGTCAACGGCCGAGTTAGTCTTGAGAATCGAAACATTCAGTCTTCCTTGTGTTTTCGCCGCATTATTAACTTAACTTTAATGCCAACACATATATTTCAGAATACATCCTTATGAACTCAAAATTCAGTCATTTTTACATTTAAGTCTTATAATATTTACGGGTCATAAGGATTACGCATAAAATCCATTATTCTTAAGAGTGTAGTTTAAACATTCTCTTTCTTGTGAAAAGTACGATCACTACTTTTGATGGATTAATGCTTAGACCCTCCTTCATATACCAAGGTTGGGTATCCTTTAGAGCCTGTTGTATTCAACCCGATACTATATTGTCAAATTTTCCTCTTACTAAGACGACTATGTCATCCGCTAAGCCTACAACCTCGCTACCTTTTGCTTCTAAGCTGCTGAGATGATCGTCTACAACTAAGAACCACATAAGTGGGAAGAGTAGTCCTCCTTGGAGGCAACCTTTCGTCGCCCTTACCATAAAAGAAGCTACTCCTAGCTCAAAAGGGATTTCACTTTTGGCACGTGTTGCAGTGTTGAAACTCCACTTCTCGAGTACATTTTCAAACAGACGTATCTGATTTTGTAAACAAAGAGGGGAAGTAAGATTCAAACGTTAAATTCTTGAAACCCTTAGCACTTTCATGCAACCTAAGGCCACCAACACAAGGAATAAAATTTCCCCTACATGATGGTGATGCTACTTTCCGTGAGGGTGCTGAGAGAAATTTACGTTTGAATCTTACTTCCCATCTTTGTTTACGAAATCAAATACGTCTGTTTGAAAAAGTACTCAAGACTTCATCATAGCTCGAGCCATTGAGGAATGAGATGTATTGTCAAACGCTCTATCAATATCCAAGACTGAAAAAAATTTCTTTTACTGATACAGATTTCTCGACTTTTTCCACTAGCATATGAAGCGCTGGAACTGTTGATTGACTAGATTGATAAGCAAACTGAAATTTTGACAAACAATTAAATTAAGCCGCAATCAAGTTGCTTCAATTATGACTGCTTGGTGTTGCTTGGGATTAATATCCATTCCTCTCATGCTGAGTCCAATCTCATCCCCAGAAAAGTCACAAAAAATACCCCAAAAGTGTTAAAGTTACTACCATGGGAGATAAACCAGTCCGAGGTTTAATATTTCGATAGTAAGGAAAAACTAATAAAAATTAATTAAATACACGAACTTTTCATGACAAAGGATGTCATGACATTTAGTTTAGATAACAAGTATGTTTACATCTTTTCTTTACTTTGCCACGTATTAGAATAGTTTTTTTTTTTGGCATTGCGGTTATAAGTATTTAAATTCCTTTGAAACTGCAATCGGATTTCTTTTCTTGATTTTGAATTCGTCAAAATTATTACACGTATATATTTTAGGATTGTTTTCAGGACAATGCTGAAATAATGTTTTGAATTCCCATCAGCGTTGCTGTTAGTTAATGCAAAAATCTCTCTTGGGTCCTTCCTTAGCTCAGTCGGTAAAGGCGTAGCTACAAAGCAATAATACCATGCTGGAGGTGGCTGGGTTCGATTCCCGGTCTGGTCTAGGATTTTTTACGTAAAGGAAAATTTCTCGACTCCCTGGGAATATGGTATGATTGTACTTGCCACCCAATCATGCTAATGCAAAAATGGTACCTGGCGTCGAAAGCTCTTAATCAGTAACTGCGGAAGTGCATTTAGAACACTAAGTTGAGAGCAAGCAATAGGCGAATTGTGAAAGCAATAAGCTTGAAAAGCTAAAAGAAGAAGATTCATCTTAAATTCAAACTCTTATGATTTCTAGTTATTACAAATTCTAATAAATTGTTTCAATTCTTTAAACTCCATCATGCCACCTATCAGGGAGTCGATTTTTTTTTCATCGGTAAGATCGGACATGTTCATGAACTGTGGTATTTCCCTTAATGTTTAAAATATCTTTATGTCTAAAATAATGTTTTTACTTTATCTTGCATTTAAATATTCTTGTTCTGATCAAAGTCATGTCTCGATGATTGGGAGTTCACATGACGTAGGTAAATTTCGGAATCACTCAAATCCTCAAAACTAATACGTGAGTCTTTGCGTCCACGAGTTTTGCCGAGGAGAATCCATCGACGTAAAACAGCCGATGACGAGTTTTTTCGTTCTAAAAATTCATGATTATTGTTGAAATTTAACTGTCATGTTCGAACATCAGTTTATTCACGCAAGGAGTCTCAATGAATCAGATTTAAGAATGATTTTCCGAACACTGGTCTTGAGTTTATCTTTTCACTTAATTAGAAAGTGTACAACGCGCTTTGCGCGACAGTAGGTTTTCCGGTTCAACTCCGGTTCAGTTACCAAGGTTTTCGCCAAAAACGATACTCATCCATCATATGTGCTTCCGTTCTCAGTATCAAAATCAGCCAGCATATTATTAATTCGTTGTGTTATTTTCTGTAAATCGATCAAATTACCATGCAACATAATAAACCATCATATTATTTAAACGAATCACAACTAACCTAGTTAACCGCCTGTGGGTAATTGCCGACTTAACTACAGTCGATCACCTGCATGCATCCAAAACACGGCTATTATATTCAAATCGCATTCAATTTCGCTGCACACCTACTATTGACTGCGTGTTCATTCTTTTATCACCTTCATCGCCCCGACATCAACAAAAAACGATTACATCTGTCGCACAACATCAACAGCAGAAACGGCATATCATCGACGCATAGCGATTGACGACAAAAGAGCAATTTCCGGTTCACTGTAAATTGTACGCAGGCTGCACCGAACTGACATTCAATTTCCGAACTCTGCTTGAAAAATCACCACATCAAACTGAGAACTGTTTACCACTCTCGATTCCTACTTGGCAGCGCATTTCCGTCGGGCCAGATTTAATCACCATAATTAACCTCACATAAACAAGC
This sequence comes from Aedes koreicus, assembly GCA_024533555.2. NCBI lineage: Eukaryota > Metazoa > Arthropoda > Insecta > Diptera > Culicidae > Aedes > Aedes koreicus. The sequence goes on from JAHHFK020003289.1 coordinate 342,365, forward strand.
CAGTACAAACATTCCGGTTTATCCTTGCGCAGAATGACAACTACCTTTCATTATCATTTATCATAATACGAAAAAAAAAAAACACTTCAGGTCGATCGCTTTCTTCCCTTCGGATGAAATGCAATCAATCACTTTGTTTGTTTCCGTTTTATAAAAACTCCCTCGCTCATCACACACCCACTGCACTCATATCAGCAAACCGACGATGATGATGGATCCAATTCAATTATTCATTTTTCATTTTATGACCCGCCAAGGTGGGAGCCGGGCCCGCAAACCAAACCAATCACACTAATTTGCATGAAATCATTTTTTTTTTCCTTCTTCTTCTCTTCTTCTTCTCCTCTCGCACAATCACCGCAATCCAGAAGGAGCAGAGTAGAGTCGCGAGTAATCCAGTTATCCTGACATAATTTCCTTAACGGTGACACCGTGGCACCAGCCTACTACTGCTCGGCATCAATCGATTAACTCCTTCATCGCATTCTCCAAGGCAAACTAGATGCCACAACACAAAAACACTTGAGCCAGGTGAGCTAGATTTATTAGCTTTTTCCACTTTTCTCTATTTGTTTTTCCTCCCGCTTCCGCAAATCCACTGTATCCTTTCGCCCTTTCGCTTTTCAGGACATCGTTCGCTCTAGCACCTTTAATACCTTCCCCGAACCGCTTCAGTGCTCCCGCGAGCCGAGCATCGCGGGCCAGAATCACACGCGACCCACCAATATCCCGTACCTGTATGTACAATAGCGAACGGAGCACGGTGGTTTATGCGGTCCTTTGGGGGTTAGTCCTTTATTTTTTTTTTTATTTTTTATTTTTTGCCCACCTTAACAGTAGACTGAATTGTTCGACTAGAGTGACAGCGCGCGCCGACAACGAACCGATACGCTTCCAGGTTCAACCTGCACTGAATGGCCAATGTTGGTCTGGTTAATGGGAGGCGATTGAATTTTATGCTGCCGAAAGGAAGCATAGAAGAGGTGGCTGAGCGAATGGTTGTCGGTGAGAGGGAGAGCTCGCAAGAGAGGATGTGAGTTTGTACTAAAACATAAATTGTGCGTTATTTGGAAGTCGACAGACGCAGAGCCCACACTAGCAGAGACAATCGGTGGAAAAAAATGTAAACAGAGCATTCGAGACTGGTGTTTTTATTGCATCAGTGGTTGACAAATTCGGAGCACTCACTCTCGCGAGGGTGTGGAACTCAACTGTTGAGCGTTGAGCTTGGCGGTTGAAATTTATATTGAAGAATGCTGAATGGGAACGGTTGAAAGTGGAACGGTGTGATAATATATGGAGTGTATGATTTTCACTTGTCACAAATCTGTAGATCTTTTTCAAAATAATTCTAAGGGCCGGTTCATAAACCACGTCCTCATTTTTGAAAATTGCAGACCCCCCCTACCCCCTCGTAGACTTTTCTCCATACAATTTTTTGAAATTTTGTATGAAGCGTAGACTTTGGTCAAACACCCCCCCTTCCCCCAGAAAAGTCTACGTGGTTTATGAATAGCCCCTTACTAGATTCGAGTTTGAGAAAATATTATTCGTGAGGCTTCGCGCATCTTAGTCAACAATTTGTCATGAACAGTGTCTTTCAAAGTTTTAGTTCATTCTTATTTACTCTCCAAAAATGACTTGATACTTCATAGGAAAAGATCGCAGCAAGCTCAGCCTGTCAGGGTTTTCATTCTCTTTTTTCGCGGTTTTAATTAAATTTTAGAGCGTTTCCAGGCGAAATGACCTACCGACCAACTTCGAGTGTCACCGATTTAATTGAAAATTTGTACACACGTTTTACCCACGAAACAAAGTTTTTCCCACTGATGCAAAACATTATTGGACTCAAGAGTCAGTTTTAAAAAGGACATAAGCATTTAAATAGCACTTCAACTAATAATTTGTAACTCGAAAACCTTTGGTTGTACAAAAAAAACTGTGCTTAAAAACTACACTAAGAGTGAAAATTCAAGCTTCATTTAGAAAAATGTTTCTTACAACGGTCTGCAATCGAAAAAGATAATACGTCATTTTGATAAGTCAGTATGATAGATGGCATGTTACTTGCGTCAAAATGATACGCCATTCTGCGAATGACAATGTTTTTACGTCGAAGTGTTACGTCAAGTTGCCATATTTCACACAAATACGTCGAAATGACGTATTATTTTTTTCTACAACAAAACGTTGTAAAAATGTTTTTGCTAAAAAAAATCAATTTTTACTGAAAAAAATCTAATTTTTTATCCTTGTGGTATAAAGACTTTTACTAACGAGTCGTTAAGGGGCATCCAAATGATATAATAATGTTTCGCAGTTACTTTTCAACACAAGCGACGTATCTACCATTATTTCCAAAGATTGCAAAAGTGATTTTACACCGTTTTGAAAAAAGTTAGTTAAATCTTCCAATAATAATCCATCAGAAACTTCATCAAACAAGGGCATATATACATGATTTTTCAACAACATGAACATGAACAACGCGTTTGTTAACATTTTGTGACTTACGTCCTTTTGAAAAAGTACTCGAGAATTTGCCATGTACAGTGCCTTTCAAAGTTTTAGTTCTTTCTTATTTACTCTACAAAAATGACTTGATACTTCATAGGAAAAGATCACAGCAAGCTCAGCTTCTGGACGGATGCATTCAGAGTTTTCATTCTCTTTTTTCGCGGTTTTAATTAAATTTTAGAGCGTTTCCAGGCGAAATGACCTACCGACCAACTTCGAGTGTCTCCGATTTAATTGAAAATTTGTACACACGTTTTACCCACGAGAGTAAGTTTTTTCCACTGATGCAAAAAAATATTGGACTCAAGAGTCAGTTTTAAAAAGGGCGTAACCATTTTGAATAGCACTTCAATTAATAATTTGAAACTCGAAAACCTTTGGTTGTACAGAAAAACTGTCCAAGAACAAGTTGTGACCCTATGTGTAAAGGTTGTGAAAAAGATATACACTGAAAAAAAAATTTCGGAAAAAAATCAAAAACATTAAAATTTAAAACCTCAAAGATCGACTTTCTTACTTTTTTTTCTGTATTATCGAGATTTTCAGCCTCGAGCTGGTTCATCTCCCATTGTAGTTACTGAAACACCACTTTGGGTGTTTTTCATAACTTGTCCGGGGGTGAGTTTTGAACTCGTGACTTTGGCGTGAGAGGTATGGATGTTAACCACTACGCCGGGGTAACCCCTGCAACTTTTTTATTTTTTTATTTTTTGACTGTAAAAACTTGAAGTTATTACGCAAATTTTAATGACAACTCCAGGATGGAGAAATGTCAGGGAAAAAAGTTTCAAGAACTAGATCTGTGCGCCGCCGCCGCTGACGATTTTATAGCGCCGCCGCCGCCACTATTTTCGACCGGCGCGCCGCTGTATTTTTTTGCCCGCGCCGCCGGACAATTTGAGGCGCGCTGATGACATTTTTCAGCGCGTTTGCATCCCTTCAGTTATGGCATTAGCCCTATATAAATGTGCATTTTTACAAATGATGACATCTCGATACGATTTGCAATCCAGAAGGGTGCGTGTGAAACGGTTTCTGCTTTGTCGTTTTGTTCTAGCAACTGCAGTGTACATTTTCGTGTTTCGACTTTCAGCAATTTCACGAGTGAGATTGAATTTAAAAATAATAAATGTCGAGAAAATTTCCATCGCGAGTGTACATATTGATACCACAAATAATGGTTATCAAACCAGCGATGTGTGTAAAAAATTTCGTGCCCCAAAATATGTCAAAAATGGATTTACTCATCATTTGCTTTCTTACAAAGTGTTTTGCAATGCATGTCTAATCGAAGCAAAACAAAACGCTGGTCATAATTTGCAGGAAGACAGGGATCGAGATATTGAGAACGATCCTGCAATTGATAGATAGTTAACATTCGGCAAGTAAGTTTTATTAATTGAAATTGAAATTGAAGAGATTTTCTTATAATTTGTTAGGTAATCAAGGTAACGTCAGGTTGTATGCCTATGTATACTTTTTTCTTATTCAAAACTACGATTGTCCTGAAATTAAAAATGGTTAAGGTAGGCTACCCCCTCGGGAATCTTGTCGAAGGGTTTTAATCTCATGTAATTTTAAAGGGGTGAGATTGAAGGAATTTTGACACGGAAAATCAAAAATCCGGCCACATTTAAAATGCACTGGCATTGAAATCCAGCGAAAAACATTCCGAGGTATGAGACTACCATTAATTGAGAAATAAACTAAAATTGTAGTGAATACTGGCGAATAAAACACAACTATCCATCTATGCTAAAGTAATATATTAAATATGGTAGGGCAAAGGTAACCTTCAAACTTTCATGATTCAAGTAATATAGCTCGTAGTCTGAACGGGGTCTAAAACAAATAGAGTTTATTTCCACAACTTGATGACATTTTGTCATGCGTGAGAAAGTTCAAAAACCATCTATAACGACCACTGTAAATTAACAGTGATTGGACATACCAGATTTTTGCACAGTCAAGACTGTATAAATAAGGAGTAGTCATTAAATTTAATATATATCGACACTAATATCACCGAACGAACTTATTGGCAAAACATTTTCCGAATAAAACCATCGACGGGAATACATTGGTTTTATTTGTTGGTGACAAATCTCGAACCAAATAACTTGACTAACCACTGAATAAACCGGTAAATCAGTGCTTTGTTTTTTTTTTTGAAACGTAATTGTAGTAATTTTGTAAAAATATTGCATGTTCGGTCTATTTCACTGCTCTTAATTTGAACTTTTTTTTAAATTGATTTAATTTTTGAACTTTAAGTTCATATATTAAACTCCTTTAAGATCATATATTAAACTTTAAAGCAATTAATATATTTTAAGTATTTAGTTTATGAGGTTTTGATACTTTAAGGTTCTTTAATTTTTTAATCTCTAAATTTAAATTTTTTGGCTCTCTGATTTTAAGATATAAAAAAAGGATGGCTTTGGCGGGGTTTCCTCTATAATTGACTGGGGGGTATTCTTAACCTGATTTTGCTCATATTATGAAAGAAAATTCACAGAGTGTAAATAAATGAATGTTGGGGCCGAGTTTCAATTTTTTTTTTTTATCTAAGAATTTTGTATTCTCAGATTTCAGAAATTTTTGACATATTTTTTTACTTGGAAGTTATTTGGATTTTTTAATTTTGAGATTTTATAATTTTTTAAATCTCCAGATTTAGAATTTTCAAATTGTTAGATTTTTAGATTTTTGGATTTTAAGATGTGTGTGTTAAGATTTCTAGATTTTAAGATTTTTGGATATTAAGATTTTTAGATTTTAAGATTTTCAGATTTTCAGATTTTCAGATTTTCAGATTTTAAGATTTTAAGATTTTAAGATTTTAAGATTTTAAGATTTTAAGATTTTAAGATTTTAAGATTTTAAGATTTTAAGATTTTAAGATTTTAAGATTTTAAGATTTTAAGATTTTAAGATTTTAAGATTTTAAGATTTTAAGATTTTTAGATTTCAAGATTTTAAGATTTTTAGATTGTTAGATCTTTAGATTTTTAGATTCTTAGATTTTTAGATTTTTAGATTTTTAGATTTTTAGATTTTAAGATTTTTTGATTTTTAAATTTTTAGATTTTTAGATTTTAAGATTTTTAGATTTTTAGATTTTAAGATTTTAAGATTTTTAGATTTTTAGATTTTTAGATTTTTAGATTTTTAGATTTTTAGATTTTTAGATTTTTAGATTTTTAGATTTTTAGATTTTTAGATTTTTAGATTTTTAGATTTTAAGATTTTAAGATTGTTAGATCTTTTAATTTTAAGATTTTTAGATTTTAAGGATCCAAGGTTTTTAGATTTCTAGATTTTTAGATATTTAGATTTTAAGATTTTAAGATTTGAAGATTTTTAGATTTTTAGATTTTAAGATTTTTAGATTTTAAGATTTTTAGATTTTTAGATTTTTAGATTTTTAGATTTTTAGATTTTTAGATTTTTAGATTTTAGATTTTTATAATTTTAGATTTTTAGAATTTTATATTTTTAGATTTTTAGATTTTTATATAGATTTTTAGATTTTTAGATTTTTAGATTTTTAGATTTTTATATATTTTAGATTTTTAGATTTTTAGATTTTTAGATTTTTAGATTTTTAGATTTTTAGATTTTTAGATTTTTAGATTTTTAGATTTTTAGAATTTTAGATTTTTAGATTTTTAGATTTTTAGATTTTTAGATTTTTAGATTTTTAGATTTTTAAGATTTTTAGATTTTTAGATTTTTAGATTTTTAGATTTTTAGATTTTTAGATTTTTAGATTTTTAGATTTTTAGATTTTTAGATTTTTAGATTTTTAGATTTTTAGATTTTTAGATTTTTAGATTTTAGATTTTTAGATTTTAAGATTTTAAGATTTTTAGATTTTAAGATTTTTAGATTTTTAGATTTTAAGATTTTTAGATTTTTAGATTTTTAGATTTTTAGATTTTTAGATTTTTAGATTTTTAGATTTTTAGATTTTTAGATTTTTAGATTTTTAGATTTTTAGATTTTTAGATTTTTAGATTTTTAGATTTTTAGATTTTTAGATTTTTAGATTTTTAGATTTTAAGATTTTTAGATTTTTAGATTTTTAGATTTTTAGATTTTTAGATTTTTAGATTTTTAGATTTTTAGATTTTTAGATTTTTAGATTTTTAGATTTTTAGATTTTTAGATTTTTAGATTTTTAGATTTTAAGATTTTTAGATTTTTAGATTTTTAAGATTTTTAGATTTTTAGATTTTTAGATTTTTAGATTTTTAGATTTTTAGATTTTTAGATTTTTAGATTTTTAGATTTTTAGATTTTTAGATTTTTAGATTTTTAGATTTTTAGATTTTTAGATTTTTAGATTTTTAGATTTTTAGATTTTTAGATTTTTAGATTTTTAGATTTTTAGATTTTTAAATTTTAGATTTTTAGATTTTTAGATTTTTAGATTTTTAGATTTTTAGATTTTTAGATTTTTAGATTTTTAGATTTTTAGATTTTTAGATTTTTAGATTTTTAGATTTTTAGATTTTTAGATTTTTAGATTTTTAGATTTTTAGATTTTTAGATTTTTAGATTTTTAGATGTTTAGATTTTTAGATTTTAAGATTTTATTATATTAAAGTTTTTAGATTTTTAGATTTTTAGATTTTAGATTTTAAGATTTTAAGATTTTTTGATATTTAGATTTTTAGATTCTTAGATTCTTAGATTCTAAGATTTTAAGATTTTAAGATATTTAGATTTCAAGATTCTTTGATATTTAAATTTTTAGATTTTTGGATATTAAGATTCTTAGATTCTTAGATTTTTAGATTTCTGTTTTAGATATTTAGATTTTTAGATTTTTAGATTCTTAGATTTTTAAATTTGATTTTGATTTATTTTGCATATTAGATTTTTATAATTCAATTTTTAGAAATTTAGAATTATTGAATGATTGCAATTGAAAGATGTTTCGTTAGCTTCATCCATTGAGCTTTTTATAATGCAAGGGTGTTCTATTGTACGTTAAAAATCAGGGTACAAAATTAATAAAATTTCTAATCAGAACTTTATAATTTACTTTTCTGTTGTAATATGTCATAATTCGTAAATTTATTATCAATAGATTCCCCGTGAAATCGTATTCGATTTCTGCCAGCGCTGAAAACTTGACTCGCCATTTTCGTGAAGATCTAAACTAAACTATTTTCGTACATGACAATTACGAAATGTGCAGAGCGTCTCTTGGCAATTTAACTCTGAACGCTGAAAAACCAGTTTTGGTTAAATTTAGTAATGAAGAAATAAGCCCGTCGACTTCTTATGAACAAATTCTATAATGTTAAGTCTCATATCTCTGTACACAACATACAGATACACATATACACACGTCAATTCATCGACCTGAGTCATATAACACTATGGATAACTGGGCCTTCTATCAAAATATAAGACTTAGAGTGATCCTATAGTCTTAACAGTGCACGGGGAAGCGAAACAGTTAAAAGGGGTTGAGGGGATAATTTATGCCCGCGCCGATGCACGCCGCCGCAGCCGCCGCCCTTAGTTTGAAAATACCATGTACGCCGCCGCCGATTCAAAATAGATTGGCGCACAGGTCTATCTAGAATATCAACTTTTGGTGTATTTCTCAAAATTTTAATATTAGCGGGAATAAACGTATTCTGATGACATAATCTGATTTTTGAAGTATTTCAAAATATTTCAGCTGATGATCTTCGTAAGAGCATCCGTTCTCGAGATATTTTCGATTAAGTTTTATCATATTCCAATAATATTCGAGAATACGACCATATTCATAAATTATTCACGTTTTTCCAGTAACCACAAAGCGTTTTTTGAAATGTTTGTTAAGTTTTCTACAACTCCCTCTTGACAGCAAGACGATTGGATGAACGGTTCAAGAGATATGGGGAAAAAGGGTTCCTACAGTATTTTTAAAATTTTCGTTTAACATATGCTTATTTTGCTTCGTATTGTATACTTGTGTGTAAAAACTTGAAGCTCTAACATCAATTTTGGAGAAAACTTCAGGGTGGAGAGATCTGAAGTGAAAAAAGTGTCTCTAGGGTCAACTTTTAAAGCATTTTTAAAATCTCAACTATTTGCCAAAATAAACGTGTTTCGATGTTGCAGTATATTTCCAGCAGAAAATACGGCCTTTTCATAAATTATTCGCGGTTCTCCAGCATCACAAAAATACCTTTTTAGAAATATGTGTTTAGGTTCACACAACTCACTCTTAGCCAGCAATACGATTCTATAAACAGCATAAGAAATAGGGGAAAATGATTGAAAAAACTTTTCTTATATTTTAGTTTACTTGTATTTCCAATTTATTATGCACATACTAAAGTACATACATTGTTTCTACATTTAGATTATTTTAAAGAAGTTCCCTTTCATTTTACATGTTTAAATATACTATGGAGGCTTGATGCTACATCATTTGAAAACTATTGTGCCTCTATCTGATGATCTGAACGCGGAACAAAAGAGTGATATTTTTGTGTACCAGTAATGATTTTAGTTTGCTGAAAAATATTGCTCCATTCTGTAACTCCCTGTTTATAGTCTTCATAAGATTCATCATTTTTTTTTGTGATTGGCCTAATCATATAATTCATTTGCATTTGTTATTGGGTGTTCGTGTCCTTTAGCTATACTTGCGTTTCTTGCCATTCGTTTTAATGTGCCACCATTTGCATCGCATGGCCCCTTGCCATGGGAAGTAGCGAAAAAATGCCATTCAGCATCTATGCTATATTTTGATTTGAATTTACAAAGGCTTGCAAAAATTTTCATATTTTTATAGTGGGATGTAGCTCCATCAGACATAAATATCGCTTTCTTCAACTGCGTTAGTTTGTTTTTCAAAAAGGTCATTAGTTTTGAAATACATACCTGAACTGCTATTGTGTCATGTTCAAGTACTTCCGATATAAAGATAAAGCTAAGATTCAGAAGCACTCCTGATTCGACATAGTAAATAACAAAGGGATGAATTGGGGCTTGGTTATTATTCCAATAACACTCTTGGTTATTATTCCAATAACACAACAGACACAAATATTATGAGAACCTGAGCTGCCAAGTAATTTACATTGCTCTGGCTTTAAAGCTGCAAACGAACTGAAGCCAATATTGGTCTCACTAATCTCTTTGAAGCCATTACAAGCCGCACGAAGTGAACACATCAAAAGTATTTTTTGCACATGCTGTCGCTTACCATCTTACTGGAACGTAGTTCCTTAGTCCTGGCACGGCTCTGCTTATCTGGTCACTGTCGTAAAACTCCAATATCTCATTTTTTACTTCTGGCGTCAAACCGCTTCCTATCCTTTCGTTGGGGTAGCCAATAGTCCTTTGACTTCCGCTATGTGACGAGCCTGCTTCACAATGTATTCGTGTGTGTTAAACTGTTCCATTACCGTTTGATTATTCCAAGATTTTGGTAAAACTGATAGAATAGTTATTTGGTCTTCCCTTGAACATTCTGGCGCAGCAAATTTTTCTTTAAACATAAATATTATCTTGTCAAAGTCAGCCGCCTTTCGTTTCAACAAATCCAGGTCATCTGCCTTTTCAAATCCGAAAATGTTTTTTTTTTTAAACTGTCAGTAATATTCAAATATTTTCTCCGAGGATAGTGAACCTGCTTCAGTTTCGATGATGATACCGGTGAAACGTTGATTCCAGCTATACCTTTGTTAAACAACTCGATATTATGCGCTCTGGAAAATGCCTGCTGCAAGCTTTCTTGAGAAGATGATGTTATGGATGCAGGTATTTCCTCCATAGCATACCTTGATGTAGATGGTTGAAGCTCCGGAACGGGGTTGTGTGGTTGCTCATCGATAGCATACTCAGATTCTGCGTGTTTCACTTTGTTTAAATGTAATCGACACGAATCACAGATTGATTGGTAAGTTGGTCCAACATTTGAACAAAACAGATTATAAACTGTAGAGGACCCAAAGCGCTGACGTCGTTGGCAAAATATCTTTACCTGGTTTTTATGTTGTGTATATGTGACAGTTATGTACCCAACATGTTCGCGTGTGAGAACAAGACGAACAGTAGCGCTATGCATCCTCTATAGTATATAATGCTTTTTTTATTTGAACCGTTCATTCAATCATCTTGCGGTCAAAAAGAGAGTAGCATACATTTCGAAAAACTAACTCTTGTTGTTGCAGAATCTAGAAAAAACTTATGAAAAGGTCGTATTTTCGAAAATTATTCGAATGTAATACAATTAAATCACATATATCTCGAGAACGGATGCTCTTACGAATCAGGAGCTGAAAAATTTCAAAATTCTTCAAAAATCAGATAATATAATCAGAATGCGTTTATTCCCGCAGATACTAAAATTTTGAGAAATGCACCGAAATTTGATGTTCTAGAAACTTTTTTCCCTGAAATTTCTCTATCGTGGAGTCTTCGCTTGAGTTTGCTTAATAACTTCAAGTAAAAATAAAATAAAAAACTAATCGAAAAATCTTTTTTTGAGATATTTAAATGTTCATGTCGATTTGTTTTTCCGAAAAAAAAAAATTTCTCAGTGTATATTTATTCACAACTTTCACACATAGGGTCACAACTTGTTCTTAGACAGTTTTTTGAAAAACCAAAGGTATTCGAGCTACAAATTATGCAGAGTTTCTTTCGAATAAAAGAATATCGAAAATAATTTTCTACATTTCCAGGTCATCTCGCCCGGAAACGCTCTTATATTTTCGTATATAAATGAAAAGTATTCAAACTGATAAATAAAACGGAAACAACGTGAAGAAATGTTGTATTTAGTGTCCAAAACTGAATTATCGTAACCAAATTATGACGTGTTTCTCGTTTTTTGAAGCGGTGCGATGCGGTTCAGGACGTTTTTTTTTCTGTGAAAATAATGACGTCATGTTCGGTATGCAGTCAGTGGTCATCAAAAGAGCTGTTTCGTAAAATTGGTCGTCTGTCGTCGCAATCTACCACAATTGCGGCATCGACTTCAAGCTATCGGAATCCTCTAGCAGCCAGCGCCACTTGAAGCGAAGCGTTTCTACAGGGTGCGGCAGAAAATAATGCGAAAATTTGTTCTATTTCTTTCAAATCCCATTTTCAACTAATTCAAGCAATAATATTAACATTTTCCAGTGCAGTCATCTTTATAAAGTCCTTTTAAACAAATTTATTCAATGTGTCCTCCATTTTTATTAATAACAGCCTCGAGCCGACGCCGGAAGCCAGAGCATGCCTTTCGGACGTAGTCCTCCGACATTGACTGCCATGTGCGTGTTATGGTTGACTTCAGGGGTTTCATACTAGAGTGTGATGTTTTGCAGGCTCGTGCTTCAACATATGCCCAAATCGAATAATCCAACGGATTAAGATCTGGACTACTAGGGGGCCACGAATCCTTCGGCCAAAACTTCATGTTATCGTTCAACCATTGTCGGGTTCGATTGGACGTGTGTCACGGCGCTCCATCCTGCTGTGGGACAACGTTTTGGTCCTCGGAGAAGTTGACCTTCACCCAGGGAAACACTTGGTCCTTTAAAATACCGATATACACTTCGGTATTGATTTGAACTCCAGCATCAATGAAAACAGGTGGCATTTTCAAACCGTTGGACGCCCCAAGCCAAACATCATGAAACCAGCCGGATGTTTGGTTTTGAAGGTGAATTTCACTTTTTCGGGAACGTTCTCCATTTTATGC